>BSBK01004667.1:0-539041 GCA_027943335.1 Chamaecyparis obtusa
CATCACAAAGGACTTTATCCTTGAAATCTGTAATTGAAAACTCTATCCATGCTTGTTTAGTCACTAGTGTTTGCTGACCTTTGGTGAGCCAAGAGACATGGTAGGGGAAAGGGTGTGGCTTCCTAGGAAGGTTTAGTTTTTGGACCATTTCATTAGACACCAAGTTTTTAGTTGAACCAGAATCTATAAGCAAATTGCATACCTTTCCATGGCACTTGATCTTTGTCCTAAAGAGGTTTTTTCTTTGTGGAAGTTCTTGGTTTTGTGGTACTTGAAGGAAGACTTGTCTCATCATTAAGAAAAATCCTTCCTCCGGTTCTAGGTCCCTTGTATCAGCATTGTTCTCTTGTTTGTCCTTTGATACCACTTGATGCAAAGTGGACAGTGGAAGTGTGAATATGGACTAAATTTGTCCTTCAAAACCTTCTAAAGGTTGGTAATGCACCTAGAAGGAAAAGTCCCCTGCAGGTGTGTACCCTTCACACTCTTCACAATTGTTGAAAGTGACCCAATTTAGGTTATCACAACCTCACAAACTAGGTACCCAATCTCTGAGTCCTAATTAAGTCACAACCCCACCATTCATTGCTTAATAGGGCAGGTACAGAGGTTTAAATTCATGGGTTTTAACTCACTGCAAAATGAGTCACCAAGAAACAAAGAACCTTATGAACATAAAATGGTCAAATTAGACCCCTCAGTACAATAAAAAATAGTTGGTTGAATCCACTATCTATCAAAGACTCATGTCAAATCTTCTCACACCCAAAAATGGAATAGGACTAGGGGTGATCTATGGACCAAAAGGAATGCAGTCAAATTGTTCCAAGAGGAAATCACCATAATCCTAAATATCTCCTGCCTCTTATAATGTAGGGTTGTTTCAATAACTGCTTGCTAGACTTGTGGTCTACTGAGAGGGAGTTCTTTGAATCAGTTCAAGATATATTCATCCAAACTTAAGGGATTTGGGAGACTTCATTAACCTTCTCGGGTTTTCTAGAAACACACCAAACAATCGATAAGATGAAAATGAAAGAAAATGACAGTGTTTTATGCTCTAACAGACCCTTATAAACAAATCAATAGGCTCACAGGTGCCAGGGCTATGATCTTCTATTAGGAATCCCTTGATTGAGTTTGTTGTGTGGTTGTTTGAACTTGGTTTGGATCAAAGACTGCATCACTTCTCGGGCTCAAGAATTACATTGATCATTTAGATATGAAATGGTGAGAGAGACTCAGCACTGTCACAGTTAGATGGGAGCAGGGAACCATGTTGGACTGCAATTTCATGATAGTCAACTACCATGAATCAAGCATCAAGGGAGACACTAGGGGGCATGTAAAAGAATCAATCTTACAAAATTTGGGGCTTATTAGAATCTCCAATCACCATTTTGGGATTGTTCACAGTCGAAATACTGGTGCACACATATTTAATGTACACCTAGGGCAAAGGCATAAACTCAACCCCCTGCATATTAATCCACCCAATCTGCATGTTTTGATGGCCATTAAGGGGAAACTCTTTCCACATGGCTTAGTGAGTCCCCATGGTCCAAACAGTAGTTATGTCCGGCTATTGGAACACCCAATTTAGGGCCAAGGGAATAGCGTTAAGGGAAAAATGCTAGTAACTAAGTTGCAGAAGATTACTAAAGCATGGACTGGATTTCGAAGGAAGTTAGGATGTGAGTCTACCTAGATTTTGTCAAGTTCCCAATCTCAGACCTCCGTGCTAGTGCATGCCAGTTTGTTGTTGTTCACCGAGTGTAGGGAAATGGGCTAAGTTTTTATTGATTTGAAAAATTCCAAACTTACAATTGTGTTTCCTACTTCTCACCTGTAAGGCTAAGTAGGCATTCCCAATGGTTACAATAAGTTGGCAACCAACTAGCGTTGGGAATGGTTTACAAATTCCTCTTGCAAATCTTGCAATGTTGGTTAAAAGTTGCTTGACAACTTTTTAGCAATTGCAAGATTTTGCAATCCTTAAAACTAAGAGACCAAACTTGGTCTTAACCAAATTTTGTTGATCCAACATGGATGAATACCTGATTCGAACGCACCTTAGTTCCCGGTGAAGGCACCAAAACTCAAAGGGATTTTCAATTCTGGGGACAGACAACTTGCAAATTCTTACAAATGTGATGAAACCAAGTTGTTCCGAGTACCCACATGAACTGTCAGATTTGGAAAAAATCTCTGGTCACCATGAAATTACCATTTAGAATGCCACCATTTAGTTTTTGATTGGCCAATACAGTCAGGCCCGAGATTTGAACTTAGTTTCCTTTGAAAATGCACATATGTCTGGAGCATCGAGACTTGTGGGTTTGAGAAAGGGTCATGGGTGTGCTTGCTGACAGAATAGAGGAGCCGAATAGGTGTCCCTTCATGAAGTAATTGCTTGGGATTGATGGCATCCTTCCCCTAGACCAGATGGGACACATAGAGAATATCAAACTCGTGATAGATCTGAGATTTGAAGTCTAATGCTCAGCTTATTGTGAGTTATGCACTGTCATGCATTCTTCCATGAGGCACACACCTGTTGGTATCTATCTAGGGCTCAGACAAACACCCATCTCCCTACAAATACTTTGTCACACACTTGAGGAGTCTTTGAAGGCATACTACAGGGAAGCATTCCACCCGAGATTAGATGAACCTCATGGTGGAACTGCTTCAATAAAGCAAACCCATGAGATAGTCTTGAGGAGGAGTTAAATGCGGCCTATAGGGGATGAAATTCTGGTTACTAAAGTTATAGGAAATGAAATTGTCTCAAACTTGAAGCATTCAAAAACTAAGGCACAAGACTTTCAACCTAAACAAGTTTCAAACCAATCCAAGACCACCCGAGACCATACAAATTACTGGTGTCTCCCGAATGCAGGAAAATGGTTGTATTTTTATTAATTTAGTAAAATGTATTACATCTCATTCTGCCTTCTCCCAGTCACCTGTGGGTTAAGAAAAGGCCTTCCCCCAATGGCTTTACAACATATTTTAACTACTTAGCCGGTTGGGGGGAAAAGACTACAAAATAGCTTAATAGTTCTATTTGTTAAGCTGAACACAGTTGTATTTAGCAACATGTGTAATTATGAAAATAAGATGAGTAATAAGGCTCATTCAAAACTTAAACCTCAATAGCTTAAGTTTCATTATTTAAAAGAAAAACAACCTAACATACTAACTAGCCTAGGAAAGAAACACTCTCAGAGATCCCATGACCATAGTGTACCAAGTGGCTCATAAAGGGCCAAACTTGGAACTAGGTCTCACAATGAATCCAAGGCATTTTACTACTTCCTAAACTTAACTTCAGGCTGCCTTAGGTCCCTTAGGGAACAAGTATACATCAAATGTCAGTGATCTTCAAAGAGATTTTATGTGCTTCGAGGAGGTGCTCCTGCACCATACTCCCCATGAGAAATAGAGCTCAAGTTCCCACTTGAGTTGAGGAGATCCAAAGTTGAACCATGTGGCTTGATCTAGTCCTCTATCATCCAAGTGGCATCGAGGTCAGGGAGTCCCTTCCATTTAACCAGGTACTACAGGTAGGTCTTTTTCTGGGTCTTCTTCCATTCCCTAGTGGCAAGGATCTTCTCTAGTTGAACTGGTGTGCTTGGTGGTAGGGTTGTAACATAATTGTCATCTCGAGAGGCATCAACAATGTCCTATGTGTTAGAGATACTTGCATCACCTTTAACAAGAGTAAGATTTGCAACATTAAAAATAGGAGAAATAGAAAGTGTAGGGGGAAGAGAGATCTCATATGCGTTTTCACCCATCTTATGAAAGACTGTACATGGGCCTACTTTCTTCATATGGAGCTTGGTATGCTCACCCCTTAGGAAGTCTTTCTAGTCTAAGATAAGCCCATACTTTATCCCCTATCTGAAAATGAACTTCCCTTCTTCTTTTATCAGCATTTGTCTTGTACTTGAGAGTGGTGTGTTCAAGTTTTTGTTTTACTTCCTTGTGAACTTGTGAAATGAAATCTGCAAAGTCTTCTCCTTGAGCATTGATTTTGAAATCAGAAGGTAGATTCATAAGATCCAATGGTCCTTTAAGATGTACTCCATAGACTGTTTGGAAAGGAGTCTTGCCACTAGACCTATTGATGGAGTCATTGAATGCAAACTCTATCTGGGGCAAGATGACATCCCAACTCTATGAGTCCTGCTTGGTGAGGCATCGTAATAGATTTCCCAAGGATCTATTTACTACCTCTGTTTTGGCCATCCATTTGAGGATGATATGCTGAACTATATGTTAGGTTCATGCCCAATTTCTTGTGGAGTGTTCACCAAAAGTGTCCTTGAAACTTAACATCTCTGTCTGAAACTATAGTCTTAGGCAGTCCATGAAGTCAAACTACTTCCTTAAAGAAGAGTTGTGCAATGTGAGAAGCATCATTGGTGCTCTTGCAAGGGACAAAGTGTGCCATCTTGTTGTATCTATCCACAATTACAAAAATACTATCAAATCCCTACTTGGTTCTTGGTAAACCCATGATAAAATCCATGGATATTGACTCCCATGGCCTAGAAGGTATCGGTAAAGGCCTAATAGAGTACTTGATTTGTAGTGACTCCCTTGGCTTGTTGGCAGATTGTACAAGATTGAACAAACTTCTTGATGTCAAGAATCATTTTGGGCCAATGGTAACTCCTCTTCACCAATTCTATGGTCTTCTCTATGCCAAAATGACCGCTCATACCTCCACAGTGTTTCTCTTTTATAATATTGGTTCTCATAGAGCATTTAGGAATACAAAGTTGGGCACCTTTAAACAAAAGGCCAGCTTGGATCAGATATTCTATGAAATCAGTATGGTACCTATCAGAAAGAGTGGTGCAAGCCTTGTATGCTTCACCAAAATTTGAATCATCTGCATATAAGTGTTTCAAAGAATCAATCCATGCTTGAAAACTGAACTTCTTCTACCAAACCCACTCTTCTGCTAAGAGCTTCTACAACTTTGTTTGCTTGTCCTTTCTTGTGCTTTATTGTGAAGGTATAGGACTATAACTACTCCATCCATTTGATATTTTTGACACTAAGCTTCTCTTGAGAATTCAGAAAACTTAGCGCATGGTTGTCCATGTAGACAAAAAATTCCTTAGGGAGGAGGTAGTGCCTCCATTTCTTGAGGGCTTGTACTACAGCATACAACTCAAGATCATAAGTAGAGTACCATTTCTTTGCATCTTTTAATTTTTCAGATGAGAATGCTATGGCTTTCCCTTCTTGACTTAGGACAACACCAATTGCTAAGTTACTTGCATTCGTTTCCATAGTGAAAACCTTCTTAAAATTAGGTAAAGTTAGGATAGGATATTGTGCTACTCTATTTTTCAAATATTGAAAAGCATCATCAGCCTCTTAGTCCAAAAAAATTTAGTTTTCCTACCCACTTTGATTGTATCCAACATTGGAGCACATACATGACAGAAGTTCTTAATGAACTTTCTATAAAATGTATCAAGACCATGAAAACTTTTCACATCACCTTGGGTTTTAGGAGTTGGCCAACTTACAATTGATTCCACTTTGTCTGGATCCATTTTCAGCGTTCCTTTGGATATGAAAAATCCCAAGAAAGTGAGTTCCTTTTGCATAAATGTGCACTTCTCCAAATTGATGATCAACTTGTGATCATGAAGTCTTCTCAACACCTACTCCAAGTGGTCCAAATGCTACTCTCTGCTACTGCTGAAAATTAGAATATCATCCAGATAAATAACAACAAATTTGCCAATAAAATCAGAGAATATTTCATTCATGAGTCTCATGAATGTACTAGGCACATTGCTCAGTCCAAATGGCATTACAAGCCACTCATATAAGCCTTTGGTTGTCTTAAAGGTGGTCTTCCACTCATCTCCCGATCTTATTCTGATTTGGTGATAACCGAACTTGAGATCTATTTTTGAGAAGTAACCAACATTTCCAAGTTGATCTAGTAAGTCTTCTATCCTTGGAATGGGGAATCTATATCTGATTGTGATTTTATTGTTGGCTCTACTATCTATGCAAAGCCTCCATTTCCCATCCTTTTTAGGTGCTAAGACTGATGGGACAACACAAGGGCTTAAGATCTTTTGTATCAATCCCTTCTCTAACATTTCCTTGATTTATCTTGAGATTTCAGCATTCTGATTGGGGGTCAGCTTGTAAGGTGCCTTGTTAGGTAGTGAAGCACCCAGCATGAGGTCTATGTGATGGGTAACATCTCTCAAGGGTGGGAGGGTAGAGGGTAGTTCATTTGTGGCTACCTCTTTGTATTTGTCCAACAGTTCTTTTACTTCACTTGGCATGGCTTCTATCTATTTAGAGACTTCATTGTCTTTGGGTTTGAAAACCAACACATACCCTTCATTATCTGATTCCCTCAATGTTATTTCCATTTCCTTCCTATTGACAACTACCATAGTGGATTCTTTGCTGGCTTTTTGATCTAGGAATGGTTCCATGGTGTAGGTGACTCCTTCCTTTATAATGGTATACATATTCTTCCTGCAGTTATGTGTGGCATCCACATCATATTGCCATGGCCTACCTAACAAGAGGTGGCAAGAATCCATTTCAATGACATCACACAAGACTTTGTCTTTATAGTCACCTAAGGAGAATTCTACTAATGCTTGTTCAATCACCAAGTTTTTTTGTCCTTTAGTGAGCCAAGATACATGATAAGGACAAGGATGGGGGATTCTATTTAAATTTAACTTTTGTGTCATTTCCTTAGAAACCATATTTTTAGTTGAACTAGAATCAATAAGTAAATTGCATACCTTTCCTTGGCACTTTATCTTTGTTCGGAACAAGTTCTTTCTTTGGGATGGCTCCATGGTCTGCGGTACTTGCAAGAAGGTTTGCCTCATCATCAGACTTATGCCCTCTTCTGGATCTAGATCTCTTGGATTTGGATTGTTGCCTTGGCTGTCTTCATGAATTAGTTGAGTTCTCCTTTCTCCCTAATTATTGTGCCTTTCTTAGGAAATCTTCAGCATGGTGTCCAAGCTGATTGCAATGGTAGCATCTTAAGGGGACCGTTCCCTCTTCCTCTACCAAAGGGTCTCCTACCTCTAGAGTTTCCTCTAGCATTGTTCTCATTCCTCTCTAATTGCTTTTGATCAAAGGGTCTGCTATTGTTACTAGACTATCCTCTATTCTAAGAGTTACCTCTACCTCTAAAATTTTATTGAAGTTATTGTTGTTGTTGCTGCCCCTGCCCCTATTTCCTTGTTCTTGTTTTCCTCTTGAACTTCTCCTCTACTTCCAATGCTAACTCAAAACATTGTTGTACTATTTTAGGAATGGTTAGGCTCAATTCATCTTGAATGGAGATTTTTAAACCTTGCATGTACCTTGCAATTTTTACACATTCTGGCTTTGTCATCTTAGTCTTCATGACAAGCCTCTAAAATTCTTTCGTATATGATGAGACATTCATCTCCTTCTGTCTCAAACTCATCCTACTTTTATGGAGTTGGACTTCATAGTCCACAGGCACATATGCTTCCTTGATTTTTCTCACCATCTTCTTCCAAGTGGTGATCTGCTGCTTTCCACTCTTCACTCTATCATCTTGGGTGAAGTTCCACCACGTAAGTGTAGAGCCCTTGAGTCTTGACTTGGCAATCTTTATCCTTTGATTCTCAAGGATATCTTCACAATCAAAGAAACTTGATAGGGCATCCACCCAATCCATTGCAACATTAGGATCCATCTTCCCATCATAAGTGGGTAAGTCAAGCTTGCAGTCCATGGTTCTCCTCTCCATGGCTTTGAGAGTCTTCACTAGTGGACTCTGATCTACAGGAACTTCTTCTTCTTCCTACTGAAGGGGTTTTTCCTCACTCCCTTCCTCAACATTCTCAGGGTTACCACTAGTCTTCTTATGAAGATCTTCCTTAAGCCTTTCTACTTCATCTATTACTCGTTGCATCTCTGCATCTCTCTGTGTATCCTGCCTTAGTCTTTGTTCTCTCAAGTATCTCATGATCTTTGCATTGGTCATCCTTGTGGATAACCCACCTTCTTCATCTCCCGACATGGTGGCTAGAAAATCCTTTTCCCAAAAAGACCTTGGGTGCTTTGATACCACTTGATGTAAAAGCCAAGGGTATTCAGCGACCAATTAGACTGATTTTCTTAACTCTCTATGCCTAGAGAGAGCAGTCAGGGTGTAGATAGTTTGAATTATTGATTTTCTCAACTCTTTATGCATAGAGAAGATGAACCCCTGGCTCTTACACCCTAATACATGGTCATTACACTTTTCCATAATCACTTCCCTTGGTATTTACTGGCAACAAGCAACAAGGATAATTTCATGACCAGGTGAAATAATTGAGTCTTAATCTTTGTTTCAGTGAGTAGAGAGTCAATGGTCTTCAACAGTTCTGTAGTGTACCATGGGTCTCTGTTCATGTGTAGGAATAACAAGATTTAATCAATTGTTGAGGCCTCGGGTTGTGTTCACAATGCTAACAGTCCTGTAGGTTGCAAAACTAGTCTACTCCATTCAAAAAACCTCCAAACACCTTGCAGATCGATCCAGGTTTTCCTTGGATTATCTTCTTACAAGACACATCCATGCACAAGGCTATCAAAGCCCTAACTATCATCAATGGTTTAACCTGACAGAACTAGTAATTCCATGCTAAATACTGATCAACCTAGTTACTTGAATCCTTAAATAAATGTATAGGGATTGGGTTCTGGATGTGAATACCCGATTCAAATGCACCTTAGTTCCCGGTGAAGGAAACAAAACTCAAAGGATTGTTCAATGTCAAGGATAGGCAACTTGTATAATTCTTACAAATGCGATGAAACCAGGTTGTTCTGAGTACCCACATGAATTGTCAGATTTGAAAAACATCTCTGTTCACCATGACATTACCATTTAGAATGCTACCATTTAGTTGATGATCAACCAATATAGTTAGGCCTGAGATTTGAACTTAGTTTCCTTTGAAAATGTACATATGTCTGAAGCATCAAGACTTGTGGGTTTAAGCAAGGGCCACAAGTGTGCTTGCTGATAGAATAGAGGAGCCAAATAGGCTTCCGTCTGTGAAGTAATTGCTCAGGATTGATGGCATCCTTCCCATAGACCAAATGGGATGCATAGAGAATATCAAACCCGTGAAAGATCCAAGATATGAAGTCTAATGCTTGGCTTATTGTGAGTTATGCACTACGGTGCATACTTCCATGTGACGCACACCTGCTAGTATCTGGCTAGGGCTCAAACAAATGCCCATCTCCCTGCAAATACTTTGTCACACACTTGAGGAGTCTTTGAAGGCATACTACAGGGAAGCATTCCACCTGAGATTAGATGAACCTCATGGTGGAACTGCTTCAATAAAGAAAACCCGCACGACAGTCTTGAGGAGGAGTCAAATGCGGTCTACAAGGGATGAATTTCCGATTACTAAGTTATAGGCAATGAAATTGTCTCAGACTTGAAGCATTCAAAAACTAAGGCACAAGAATTTCAACCTAAACAGGTTTCAAACTAGTCCAAGACCACCCAAGACCATACAAATTGCTGGTGTCTCCAGAATGCAGGAAAATGGTTGTATTTTTATTAATTGAGTAAAATTTATTACATCTCATTCTGCCTTCTCCCAATCACCTGTGGGTTAAGAAAAGGCCTTCCCCCAATGGATTTACAACAAATTTTAACTACTTAGTCGATTGGGGGGAAAAGACTACAAAATAGCTTAACAGTTCTCTTTGTTAAGCTGAACACAGTTGCATTAAGCAACATGTGTAATTATGAAAATAAGATGAGTAATAAGACTCATTCAAAACTTAAGCCTCAATAGCTTAAGTTTCATTATTTAAATGAAAAACAACCTAAGATACTAACTATCCCAGGAAAGAACACTCTAAGAGATCCCATGACCATAGTGTACCAAGTGGCTCATAAAGGCCCAAACTTGGAACTAGGTATCACAATGGATCCAAGGCATTTTACTACATCCTAAACCTAACTTCAGGCTGTCGTAAGTCCCTTAGGGAACAAAGATGCATCAAATGTCAGTGATCTTCAAAGAGCTTTTATGTGCTCCGGGGAGGTGCTCCTACACCACTCTCTCTCTCTCTCTCTCTCTCTCTCTCTCTCTCTCTCTCTCTCTCTCTCTCTCTCTCTCTCTCTATCTATCTATCTCTTCTCTCTGTCTCTCTCTCTCTCTCTCTCTCTCTCTCTCCTCTCTCTCTCTCTCTCTCTCTCTGACCCTTCTTTCTCTCTCTCTCTCTCTCCTAATCTCTCCACTTCCCCTTCTCTCTCTCCCTCTCTCCCCTCTCTCTCTCTCTCTCTCTCTCTCTCTCTCCTCTCTCTCTCTCTCTCTCTCTCTCTCTCTCTCTCCCTACTCTCTCCTAATCTCTCCACTTCCCCTACTCTATCCCCTTCCCCTTCTCTCCCTCCCTCCCTGATGCAGAGAATCATGTAAACCATTTAAATCTTCTAGGATCTATCTTATCCATTCAACATTTAATCATATAATAACTATTCAAGAGGCATATTCCATCTTCACACAACATAAACATCTTCCCAATCATTAAGCAGTTTTTGTGGTCAGCCCTCATAGATCTATAAAAAAAAATTTAACAACTATTTAACCAATCCCTATAGCGAAAACTTAGTAAACTTGGATAACCAATTCATGTCCAAAACTTAAGGAAATCCAACGGTTAGATAAAAATTTATCATCTCTGTACCGAGAGCCATTTTTCCTATCATAAACCAGATTTAAAACACCAAACCCTACCTATGGGATCTCATATCTTACTCAAAATGAATCAAAATGAAACCAATCCAATTCCATCTGAAGAATTTATGAATCTAGTTTTAGAATATGTAAGTTATTTATTTTTCCCATTCATAAATCATTCTACAAGCATAAATCACTGCCTGTAACTCCAATGCAAATCTTTAAAACCAGTTTCCAATAAAATGTACATAACTTTCACAAATTTGAATAAAATTGACTCACACCAAAAGAAAACATTTCCAATGAATATTATTAGAGGTCTTAACTCTTTCATATGCATCCGTACCAAACACTAAAGCATGACTATTCTTAGGAGATCTTGAATTTGCAAACAACAACTTCCACCAAAACGTAACTTTTTCATTTCTTTATAAAATTGAACCAAAACAAAAGCATGAGAAAGAGGATTCAGCATTCTATCTATCCATTACTATATTACAGGGTTTCTAGGCCGTACTTGGCCGTACAAGACCTAGAACGAACACTAAAATTGAAAAACCAATACAAATAACAACAATAGAATGCACCAAAAATGTATCAAAATATTTCTTCCTCTCAAAATCTGATTTGGTTCTACCATAAAATGGTATTTATATGGTATTTGGTAGTTTTAAACTTCACAACCAACTCCTACACTAACTATCTACCTTTTCACATCTTTTTTTTTTGCAATGTTAGCAACTTTCTCAATGTTGCATTTTACAACTTTTACATTTTTCACAAAATGACTTTAAAACCTTGTCAAACCTCTCTATACATATCCAAATGGAATATTAAAGACCTTTTATAATTTTTTTACCCTTCCATGACTCTTTTACACAAATTTGACCATTTAGACCTAAACATGACCTATTTGACAACTTGAGCAATATTGTGAACATGCTTACATTTCTTGTCAATATATTTACAAATGGATTCAAAATGAATCAATACATCATATAATTGACTTTAAATGACTCAAAAAACTTATATATCTCATACTAACCTCTAGGATTAGGTGCTCCTACACCACTCTCTCTCTCTCTCTCTCTCATGTAGAGTGGACGATGAAAGTATGAAATAGGACTAAATTTGTCCTTCAAAACCTTCTAAAGGTTAATAGAGAACTTAGAAGGTAAAATCCTCCTCCTATGTGTACCTTACACTCTATTTATCAGGGTCGTCAATGGCTTGTTCTTGGCTTGTTCTAGGCTATCACAACCTTCCAATGGGGGTGCTCAATCACTGAGTCCCAAATTAAGCCATAATTCTCCCAATCATTGGTCAACACCCAGTACATAGGATAAATACAGCAGTGTAGTCTACTTCATATGAGTCACCCAGAAAATAGAGAAACTTATGGATGTAAAGCTAGTCAAACTAGACCCCCACTGTAATAAACAACAGTTGGACTAAATCCATTGTTCATCAAACACTTGTGTCTAATCTCCACACATCCATAGGAATGGACCATGACCAAAGGTGTTCCTTGCTGCTAAGGGAAAAGTAGTCAAAATTTAGACCCAAAAGAAAATCTCAACACTCCCAAGTATCTTCGGCATCTTTTAATGCACAATTGCCTTGACAACTCCTTGCCAGACTCGCGGTCTGCTGTCAGAGGATTCATTGAGTTTTCTTGAGGTGTGTTTGTTTGGAGACTCAAGGTAGGTTGGGAAATATATTACCCTTCTCGTGCATCAAGGAACTTACTAGAACAGTGAAGGATGGGACAGTGAGCAATGCTTGACAATACCACTATTGGCACATTCGGTCTTGAATAGAACAGTCATGGGCTCAAAACCTTTCCAAACACAAATACTAACTCCAAACACTGATAGTCCACACCACTCATAGCCTCAACACCACGTTGAGCATCTTGTTTGATAGGATAATTTTGTCATAGCCTCAGGAACTGAGAGTGACAGTGACATGCCATCGATTGTAGATTTCCCACTGTGCAACAGGCCTAAAAATAGCTCCAAAAACACCATGGGCACAAGACCATGACACCAAACTTCCAAGATATGTTTGGATAGTGTAGGGGGGGCATGAGAAATGCAAAGTTTAAAAGTTTCAAGCCTTGACAGTCGACAGATTTAAAAAAGGTGTGGACTGGTGTCTTAGAAACTGGGTGCACACTTTGAATATGTACACCCAGGGCATCAACAAGCACCCATTTCCCTGCAGATCATGAGTTCCAAACCATAAAATCTACATGAAAACATTGAAAACAAGGATTCCACCAAAGGATTTCAAATTCTCATTGTGAAATTTGAAGTTATGCTCGGTCTTTGGCAGGAACCCGGAACTAGGGCATCCAGTTCAAGAGTACCCCACCAAATTCTTTAAAACTTCTTAATCTGGCCGATTCAATGCATGAAATCAAAATAAAAATGGTGGAAGATTCACAGGCTAAGGGTAAGTGTCACCTTGATGTCCTCAGACCATCCTATGCGCCTGGGAAAGGATACTGTTCTTCAGAAATGCAGAGAACATAGTCGACCAATGTAGGGAAACAGTGGATTCTTTTTATTGATTTTAAATAATAGGATTACAATTTTTTTCCTACTTCCCACCTGTAAGGCTAAGTAGGCATTCCCAGTAGTTATGTTGGCAACCAACTAGCCGTTGGCAATGAATTTACATTTTTTCTTACAAAAAGTTATTTGTCAACTTTGTAGTATTTGCAAGATTTGCAATCCTAAACTAAGTGACCAATGCTTAGTCCTAACCAAATTTTGCTGATCCAACATGGATCTTATTTAAAAGAAAACATAGGAACTAAGAGAATAGCCTAGCTAAGGTTTAGGACAGCCTATTGACCATTAGCTACCTGAGGGCTTATAAATGCCAATCTTGGGGCTAGGTCTTACAAGTGGTGTCCATGAAAGAACCTTCCTTCCTGACCTAACCTACGACTAGTGCCATCAAACACTTAGTTTTACTAGGGTGCTCCTACACCATACTCCCTAGGAGATTTTAAACTCAAGTTCCTACTTGAGAGTAATTGATAACCAGTGGTGCCATGTTGTTGGATCTGTGCCTCTGTCATCCAAGTGGCATCGATTGGGGGGAGTCCTTTCCACTGCACTAAGTACTACATGTACTTGTTCTTCCTTGTTTGTTTGAGAACTTTGGATTCCAAGATTCTGTCCAACTCCATTGGTTTTCTTTGTGGAAGATCTTTCACGTACTCTTCAACATCTACAACCTGTGAACCCTGCACATTAGTAACATCTGCAACACACTTGTAAAGAGTGAGGTCTACAATATTAAAAATAGGAGAAATCAGTAAAGTGAGAGGTAAGGAAATTTCATATGCATTTCCACCCATCTTGTTGAGGATGGTGCATGGTCCAATTTTCTTCATATGTAGCTTTGAGTATTTCCCTTTTGGCAACCTCTCCTTCTGCAGATATGCCCAAACTTTGTCTCCTATCTTGAAGTGAACTTCTCTTCTTCACTTGTTAGCCTGCTCTTTATATTTCATGGCGGACTACTGCAATGCTTGCTTAACCTCTAATTTTACCTTAGCAATGAATTCTATCAGATCTTATCCTTGTGCACTGACTCTAAAGTCATGGGGTAGATCTACCATATCCAAAGGACCTTTAGGATGAAGTCCATACACTACTTGGAATGGTGTCTTTCCAGTGGACCTATTCAATGAATCATTGAATGCAAATTCTGCTTGGGGAAGTATCATATCCCAATTCTGATTGTACTATTTTGTTATGCACCTTAAGAGATTTCCAAGTGACCTACTGACCACCTCTGATTGTCCATCCATTTGGGGGTGATACCCTAAACTATAGGTCAATTTTGTGCCTAGTTTCTTGTGCAAAGGTCTCCAAAAATGACCCTGAAACTTTACATCTTTATCTGAGACTATAGTCTTCAGAAGACTGTGAATTCTTACTACTTCTTTAAAGAAGAGATGAGTAATGTGAGAGGCATCATTAGTGCTTTTGCAAGGTACACAATGTACCATCTTACTAAACCTGTCCACAATGACAAAGACACTGTTATATCCCTATTTTGTTCTTGGCAAACCCATCACAAAGTCCATTGAGATTGATTCCCATGGCCTAGTGGGAATTGGTAGAGGCTGGTACAGTCCTTGGTTTGTGGATACTCTTTTTTCTTATTGACAAAGAGTGCAAGATTGTACAAACTTCTTGATTTCATTTCCCATTTTTTGCCAAAAGTAACTTCTCTTACTAAATTTGTGGTTTTATCTATGCCAAAGTGTCCTCCTAAGCCACCATAGTGTTTCTCCTTAATAATGTTTATCCTCATGGAGCATTTAGGGATGCACAATTGGGCTCCCTTAAAAGAGAGGTCCATTTTGAATCAAAAAATCAGAGAAATCAGTATGGTATTTGCCTATCATTTTGGTGCATACCTCAAAAATTTCTCCAAATTCTAGATCATCTACATATAGGTGTTTTAGGGAGTCAATCCCCACACTCTGAAGCTGTACTTCTTCACCAATCTGACTCTTCTACTTAGGGCATCCACCTTCATTTTCTACCCCCCTTTTTGTGTTTGATATTGAATGTATATGCCTGCAATTGTTCCATCCATTTGATGTGTTTGACTCAAAGTTTTTCCTGATTGTTTAAGAAGCTCAGGGCATGGTTATCCATATAAACAATGAATTCTTTAGGGAGTAGGTAATGCCTCCATTTTTTTAAAGCCTGTACCATTGCATATAGTTCTAATTCATATGTAGAGTACCTCTTCATTGCATCATTTAGCTTCTCAAAAAAGAAAGCTGCAGCCTTACCTTCTTGGCTTAAATACAACACCTATTGCCAAGTTCCTTGCATCCATCTCTATCACAAACACTTTGTTGAAATTCGAAAGGGTTAAGATTGGTTACTGAGATACTCTATTCTTAAGGTATTGGAAAGAATTCATTTACATTCTCTAGTCCATACACACTCAATCTTTTTACCACCTTTAATAGTATCCCAACATGGGAGCACATACATGACTGAAATTTTTAATAAATTTTCTATAAAAAGATGCAAGGCATGAAAACTTCTAACATCACCTTGATTCTTTGGTTTAGGCCAATTGATGATTGTTGCAACCCTTCTCCGGATCCATTTTGAGAATGCCTTGGGGAGAATGAAAAAATCCTAGGAAGATGATTTCTTTCTTCTTGAACATGCACTTTTCCAAGTTAATCACTAACTTGTGTTGAATGGAGTCTCCTCAAGACTTGCTCAACATGATCAAGATGTTCTTCTTTGCTATGACTGTAAATCAGAATATCATCCAAATATATGACTACAAATTTACCAATAAAATCAATAAAAATCTCATTCATGAGTCTCATGAATGTTCTTGGAGCATTGCTCAAAGCCAAATGGCATAACAAGCCATTCAAACAAACCTTCCATTGTCTTAAACGTGGTCTTCCATTCATCTCCTAGCTTAATTCCTAATTATGGTGATAGCCTGATTTTAAATCAATTTTGTGAAGTAACCAATAGTGCCAAGTTGATCCAGCAATTCCTCCACTCTTGGGATAGGGAACCAATATCTTATGGTAATTTTGTTCAAGGACCCTGCTGTCCCGTGGACAACCTCTAGTTGCTATCCTTTTTAGGAGCTAGGAACTGATGGGACAACACATGGATCTGAGGTTTTTTTGAATCAGTCCTTCTCCAACAGTTCACTGACTTGCCTTGCAATCTCTCCATTCTGAGATGGTGTCATCTTGTATGGGGCCTTGTTGGGTAAGGATGAACCAGGTATTAAGTCAATTTGATGATTGATATCTCTTAAGGGAGGGAGGCTTGTGGGCAGGTCACTAGCGTGACAACACTGTACTTTGCTAATAGGTTCTTGACTTCATTTGGTATGGGATCCTTATCAGCAGATCTTATGCTATCCTTGGGTTTGGAAATTGTGACTAAGGACTTGGGTCTCAGATTCCTTCAATGCTTTCAACATTTCCTTCTCACCCATAATGATGATAGTAGGTTCCTTTTCAGATTTATTATCAGGCAGGGGTTTCATGGTGAAGGTTTTCCCATCTGTGGGTTGATGGAGTAGGTATTCTTCCTATAATGGTGTGTGGCATCCACGTCATATTTCCAAGCCTATCTAAGAGGATGTGGGAGGCATCCATTACAACATCACAAAGGACTTTATCCTTGAAATCTACAATTGAAAACTCTATCCATGCTTGTTCAGTCACTTGTTTGCTGACCTTTGGTGAGCCAAGAGACATGGTAGGGGAAAGGGTGTGGCTTCCTAGGAAGGTTTAGTTTTTGGACCATTTCATTAGACACCAAGTTTTTTAGTTGAACCATAATCTATAAGCAAATTGAATACCTTTCCATGGCACTTGATCTTTGTCCTGAAGAGATTTTTCCTTTGTGGAGGTTCTTGTTTTTGTGGCACTTGAAGGAAGACTTGCCCCATAATCAAACATACTCTTCCTTCGGTTCTAAGTCCCTTGTATCTGCATTGTTCTCTTGTTTGTCCTCTTGAATGAGTTGTGCTCTTCTTTCACCCTGATTGTTATTGTTCCTCTTCTCCGGGGCATCTTCTTGCATGGTGTCCCAACTAATTGCAATAATAACACCTTAGGGGTCCATTACCTCTTCCCGGTGTTTGATCTCCCTCTATTGGAGGGTCTCCTTCCTCTATAGTTCCCTCTAGAATTAGAATCACTATTTTCTTTGTCAATTTGATCATTGGTCCCACCGCTGCTACCATGATTTTGTCCTCTGTTCCAAGAGTTTCCTCTTCCTCTATAACTCTTGCCACTGTCATTGTTCTTCCCCTTATTGAATTCTTGTTTTCTTTTCCACTCTCTCCTCTACCTTTAGTGTCATTTGATAGCACTTGTTTACTATGGTAGGGCAGTGTAGGCTGAGTTCCTCTGGAATGGATACGTTGAGACCATTCATATACCGTGCTAGTTTTTCTTCTTCATCTTCTGCCACATTTGTCTTCATGCATAGTTTCAGGAACTCCTCGGTGTAAGAGCTTACATCCATATCCTTCTACTTTAGGCTTTACTACCTCCTATGAAGTTGCACCCCATAGTCTTCCAGTACATATGTCTCCTTGACTAAGGCTATCATTTTGTTCCATGAATTGATCATATTCCATTCTTTACCCTCTCTGTTTGGATGAAGTTCCACCAAGTTAAGGCTACTCCCTTCAACTTGGATTTTTCCATCTTCACTCTCTGCTTCTCTAGGATATCCTCACACTCAAAGAAAATTTTTAAGGCCTCTATCCAATCCAAGGCCAAATCTGCATTCATCTTACCACTGAAAACTAGTAAGTCTATCTTCTCTTTCATGGTTCTTCTCCCCATAGATTTCAAAGCATTGATGAAGGGTCTTTGGTCTGTTGGAATGTCTTGGTTAGGGTTTTCTTCCTCTTCTTCACTCCCTTCTTCATCACCAGACTCATTCTCTTTGTCCTTATCTATCTTTTTCTCAAGTTCTTGGAGCCTCTTGGTAAGTGTTGCATTCGTTGCCTTTTGTTCTCTCACTATCTGTGCTAGTTCCATGTTGGTGACCCTGGTGGGAATCTCCTCATCCTCAGGCATAGACATGGCTCTGATACCACTTGATGCAAAGTGGACAATAGAAGTGTGAAATAGGACTAAATTTGTCCTTCAAAACCTTCTAAAGGTTAATAGAGAACTTAGAAGGTAAACTCCTCCTCCAATGTGTACCTTACACTCTAATTATCAGGGTCGTCAATGGCTTGTTCTAGGCTATCACAAACTTCCAATGGGGGTGCTCAATCACTGAGTCCCAAATTAAGCCATAATTCTCCCAATCACTGGTCAACACCCAGTACATAGGATAAATATATTAGTGTAGTCTACTTCATATGAGTCACCTAGAAAACAAAGAACCTTATGGATGTAAAATTGGTCAAACCAGACCCCACTGCAATAAACAAAAGTTGTAATGAATCCATTGTTTGTCAAACACTTGTGTCTAATATCCACACATCCACAAGAATGGACCATGACCAAAGGTGATCCTTGCTTCTAAGGGAAAAGTAGTCAAAATTTAGACCCAAAAGAAAATCTCAACACTCCCAAGTATCTTCGGCATCTTTTAATGCAAAGTTGCCTTGACAACTCCTTGCCAGACTCGCGGTCTGCTATCAGAGGATTCCTTGAGTTTGCTTAAGGTTTTCTTGTTTGGAGACTCAAGGTAGGTTGGGAAATATATTACCCTTCTTGGGCATCAAGGAACTTACTAGAACAATGAAGGAAGGGACAGTGAACAATGCTCGACAATACCACTGTTGGCACATTCGGTCTCGAACAGAACAGTCATGGGCTCAAAACCTTTCCAAAAAAAAATACTAACTCCAAACACTAATAGTCCACACCACTCATAGCCTCAACACCATGTGAGAATCCTATTTGATAGGATAATTCTATCATAGCCTCGGGAACTGACAGTGATAGTGACATGCCATCGACTGCAGATTTCCCACTGTGGGACAAGCCTAAAAATAGCTCCAAAAACACCATGGGCACACTACCATGACACCAAACTTCCAACAAATGTTTGGATAGTGTAGGGGGGCATGAGAAACAAAAATTTTAAAAGTTTCAAGCCTTGACAGTCGACAGATTTAAAAAAGGTGTGGACTGGTGTCTTAGAAACCAGGTGCACACTTTGAATATGTACACCTAGGGCATCAACAAGTGCCCATTTCCTTGCAGATCATGAGTTCCAAACTATAAAATCTAAAGGAAAGCATTGAAAACAAGGATTCCACCAAAGGATTTCAAATTCCCATGGTGGAATTTGAAGTTATGCTTGGTCTTTGGTATGAAACTGGAACTAGGGCATCCAGTTCAAGAGTACCCCACCAAATTCTTTAAAACTTCTTAATCTAGTCGATTCAATGCATAAAATCAAAAGAAAAATGGTGGAAGATTCATGGGTTAAGGGTAAGTGTCACCTTGATGTCCTCAGACCATCCTATGTGCCGAGGCAAGGATACTGTTCTTCGAAAATGCAGAGAACACAGTCGACCAATGCAGGGAAACAGTGGATTCTTTTTATTGATTTTAAATAATAGGATTACAATTTTTTTTCCTACTTCTTGCCTGTAAGGCTAAGTGGGCATTCCCAACAGTTATGTTGGCAACCAACTAGCCATTGGGAATGAATTTACATTTTTGCTTACAAAAAGTTGTTTGTCAACTTTGTAGCATTTGCAAGATTTGCAATCCTAAACTAAGTGACCAATGCTTGGTCCTAACCAAATTTTGCTGATCCAACATGGATCTTATTTAAAAGAAAACATAGGAACTAAGAGAATAGCCTAGCTAAGGTTCAGGATAGCCTGCTAATCATTAGCTACCTGAGGGCTTATAAATGCCAATCCCGGGGCTAGGTCTTACAAGTGGTGTCCATGAAAGAATCTTCCTTCCTGACTTGACCTACGACTACTGCCATCAAACACTTAGTTTTACTCTCTCTCTCTCTCTCTCTCTCTCCTTTATCTCTCTCTCTCTCCTTTGTCTCTCTCTCTCTCCTACTCTCTCCCCTTCCCCTTCTCTCTCTCTCTCTCTCTCTCCTCTCTCTCTCTCTCTCTCTCCCCTTCCCCTTCTCTCTGGTGCAGGAGCACCTAATCCTAGAGGTCACTATGAGATGTATAAGATTTTTGAGTCATTTAAAGTCAATTATATGATGTATTGATTCATTTTGAATCCATTTGTAAAGGTGTTGACAAAAAATGTAAGCATGTGCACAATATTGCTCAAGTTGTCAAATATGTCATGTTTAGGTCTACATGGTCAAAATTGTGTAAAAGGCCCATGGAAGGGTAAATTCATTATAAGAGGTCTTAAATATTCCATTTGGATATGTATAGAAAGGTTTGACAAAGTTTTAAAGTCATTTTGTCAAAAATGTAAAAGTTGCATAAAAAGTTGTAAAATGCAACATTGCGAAAGTTGCTAACATTGCAAAAAAAGATGTAAAAAGGTAGATGGTTGGTGTAGGAGTTGGTTATGAAGTTAAAAACTACCAAAAACCTTATAAATAAAATTTTATGGTCAAACCAAATCATATTTGAGAGGAAGAAATATTTTGATACATTTTTGGTGCATGCTATTGTTGTTATTTTGATTGGTTTTTCAGTTTTAGTGTTCGTTCCAGGTCTTGTACGGCCATGTACAGCCTCAAAATCCTATAATATAGTAATGGTTAGATAGAATGATGAATCATATTTCTCATTGTTTTAGTTTGGTTCAATTTTATGAATAATTGAATAAGTTATGCACGTTTTGGTGGAAGTTGTTGTTTGCAGATTCAAGATTCCCTGAATACAGTCATGTTGCAGCGTGTGGTACAGACACATTTTTGAGAATCGGGACCTCTAGAAATATTCATTGGAAAGATATGTTAATTAAATTTCATTCCCTATTGGTTTGAGTCATTTTTATGCAGATTTGTGAAAGTTATTGATGTTTGAGTAGAAATTGGATTTTAAAAATCTGCATTAGAGTTGCAGGCAGTGATTTGGGCTTGGAAAATGTTTTATGAGTATGAAAAATAAATGATTTACATATTTGGAAACTAGAATCATTAGTAGATGTTGTGGAATTTGTTTTGATTCATTTGGATTCATTTTCAGAAAGATATGGAATTCCCTAGTCAGGGTTTGGTATTTTAAATCTTAATTATGATAGGGATATAGATCAGAATTTTTAGTCTGAAACAAAAATTGTTTGAGGAATCAAATGGGGTCTTCAGACCTTAAGATTATGTTAGATGATAGATATTGTAGTTATCTAAAAACTTTATTGTTTCCAGAAATTTCGGTTTGGAGTTTTAGTGGGTCAAATAACTCAATCTTTGAAAACTGTAAAACTTGAGACAGTATTGAAGTTGTTTGTTGATTGATCATGTGAAAGAAGATAGTATTTGCCTCTTTTAAATTATTTTAATGATTAAATGAAGATTGGATCATAAAGATCCTAGATGTTTAGTGGTTTCCATGATGCTCTACATCACTCTCTCTCTCTCTCTCTCTCCTTACCCTTCCCCTTCCCCTTCACCTCCCCCCCTCTCTCTCTCTCTCTCACACACACACACACACACACACTCTCTCTCTCTCTCTCTCTCCCCTTCCCCTTTCCCCCCCCTCTCTCTCTCTCTCTCTCTCTCTATCTATCTCTATCTATCTCTCTCTATCTCTCACTCTCTCTCCTTCCCCTTCTCTCTCTCCCTCTCTCTAGTGCAAGAGCAACCAAGGAGACAAATGATGGAGGACAAAGGTGTCCATGAAGGTGTTGTGGGGATTTCATAGGCCAACTGCCTAGGAGGATCAAAAGACCCTAGCATGTAATAAATAGTCCTGTTTTGTGAGGCCTGGCAACATAGAATGCATTATAAATTCTATAGTTGACCATGGTCAAGAGGACTTGGGATGGGTAGGAATAGGTTTATCAATGTTATTTTAGTGCATTAAAAATAAAATGTAATTTTGATTAGGTTCCTAGGATTTTTTAGGGAATCATTCTATCATTCTGGATAGAAGTTGTTTACAAATACTTGTCAAATCTTCATGTTTCAGATTGACAACTTTTGAAACTGAATGCCCAAACGTTCACAACCTTTGCAATTCAATTGGAACTGTTAATCGGGCTATTAAAAAGGATCAACCAATCCATTCTGGGTTCGATTGAGAACTTGGTGAACAATCATTTTCAAAATTTAATAAGAAAACTGTTGTTTTATTCAAAATAGAGAAAAAGGGCGACTGGTATTTGTTATTAGCAGGAAACCAAGTTAGTCTGAAACAAGAAGCTATTCAGATAAAAAAAATTTAATTGTTCTTAATTTACGTTGACGATTGATTTGAGTCTATTGATTGAGAGTTTTCGGAAGGAATAGATTGCAAAAATTTTAAAGAAAAACCGCTATCTTCATAAGAAACGACTGGTGTTTGTGATGAAGCAGACCCGTATGGAACTAAATCAATAAACTAGCTTGGTGGAAAGTTTCTAGAGGTCCCGATCTTCCATTTGCAATTTGTCTGAGTCTATTTGGTTGAGAATAGAGGGAGAATGGACTGTTCCAATAGTGGAACCCATGTGTGTGCACTAGCGGCAGTTTGGCACTTCATTTCCTTGTTTCTTCCCAATGACCTGATAAATGGTATTGAAAAGTGGTGAGGGATCATGTAATATTATGCATTTTTTGTTTCATTTCATGTTTTCACAATGGGTACGTGCAGCAGTGAGAAGTTTGAATTAAGAGCGGGCCAGGCATCCAAAATGTGACTAGCCCTATTGCAAGCTTAACCCCGTAACTCTTGTTTAAGGTGTCAGTAAGCACCGAAGAACATGGGTTTGAGTTCAAATCACATACCTCAATACAAATCCATCTTTGCTTTGATCAGTCGCCTAGTCTAAACTGCCCTGCCATAACACAATGTGTGCTAAGTCTCACTGAATACAGGAACTTGTGGATAAGAGATTTCCTAATCAGTCTTAAACTTGTGCAGTCGGTTGACTCTCTGTTGAGCAGAGTGGAAGGTTGAGAGACTATTTCAAAGGATTCTTTGGACACTCAAAAGAAAAGTTTGATATAATGTCTATATTGACTGTTGCTAGTCTTGTTTGGTGAACAACTGTGTTGTAGAGCACCCAAAAACACAATAGTGGGGTTGATTGATTTGGGAGACGTCCATAAGAGTTGGAAGACTTTTAGAAGTGGTCTTGAAGACTGAAAAGGACACTGAATTAGGGTGTAGGGAAAAGAGTATCAGTGTTAGATAGGGGAGACTTTGAAGTAGTGGAACAGAAAATAGGGAGCAACTCAGTGATGGGTTATGGGGTAGAATATGTTGAGTTGTTGAAGAAAATCTAGAACATTTGAGAGTGTTGAGCATTGGAGGGAAATACCCCAACAAAATAGGGGTAGGGGAGTTTGAATTTATTTTTTTAAAACAAAAATAAGTGACAAACTCCATTTTTCTCTACAAAATCCAAATCTCTACATCAATTGGTATCAGAGCAAGAAACATCCTTAGGAGAAGGATTGGAAACCATGTCTGCAAATGAAGAAGATGCTGTGATCCCAACAAGGATCACGAATGTCGAATTAGCAAAACTTGTGAAGGAGTAGATGGCCCTAAACAAAAAGTTGAAGAAGGAAGTAGAGAGATTCAAAGGGAAGGTTGACAGGAAGAGTGGTGGAGACTCTGAGGGAGAAGGGAGCGAAGAAGAGCCCCTTGAGCAAGATGAGGAATAATTTCCTACAAATCAAAGACTACTCTTGAAGACCTTGAAGTCCATGGAGAGAAGGACGATGGACACTAAACTAGATCTGCCCATGTTTAATGGAAAGATGGATCCAGAAGCAGCAATGGATTGGGTTGACGCTATCACAAGTTTCTTTGACTACGAAGACATACCTGAGAATCAAAGGGTAAAGATTGCCAAGTCAAAGTTGAAAGGACCTGCACTCACATGGTGGAATTTCACTCAAGATGAAAGGGTGAAGAATGGGAAAAGACAGATAACTACTTGGAAAAGGATGGTAGCCTTGCTAAGAGAGGCATATGTTCCAGAAGATTATGAAGTTCAACTTCATAAGAAGAGGATGAGTTTGAGGCAGAAAGAACTAGATGTCTCAAGCTATACCGAAGAATTCTAGAGGCTGGTTAAGAAATCCAAGACAATAGAGGCGGAGAGTGAAAAGCTTGCAAGGTACATGCAAGGATTAAGAGTTACAATTCAGGATGAACTCAGCTTGAGTATCCCTACCACAGTGCAGAAATGCTATCAGTTGGCATTGAAAGTTGAGGAAAAACTCAAGAGGAAGCAAGAGCAAGGTGGTAGAGGAAGAGGATAGCGAGATTTTGGAAACTGGGGTAGAGGCAACTCTCAAGGGAGAAGACAAGGTCCCAAGGATTATGGAGAATCCAATCATGACCATAAACAAGGAGAGAGCAGCTCTAGTGGATCCTTTGCAGGAAGGAGATCAAACTCTAGAGGAAGATTTGGGGGAAGAGGCCCAGATGTCATCAAATGCTTTAGGTGTCATCAGCCCAGACACTTGGCATCAAAGTGCCCTGAAAAGGGGAACAAAAATGGTGAAAGGAGAACCAATTTAGTGAGCGATGAAGACACACACAGCATACACTCACATGAATCCTTTGCAGCACCAGAAAAAGGAGAGACACTCATGATGAGAAGGACTTTGATTAAGGCACCAAGTCCACCAGAACTACCCCAAAGAAATACACTTTTCAGAACTACACGTAAATTAGGAGGCAAGGTATGTAGAGTGATTATTGATTCCGGTTCTACTGATAATTTGGTGTCTCTTGAAGTAGTTAAGAAGCTAAAACTAGAAAGGATTTCACACCCCACGCCCTACAAGGTGTCATGGCTCACAAAAGGGCAGCATACGGTTATTGAAGAGCAAGCATGGATAGAGTTTTAGATTGGGAAGTACAAAGATAAAGTACATTGTGACATAGTGCCTATGGATGCATGTCATTTGCTCTTGGGAAGGCCATGGAAATATGACTTGGAGGCACACCATGATGGAAAGAAGAACACCTACTCCATAAGATAGCAAGGTAAGAAGGTAACTTTACTACCCCTGCCTGATAATGGTGAAGAGCAAAAAGATTCTAAGTTTTTGTTTGTAGGAGAAAAAGAATTTTTAAAGGTGTTGAAGGAGAAAGACACTCCTTGTTTTGCATTGGTAGTAGTACCAAAACCAAAAGAAGGGGAAGTATTGAAGGTGAAAGAGGAACCTAGGAGAGTAGGTCCTAAGGAGGTAGCAGATTTGCTAGAAAGATACAAGGAAATAGTGACCAAGGAATTGCCTAACACCTTACCCCCAATTCGAGAGATTAGCCATAACATTGATCTAATTCCCAGAGCCACACTTCCAAACAAGGCAGCCTATAAACTCACACCCCAGCAAAATGAAGAGATGTCTAAACAAATCCAAGAACTTTTGGAGAAGGGTTTGATTACCAAAAGTTTGAGTCCATGTGCTGTCCCTGCCTTGTTAGCACCTAAGAAGGAAGGGACTTGGAGGTTGTGTATGGATTCAAGAGCTATTAATAGGATTAATATTAGGTATAGGTTACCTATGCCTCGAATTGAAGATCTATTGGACCATCTAGGGGGTGCAAGGTACTATTCAAAGATGGATTTGAAGAGCGGGTACCACCAAATTAGAATAAGGGCTGGAGATGAATGGAAGATAGTGTTTAAAACTAATGAAGGGCTGTATGAATGGAGGGTAATGCCTTTTGGGTTATCCAACGCTCCTAGCACATTCATGAGGCTCATGAATGAGGTGTTAAAAACTTTTCTTGGCAAGTTTGTAATTGTGTATTTAGATGATATCCTTATTTTCAGAAAGACTAAGGATGAGCATTTGAAACATCTAAATTTGGTCCTTAAAAGATTGCAAGAAGAAAAGCTCCTGATAAACTTGGATAAGTGTGTCTTCATGCAAGAAGAATTGGTATATCTTGGTTTTGTGGTTTCAGGTGGAAGCATAAAGATGGATCCGGAAAAGGTGGAAAACATCTTGAATTGGCCCTCTCCAAGGACCATGATAGAAGTTAGAAGTTTCCACGGTTTGTCTTCTTTCTACAGGAAGTTCATAAGGGGATTCGGCCAGGTTTGTGCACCTATTTTGGAGACAATCAAAGGGGGGCAGAAATGCAAGTTTGTGTGGACCAAGGAGGCTGAGGAGGCTTTTCAAAGTCTGAAACAAAAGGTGGCCAAGAAGCCTATACTAGCTTTTCTAGATTTTCAAAAAAAATTTGTGATTGAATGTGATGCTTCTAATGTTGCTATAGGGGCTGTTCTAAGCCAAGAAGGGAGACCCATTGCATTTTTCAGTGAAAAGATGAATGAGGCCAAGAGGAAGTATTCCTCTTATGATCTTGAGTTGTATGCTTTGGTGCAAGCCTTGAAGAAGTGGAGGAACTACCTCCTTCCAAAAGACTTTATTGTTTTTATGGACAATCAAGCACTCAGTTTCTTGAACAGCCAAGAGAAGTTGAGTCACAAACACATGATGTGGGTTGAATCAATCCAAGCATACACGTTTTCTATTAAACACAAAAAAGGAGTTGCCAACAAGGTGGCTGATGCTTTGAGTAGGAGGGCCATGACAGTCCAATAAGTAAAATTGCAAAGTGTAGGTATTGACTCCTTGAAAGGTATGTATGAAAATGATGAGGATTTTCATGAGATTTATAAGGTTTGTTCTGATTTTTCGGAAGCATATCATGTTGAATATGTTGATTACTTGATACAAGATGGTTTCTTGTTTAAAGGACATCAACTATGCATTCCTAGGTGTTCTATGAGGGATAACATAGTGAAGGAAAAGCATTGTGGGAGTATGAGTGGACATTTTGGGCTGGACAAAACTCTTGAACAAGTAAGAAGACATTATTTTTGGCCTAAGATGTAGGGAGATGTAAGGAAATTTTTTGAACAATGCACCATTTGTCAGAAGGCCAAGGGCACTTCCACTAACGCTGGTTTGTATCAACCATTACCCATACCTACAAGACCATGGGAGAGTTGTAGTATGGATTTTGTAATGGGACTGCCTAGGACTCAGAAAGGTTTTGATAGCATCTTTGTTGTGGTAGATAGGTTCAGCAAGATGGCCCATTTCATGCCATGTAAGAGTACGAGTGATGCAACCTATGTGGCAAATCTATTTTCCAAAGAAGTAGTAAGGATACATGGACTTCCTCAAACCATTGTATCTGACAGGGATGTGAAGTTCATTGGACATTTTTGGAGAACCTTATGGAAAAGGCTGGGAACGAATTTGAACTTTAGTTCAACCTATCATCCTCAAATGGATGGGCAAATTGAAGTTTTCAATAGATCTTTGGGCAATCTATTGAGATGCTTGACAAAGCAATACGGAGATAAGTGGGATAATATTCTTCCACAAGCTGAGTTTGCCTTTAATGATTCGGTAAACAGAAGTACAGGCAGAAGTCCGTTTCAGATTGTGTATGGTCAAAACCCACGGGGCATATTGGAATTGAGGGATCTTCCTCAAGATGGACAAGTGAGTGCTCATGGAGAACAGTTCGCGGACAGCATGAAGGAAATCCATGATCAAGTAAGGCTGGCATTGCAAAAAAGTTCACAGAAATATAAAGAGAATGCTGATAAGAAGAGGAGGGATGTGCAATTTCAGATAGGAGATTTGGTATGGGCATATCTAAGAAAGGAGAGGCTTCCTAAGGGAAAGCACACAAAACTTCTCATGAAGAAAGTGGGTCCTTGCAAGATTTTGAAAAAGCATGGGCTGAATGCTTATGAAATCTCTTTTCCATCTCATCTTGGCATTTCTCCTATCTTCAATATTTGTGATCTAACACCATACAAAGGTCATTTTGATGCAGGTTCAGAGATCCATGTTGATGAATTGCAGGTAGATACTGCGGATATTCCTTCCCATGCACCCAAGAAATTGGAGAAGATCATTGATACCAGAGTCGTCAAAAGAACCAGGAACAATGTGTACCAAAAATACCTTGTGAAGTGGTTCGGACAATCTGAACAAGACGCCACTTGGATGGACGAGGCAGCATTGCTGAAGCACGACACTCATTGGAACAACTTATCTCAAGTGGAATTGAGATCAATCAACCCGGGGAGTATGGTGCAGGAGCAACCAAGGAGACAAATGATGAAGGACAAAGGCGTCCATGAAGGTGTTGTGGGGATTTCATAGGCCAACTACCTAGGAGGATCAAAAGACCCTAGCATGTAATAAATAGTCCTGTTTTGTGAGGCCTGGCAACATAGAATGCATTATAAATTCTATAGTTGACCATGGTCAGGAGGACTTGGGATGGGTAGGAATAGGTTTCTCGATGTTATTTTAGTGCATTAAAAATAAAATGCAATTTTGATTAGGTTCCTAGGATTTTTTAGGGAATCATTCTGTCATTCTGGACAGAAGTTGTTTACAAATGGTTGTCAAATCTTCATGTTTCGGATTGACAAATTTTGAGACTGAATGCCCAAACGTTCACAACCTTTCCAATTCAGTTGGAACTATTAATCAGGATGTTAAAAAGGATCAACCGATCCATTCTGGGTTCGGTTCAGAGCTTGGTGAACAATCATTTTCAAAATTTAATAAGAAAACTGTTGTTTTATTCAAAACAGAGAAAAAGGGCAACTGGTATTGTTATTAGTAGGAAACCGAGTTAATCTGAAACAAGAAGCTATTTAGATAAAAAAAATTTAATTGTTCTTAATTTACATTGACGATTGATTTGAGTCTATTGATTGAGAGTTTTCAAAAGGAATGGATTGCAAAATTTTTAAAGAAAAACTGCTATCTTCATAAGAAACGACTGGTGTTTGTGATGAAGCAGGCCCATATGGAACTAAATCAATAAACTAGCCCGGTGGAAAGTTTCTAGAGGTCCCGATCTTCCATTTGCAATTTGTCTGAGTCTATTTGGTTGAGAATAGAGGGAGAACAGACTGTTCCAACAGTGGAACCCGCGTGTGTGCCCTAGCGGCAGTTTGGCACTTCATTTCCTTGTTTCTTCCCAATGACCCGATAAATGGTATTGAAAAGCGGTGAGGGATCATGTAATATTATGCATTTTTTGTTTCATTTCATGTTTTCACAATGGGTACGTGTAGCAGTGAGAAGTTTGAATTAAGAGTGGGGCAGGCATCTGAAATGTGACTGGCCCTACTGCAAGCTTAACCCCGTAACTCTTGTTTAAGGTATCAGTAAGCACCGAAGAACATGGGTTTGAGTTCGAATCACATACCTCGATACAAATCCATCTTTGCTTTGATCAGTCGCCTAGTCTAAACTGCCCTGCCGTGACAGAATGTGTGCTAGGTCTCACTGAATACAGGAACCCGTGGATAAGAGATTTCCTAATCAGTCTTAAACTTGTGCAGTCAGTTGACTCTCTGTTGAGTAGAGTGGAAGGTTGACAGACTGTTTCAAAGGATTCTTTGGACACTCAAAAGAAAAGTTTGATATAATGTCTATATTGACTGTTGCTAGTCTTGTTTGGTGAACAACTGTGTTGCAGAGCACCCTAAAACACAATAGTGGGGTTGATTGATTTGGGAGACGTCCATAAGAGTTGGAGGACTTTTAGAAGTGGTCTTGAAGACCGAAAAGGACACTGAATTAGGGTGTAGGGCAAAGAGTATCAGTGTTAGACAGGGGAGACTTTGAAGTAGTGGACCAACAAACAGGGAACAACTCAGTGATGGGTTACGGGGTAGAATATATTGAGTTGTTGAAGAAAATTTGGAACATTTGAGAGTGTTGAGCATTGGAGGGAAATACCCCAACAAAATAGGGGTAGGGGAGTTTGAATTTATTTTTTTAAAACAAAAATAAGTGACAAACTCCATTTTTCTCTACAAAATCCAAAGCTCTACATCACTCTCTCTCTATCCTTCCCTCTCTCTCTCTCTCTCTCTCTCGGTCTCTCTATGTCTCTCTCCCCTACTCTCTCTCTCTCTCTCTCTCTCTCTCTCTCTCTCTCTCTCTTCCCTTCCCCTTCTCTATCTCTCCCCTTCCCCTTCCCCATCTCTCTCTCTCTCTCTCTCTCTCTCTCTCTCTCTCTCTCCCTCTCTCTCTCCCTCCCTCTTTCTCTCACTCTCTCCCTCTCTCTCTCTCTCTCTCTCCGTCCCTCCGTCCCTCCCTTCTCTCTCTCTCTCTCTCTCTCTCTCTCTCTCTCTCTTCCCTTCCCCTTCTCTATCTCTCCCCTTCCCCTTCCCCATCTCTCTCTCTCTCTCTCTCTCTCCCTCTCTCTCTCTCCCTCCCTCTTTCTCTCACTCTCTCCCTCTCGCTCCGTCCCTCCCTCCCTCCCTTCTCTCTCTCTCTCTCTCTCTCTCTCTCTCTCCTCTCTCTCTCTCTCTCTCTCCCTCCTACTCTGTCCCCTTCCCCCCTCTCTCCTTCCCCATCTCTCTCTCTCTCTCTCCCTCCTACTTTGTCCCCTTCCCCCTCTCTCCTTCCCCATCTTTCTTTCTCTCTCTCTCTCTCTGTTCTTTCTCTCTCTCCCCCTCCCCTTCTCTCTCTCTCTCTCCCCCACTCTATCCCCTTCCCTCTCTCTCTCTCTCTCTCTCTCTCTCTCGCTCGCTCTTGCTCTCTCCATCCTACTCTATCCCCTTCTCCTTCCCTCCCTCCCTCCCTCTCTCTCCCTCTCTCTCTCTCTCTCTCTCTCTCTCCCTCCCTCCTACTCTGTCCCCTTCCCCTTCTCTGTCTGTCTGTCTGTCTGTCTCTCTGTCTCTGTCTCTGTCTCTCTCTCTCTCTGTCTCTCTCTCCTTCCCCTTCTTTGTCTCCCTCTCTCTCTGTCTATCCTTCCCCAGCTCTCTCTCTCTCTCTCTCTCTCCTTCCCCTTGTTTCCCTCCCTCCCTCTCTCTCTCCTTCCCCTTCTCTCTCTCTCTCTCTCTCTCTCTCTCTCTCTCTGGTGCGGGAGCCTCCAAAAAAACCAAGGATGTTCGTAGGAAGATGTGATTGGTCAATGACCAAGGAGGATCGAAAGATCCTTGGAATGTAATAACAGTCCTGTTTTGTAAGCCTTGTGGCCTAGGGTGCACTATAAACCCTACGGTTAGCTATGGCCCTGGGGACTAGGATTAGGTAGTGTTAGTGTAGTTAAGGTTGATTTAGTGCTTTTAGAGCAATTCAACCTTTGATTCGGTCCCTGGAGGACCTAGGGAACCATTTTGGTTTATGTAAACAAGTTGTCAACAGCAAAAATGGCAATTATCGATATTGCTGGGGACAATTTTTTTAACAAAACTGTTATCCAACGTTCGCAACCTCTCAAAGAATCGGTTGGAACGTTTCATTTTGGATACTAAAAATGGATCGACAATCCAATGAGGGGGGTTGTTGTAATCGGAAAGGGAGGAGAACAAAAGAAACTTAATAAAACTGCATTTTTTTCCATTAAAAAAATGACTGGTGTTTGAATTTGTGCGAGCCCGTATTGATCTGAATCGGGAATTTGATCTGGTGGAAAGTTTATAGTTGTTCATACCCTTCATTTGCATTTTGTTTGAGTCGATTTAGTTGAGTCTGGAGGGAGAACGACTTGCAGCAGCAGTGGAACCCACGGCGTGCCCTAGCCGGCAGTTATTTTTTTTTTAAAGCCTCTGTTCTTCCCCATGAACCGATAAAATGGGTTTGAATATCGGTGAGGGAGGATGTAAATATATGCAATTCATGTTTTGTTTATTGTTTTCAAAAATGATGAAAGCAGTTGGGAGAAGTTTGATCTAAAAATCGGGCCAGGCATCCGAAATGTGACTGGCCCTGCTACAAAGACATTCCCATAACTTTTTGTTTAGCTTTGAGAAGGAATCTAAAGCTATGGATATAGTGTTAATTCACTTACCTGTTGTCAAGCCATCACTGGTTTGATGAAATACCAGTCCCAAGGTGCATCTGCTGTGTAAGACCAAGTACTTGGTCTTTCGAATCGAAGATACTTGATTAGCAGATTCTCTAAACTCAATTAGATCTATGCTATCGTTAGACGCCTGTTTTGACAGAGGAACAAGGTTAAAAGACCGATTGAATAAGATACTTTGAACATCCGAATGGAAAGGCTAACATAGTGCCTCAACTGGACTGTTACCGATTTAGTCAAATGGAACAGTTGTGATCGTTGGGTATTAAGGAAACCAACCACAGGGTTGATTGTTTTAGGAATGTTCATAAAGAAAAATCTAGATAACACTCAGAATAGTTCTTGGAGACTGCAGAAGGCACTGAGATAGGGTGTAGGAAGGATACAAAAGTAGACAGTGGTGTAACTTCAGTGTGAGATAGTAGACAGGGGCATAATTTAGTGAAGAGTTACGGGTATACAAGGAATTGGTCTGCTGAAAAGAACGTGATTACATGAGATTGTGGAGCCTTGGCAGGAGGTATTCCAACTCAAATAGAACCACCAGTGCTGGGTCTATCAACTCTTCCTTGTGGAATTTTTCTTCATTGTTTTCTAGAATCTGTGGGTAAACGACCTTCCTAATTATTCCCATTCGCACTATGTTGATGTTGAAATTTCTTTAGACCTTTTTGCCTTTCCCAGTATCCTGACTGTTATATTCCCCCCAGAGGCATCTTCAGTTTCATCTATCCTTATAGGTGATTGGTTAGTGCCATGTTCCTCATTGTGGTCTTCGGTAACAGGGTCGTGATTCTTAATATTGGTGCTACTAGGGGACTATGTTAGAATAATAAGCAGAATTACACAAATATAAACCCACAGAAGAGAACACAACAACATAGAATTTAATGTGGTTCACCCAATCTCTGGGCTACGTCCACCAACATCGATTACAATTTGAAACCTGCAACTCAATACTGCCACAGGAAGCTACAATAATCCCTCATGCAATCAATCTCAAACCCTAAGCCCTTTTACAAGTATTTTTGACATAACGAAATTAGGGCAAAAATACCCCGCAAGGGGCTCTGCCCCTTGACCCTGTAGAAAACTCTGATTAGACTCCACATACATAACAGACTGAGGAGGAGGGATTTTTTCCTCACTTATAGTAAGATTAACTGACAGGCAGCCCGACCTGTTCTTGCATGTCTGCAGCTTCCATTTTGGGATTACCCTCATCATCTTCTATATCCATTTCTTCCTCATTGTCATTGTCATTGTACTCTTCCTCTGAGTGAACCTCCTTCCTATCCTACTTTTTTGAGGGTTTTTTGATTTTGATGGCTTTTAGGGGTCACTTCTTGGAAGGGGATCCCTTGTTCCGTATCTTATTTTTGACTTCTTCACTATCATCTGAAAGTTTGCCCATAGAAGTGCCCGAAGGAACATAATCCGACCTGAGTCCTCGCTTTTAGCTTTGCTATCCTTAATTTCCTTGCCCAGGATTTGGGCTTTAAAGAATTCATAGATCAACAAAAGCAATCCTTCATGCAAGGCGGGGTTAGCAATACTCTTATCTCTAAAACCATTGATATTCTCGTTTATAGAAGAGTAGAGATAAAAAGGAATGTATATCTTAATACCATGCCTAAAATGATTCAGCAAGACGAAATGATAGGTGTGAATTCTGTCAAACCTAGTGTCCAGGGTGACATACGAGATGAGGGCCTTTAGAACATATTGCCAAAGCATCTTCAAGCTCCCAAGAAGGTAGTAGGTGCCCGACTTAACTATGGCTTTCGTCTCCTTGTCATCCCTCGCAAACGTTTTGAAGTACATCTATAGTTGTATAGTCAATCGATATGTAATGACCATCACACCAGAACTTAAATGACATTCATTGATAGTTCCCTTGTATATACCTACATGAGGGGTAGGGCCACCTCTAATTAGAAGGTGTGTGAGGGACTTCTAGTTTGTGTTTGGAGGAAAAGATCTCAGATATGCTCTCCCTCTTGTAGATGACTTGTCAAGGCTTGTGATGTAGAGCAGGTTATCCAAATACAATAGCTTCTTAACTTTATCTTATGTATTGTGAATTCAATTATTTAATTGAGAGTATGTAAGTACTTTCCTTGAGATAAAGAGTATTATTTATTTCTTGATGAAAACTCTGAAGCTATTTCAATATTTTTTATGAAAAGAAAAGATCTATATTGATTTGTGTTGAAAATATTAATTTAAAATTTCTATGTATATTTACTTTCATGTTATTAGTTTACCTTTTGGTAACTTTAGTTACTTTTTTTTAAGTATAGTAAATAATTTTGTTGTTACATTTTCATAAATTAAATGAAGGTTCACAATGTCCTCCAAAACTATAAATAGTTATTAATCCTATTCACTTTCCCTTTGTTAATCCTTAGAAATAGGATTGATAATTAACATAAACCAGTGATCTCCCATAGTGTCATTATGTTTAAACATATATAAAGAATTAAGAAGTCATATCAATATCACAAAAAATATTTCTACATCAGCAATACAATGACATCATTTAATATATATAACATTATTGGCGTAACCCTTGCACCTTTCAACGGTGCAAGTACTAGTTTATAATTTCATGTTTATCTCTTCATATTGACTAATCTATTAAAACCATATAAACACATATAATTTTACTCTTACTAATCGATTTGAAATAATACAAAATCCTCCATAAAACAATTATCAACTAAAAAATTAAATTGTTTAATGAAATTAATTGCCGAATGAAGGTTGATTAGTTAATATGTATTGCAAATCACAGAACTCAGATTTAAAGTAAAAAACAAGAGTATCTCACCTTAAAACAAAATGGAAACTTACAGTACTTATGGTGCAATAGCAACCATAGAACTAGATATAAAACATACTTCAGGTAGCTCACTCCAGGCTTTATCACTCTTCCTACTGACTGACTAGTAATAGGATTTATGCATGTTGATTTTAGCTATGGAACGATCTTAGATAACTTCATTTTTTCAATCCATGATAGGAAAGAAGATTCTGTATTACGAAATCCAAAGAAACCATGCTCCTTACTTTTGTTCATGCTAATGGGATCCATAAATGGAAAATTTAGCGCAAAGTCTGCAGTCCACCAATTTGCAACTTCCTCAATTTTGGTGGGGTATAAATTATTTTCTTTCACAATGGCCTCCCAGATAGGTCCTTTGTCTTTCATTGCTTCAGCCAGACTAAATCCTTCACCTTCATATGGTAACATTTCCAGCTCAAATTTCTCAGCAATATGTTTCCATAGCTTTTTCCATTTAACAACATCACCATTAGAACAATTGAAGGCCTGGTTCTTGGCGCAAGGTTCCATGGCAGCCCATATTTCTTGCTCTGCAATCAGTTCAGCATCAGATGCCTCAATAAGTTGCTCCCGAGTGATTGCATTGCCAGGGTATTTGAAAGGAAGCCCCTCATATTTGCAAATGGAAGCATAGACACAGAGAGTACAAATGATGTTCACCAAGCTAGAAGGAGAGAAGCCAAAAATGATTGAAGGGCGGTGAATGGACCAAGTTAAGCCCTTTTTCTTCTTGGCAGCATCAAATAGTATATCTTCAAGTGTGTAGTAGAAATTAGGCCCAGGTAGCCTTGGAAGCTCTTCATGAAAAGGTCGCTCATGGGGCTAAATATTTTCAAATGGGCCTAGGTATTGTTTCAAACCAGTCTGAAGACAGATGTGCTCAAGGTTTGGGGCATTAGGCAATAGTGCATCTAAGACATTATTGAACATTCTGCCATTGTCTTCACAGTTCTGTTCCTCTGTCTCTCTATTAACCCAACAAACCCAAAAAAGATGAGTCACATCCTTCAAAGTAGAAATCCTTTCTAAAGTTTCTCCTCTGTTTAACACATCACATTGGATGTATTCAACTGGATTATCTGGAGACCAATTAGGCTTGGGTCTCCTTGCAACACCGTAAACTTTCCAGGGTCCACCAGGAGTGTCTGACAAAGGCAAGATTTCAGCCAGGCTATTGCCAACAATTCCTGTGACTCCTATAATGAGGGCTACTCTTTGCTTGTCGAATTTTATGGCTGAATCTTCGACATTTTTCTGAACTCTCCTCTGCATGAAAATAAATAGTCACATGCACAAATTTGCTAGATAATACATTAACATATAACATCTCTGAATTTGATTGGCCTCATGCCTGTATGTAGGCATTTTTGTTCTAAAATAAAAATATGATCATAGGAAGATTGTATTACATGAAAAGGTTATTTCGGATAAACAGTGAAAATATATTATTTGAAATAAAACATTTCCTAGACAATTTTGAATCAAAAAATCATAAAAGAAATGCTTGACAAAAAGGGTCAACCATTAAATTTAAGTCCGATATAAATCAATACAAATGTCTACCAGAGTTGTTCGTGTGATTTTTTGTTCACATGCAGGGGAGAATCCAGCAAAACATTTAATACTCAACTATAAAATTCAATAAGCAAAGAGGAGTAAATCTGATCATAGGAGTCACAGGGCTTGTGGGCAATAGCTTGGCTGAAAATCTTGTCTTTGTCTGACACTCCTAGTGCACTTTGGTGGTCTCCAGATACTCCAGTTGATTATGTCCAACGTGATGTGTTTAATGTAGGAGAAATTTTAGAAAAGACTTCTATTTTGAAGGATGTATTCGGTGTCATTTTCTACATTGGCTGTAATCAACAATTGGTGTATTGGAGACTTGGAAATAAGCCATATCTGGATCAATAATGGATTGGCTAAAGAGGATCTAATAGTTCAGTTGGTAAAGCACTCCGGCAGCAAAATGGATGGTTCTAGATTTGAGTTCTATCCGATCCATATGAGTTGTAGCTCAACATAAGGTATCAGAGCTAGGCTAGGAGTCCCAAGCACTTGTAGTATGGTTTAAGGGAGGGTGTTGAAAATAAACCACACCTAGACTGATTATGGGCTGACCAAAGAGGAACTAGTAATTCAGTTGGTAGAACACTCAAGTAGCAAAATGGATGGTCTTAAGTTTGAGTCATAATTGATCCATATGAACTTTAACTCAACTCAAACGACTGCATCTAGCAATGCATGAACTTTCCAAGATCTGCCAGGAATGTGAGACAAAGGCAAGATTTTAGCCTAGTTTTTGCTGGACTCTCCCTTGCATGTAAATAAAGTCACATGCACAACTGTTCTAGATAATTTGGATCACTTGTGATTTTTTATGAGTGGTTGAGGGAGCATTCACTTCTATTGATAAGAAATGGACAACCCAGTTTTGGTTAAGGGGAATATCAGTTTCTGCTTTCCACCATCCATCACCCTAAAGATTGGTACAAGCTAGATGGACACATTAATTTAATGTCCATTTATTTTGATTTGAATCCACTATATAATATATTGGCACAATACTATGATGCAGCATGCAGCTGTGAGGGATCATTCTAGTATTATGAGAGCACTTGAGAGCTTACAGTTATATCAGAGCCGTGATTCTGACAGCTTGTGAAGCTATAGCCTATAATAGTAAATCCAGAATGGACTCAAAGCAAGGAAAGGCCATAGAACTGGTTATGGATGAATGTTTCCAGCATTTGATTTAGACTATGGATAGCATAAGAAGGGCCTTAAGATAAAGAGAATGAAACATACATCAACTTCTGCTTAACAAGAACAACATATCCTTTTCTTTCCAGCACCATTCACATGGGGCTGAAAGGTTCCAGAATCATCAACATATACCCAACGAGGGAATCTTGTTTTTTCATTCACATGAATCTCCTTCACCTCTCACAAATGATTCAAGTTGATTGTTTTATGGAAACTGGGTGTAGTAGGTGTACAGTTTGAACCTGCACTTTATTCTTTTAAGATTGGCTGTCTTCACAACTGCAGTCAGTAATCATAACAGAGTGATATTATTTCTTCCTAAAGGATAGACCATTTAATCTACAAATTCTTTTCCCTGAGATCTCAGAATTGAGAGGTAGAGATTTTATCCCAAGGTGGATGGTTCATAGCCAGGGTCTGACCCTGCTGCAAAACTTTCATCTCGGGCAATCCAGGCAAAGCTTAGTGCTGGAGTCTGATGAATTTATTAAGGACCCGCATGAAGCTATATGGAGCCTTTTGTGTAAGGTCATCTAGTCAACTTTCTATTACACATTTCAAGATCTTCTAGTATGTAGTAACTAGTAACAATGTATCTAGTGAGTATAAATTTATAAGCCATCTACCCTGCCTCACCAAGCAAGTTAGTGGATTCAAGGTTATCAAGGGTAATGTGAGATAAAATTGTCATAATTGTGCAATGATAACTATGTCATCGTAGCTCATAAGAGATGCATACACCATTCTAATTTATTGTGTCTATTAATGTGTTCTATTATCACCTTGGATATTTAACTTATGCGACTGAGAGAGGTGTAAAGAGTAGTATATGAGGAAAGAGGTTCCTCCTCAATCTCATTGCAACTTAGACTAATAAAGATCCAAAACTTATAATTATAACTTTTATCAGATAATTATAACTTTTATCATCTTCAACAACATTAAACCATGTAAGCAATATAATTACCAACCATAGAAAGATATTCATACATAATAACACAATGACACAAGATATGTTGACTATGGAACCTCTTGATCAAAGAGTAAACCTCAGTGGGAATGATGCCCACAAAAGATGCACTAATATGAATATTCCTTGTGAAAGGATGGACTCTATTAGGAGTCTTATGAAATACATTCAGTACATATTGATGGAATATGGATGAAGTGACTGAGAGGGGGGGGGGGGGGGGGGGTGAATCAGTCAACCATAAAATACCTCACAATTATTTCTTTCCAGATCCCTTAGGATATATTAAAGAATATTATCTGTTTTAGCACTCGGTAAATAGATTGCAGTAACTTTGAAGATGCAGAAAGTATTAGCAATTATCTTTTAGATATTCATCAGCACATGTATATGATTGAGATAGCAATTAAGAACACAAGAGACACAAAATTTAACGTGGAAACTCAATATGGGAAAAACCACCAATGTATCTAGATACTGATTTTCACTTTTCTGAAGTGATGCCCGGTTAGAAGCCAACCCGGTAAAAGGTTACAAAACACACTGTTAGGTGTGACCTTGTTAGAGGATTTAATCACCCTGCTAGGAGTGGCCTGGTAAGAGGTCTTGAAAATAATTCAATGGAATTGTCACCTTGTTAGAAGATTTACAATATGGTTGTTAAACCAACTCGGTTAAGAGATTTAGAATTCACTGTTACAATGGTAAAAAGGTAACAATGAAAATGACCTATATAGTAATGCAACTGCCTTGCTGATTACAGATCTCTGTTCTGCACAAGTCTGATCCTTCCTGATCGAATAAATCTCTGCTGCACCTCAAGGATATCTGATCATCCTTCACAAATTCGCACACACCTTTCCTATTTTTTTCTTTTTAAATCTTCTGCTATATTTCTTTCTTTTTTTTATTTCACATTTGACCTTTTATTTATATGATTTCAGATTTGTCAAATCGACATTACTTAGCATAACAGTCGGCTGAATTAAGCAAACTTTATTTGCAAAAATCCTTCAAGGGCCGACAGTGCTCGGTGACCATAACTTTTACAATCTTTCGGAGACCGAGGGAACTCGGTAAACACTGACAATCCTTTACCTTCGATAACCGACTGAACTCGGTAAACACTAACTTTTCTTCGACAACCGACTGAACTCGGTAAATACTAAATTTCCTTTGACGACCGACTGAACTCGGTAAATGCTGAATTTCCTTTGACGACCGACTGAACTCGGTAAATACTGAATTTTCTTTGACGACCGACTGAACTCGGTAAATGCTGAATTTCCTTTGACGACCGACTGAACTCGATAAATGCTAAATTTCCTTTGTCTGGCAGACCGACTGAGCTCGGTAGGAACTGATTGCTGTGGACTATGACATTGTGTGACATCAAAGACAATACATAATTTGAGTAGCAATTTCCTTCAGACAATTGTTTCCAACAATCTCCCTCTTTGGCATTGATGGCAACACAATATGTCATAGCATAAGAAATTTGAAAGAATTAGCTCGGTTTAGATTCAAATCTCCCTCTGTCAGCAAACTTCCTGCTTCTTAAAAATTCTTCCTTCTGACTATTGAAATTTTTTTGAAGTAATAGCAAAGACATAGCAAACACTCCCTCTTTGACAACACATGCCAAAGACAATTCACATAATACCGATGTAAATTAATGTACCTCAAGTACTGATTCATATGCAATGATTCCTTGAATATGCTGCATCAACAGGTTGATTTTCAATCATGTTCTGGTTGATGCATCACTAAAACTGTATTTAGTGAGCCTCGGATAGGGGAATGACCCCTAACTTACCTCTTAGATACACAAATGCATCTTTAGGTAATGGTTTGGTGAAAATGTCTGCAATCTGCTCTTTTGTATGAATATATTCTAATTTGATTTCCTTGTCCTGCACCAATTCTCTGACAAAATGATATTTAATAGCAATATGCTTGGTTTTGGAATGCATCACTGGATTCTTCGAAATGTTTATTGCACTGGTATTGTCACAAAATATAACAACTGGTTCTTTGATTTCAACCTTCATACCTTCTAATAGCTGTTTAAACCAAACAATATTTGAACAGTTTACTGCAGTAGCAACATATTCTGCTTCAGCTGTGGATTGAGATGTGCAATTCTGCTTTTTACTAGTCCAGGATACCAGTCTTTTTCCAAGAAAAAATGCTCCACCACTTGTGCTTTTTCTGTCATCAATGTTCCCTGCCCAATCAGCATCAGTAAACACTTTTAAGTCTAGATTGCCTCCAAATTTATACCACAAACCATATTCTTCAGTTCCTCTTAAGTATCTTAAGATTCTTTTGATTGCCATCATATGATTTTCCTTAGGTTTTGCTGAAAATCTAGCTACTATACCGACTGCTAAGGCAATACCAGGTCTTGTATGTACTACATATTGCAATTTTCCAATCATAGATCAGTATAGGGTCTGATCAACTTCTTTTGAATCATCATTTTTGGTGAGTTTCAGTCCAGTACACATGGGTGTACCAACTGGTTTTGAATCTTCCATACCAAACTTCTTAAGTATTGCCTTAATGTATTTTGATTGAGTAATGTATATACCATTCCTGCTTTGCTGAATTTGAAGACCAACAAAGAATTTTATTAAACCAAACATAGACATTTCAAATTCTTTGTTCATTTGCTCTGAAAATTCTTTGCACTGATCCTCATTCCTTGTAAATATAGTATCATCTAGAAATATTTCTGCCAATACAATTTTGTCATCCGGTCTTTCTTTAATATACAGATTGCTATTATCATTTTCTCTTTTGAAATTAATCTGAATCAAATAGTTATGGAGTCTTTCATACCATGCTCTAAGAGCTTGTTTTAAACCATACAATGCTTTGTGTAACCTGCAGACCATGTCCTTTTTATCTGGATCAACAAAACCTTCAGGTTGTTCAATGTAGACTTCTTCATCAAGAATTCCATTGAGAAATGCAAATTTTATATCCATCTGATATACCTTAAATCCTTTGTGTGCTGCATAAGCAAGTAGAGTTCTTACACCTTCTAATCTTGCAACAGGAGAAAAAGTTTCTCCATAATCTATACCTTCTTCTTGAGAATATCCTTTACATACCAATCTAGCTTTATTTCTAGATACTTGACCATCTTCATTCAGCTTATTCCTGAATACCCATTTTGTTCCAATTACATTCTTATCTTTAGGTCTAGGTACAAGAGTCTATGTTTTGTTCTTTTGTATTTGTTCTAATTCTTCATTCATTGCTTCAATCCAACTTTCATTTTCCAATGCATCTTTGATATTTCTAGGTTCAAAATCAGTAAGCAGACATGTACCTTTTAGCTTGCTTCTTGTCATAGTACCATTTGATTTGTTTCCAATAATTTGATCTGGTGTATGATGTCTTCTGACATATTTGGCTAGTATAGGTTCCTTGCTTTTTGAATGATTCATGCTGTTGTCTTCTAGGATCTCTTCTTCAGGTTGCTCAGGCTCGTAGATATTTGCTCGGTAACTTTAGGCTGAGACTCGGTCTGAATTTCTTCCTGTGACTCGGTTTGAACTTCTTCCTGTGACTCGGTAACTGTGCTCAGTTCGGTAGATATAGTTTCCTCATTGATAGTTGTGTCTGCCAATGTTTTAGGTTCAATGTAAACGAATCTTCTGTAGTTCTCAGGTTCCCTTTTGCTTTCTTCTTCAGTCTTTTCTGCAAACTCATCAAATTTTACATGTATACTTTCTATGACTTTGTGAGTAGATAAGTTCAGACATTTGTATGCCTTGCTTTTGCTAGAATATCTTAGAAATATTCCTTCATCACTTTTCACATCAAATTTATTTCCTCTGGATTCTTTTAAGATATAACACTTGCTACCAAATATTTTCATGTAACTTACATTGGGTTTATAGCCATACCATAATTCATAAGGAGTTTTGAATGTGTCTTTCTTCAATTGTACTCGGTTCAAGGTATGAACTGCAGTGCTGATAGCTTCCTTCCAGTACTTTATAGCGATGTTCTTTTCTATCATTAGAGTCCTTGCACAATCCATAATGGATCTGTTTCTTCTTTCTGCTATTCCATTCTGCTCAGGAGTTGTAGGAGCTGATACCTGCCTTTTGATTCCTCTTTCAATACAAAAATTGTTAAAATCATGGGAGATGAATTCACCACCTCTGTCTGATCTTAAGCATTTCAATCTTTTCCCTGTTTCCTTTTTCACTCTTGCTAAGTACCATTTGAATTTTTCAAATGCTTCTGATTTTTCTCTTAAATACATAACAGTCATCATTCTAGAATAATCATCAACGAAAAGAATAAAGAATTTATCTCCAGTATAGCTTTGTATTCCAATAGGTCCACATAAATTAGTATGCACAATTTCCAAAATTTCTTTAGACTGATAGTTCTTACTCTTGAAACTAGTTTTACTCATTTTGCCAATCTGACAATTCTTACATAGACCAGTATCAGGTTTCTTCAGAGTAGGAATGCCTCTAACCTTCTTGAATTTGCTTATTTTTACCATGTTATCAAAATTCACATGACATAACCTTTTGTGCCATAGCCAACTTTCTTCAATTTGAGCAATAAAACATGAATATTCACTGAGATCAAGATAAAATAAGTTGCCTTTTGTTTGTTTGCCTGATCCAATGAGTTTTCCTTTTTCATCCAGCAGTCTTGCTTGACCATTCATGAATTCAACCTTGAAACCAGTGTTGATTAGCTGTGCTACACTTAGAAGATTATGTTTTAGTCCTTCAACCCAATAAGCATTATCACATATGAGTTCTTTGGTTAATGAGATTCTTCCCTTTCCTTTTATACAACAAGGTTCATTGTTTCCAAATCTTACATTGCCACTATCACAGTCTTCTAGATATTCAAATTTTATCTTGTCACCAGTCATGTGGTGTGAACATCCACTGTTTATTATCCAAATATCATCTTTTCTTATATGAGAAATAAGTGCCATCTTATCTTCATCATCATCAGATTCATCTTTTATAGCAATAAAGACAATTTCTTCTTCACTATCATCAGAATCTTTAGCCATAAAACATGTTTTCTTACCTTTATCCTTGAATGATTTGAAATTCTTTTTGCCATAGTACTTGTGACCTCTCTTCTCTTCCTTGACCTGTTTGTTTGGGCACCTAGATGCAATATGTCCAATTTCTTCACATGAAAAACAGATTAAAGGAGTTTTACCTTTATATTTACCTTTCCCTTTAGAGTACTTCTTTGCAAGTAATGCTTCTACAATTTCAAGATCACTATCAGAAGTTTCTTCTGATACTTCTTCACTTTCTGACTGAACTTCTTTAATTTTCTTGTTCTTCTTTAGTGAAACCTTGGCCTCAAATGCTGATTCAATATTTTTGGAATTTGGAACATAGTTATCATAGTTGTCTAATTCAAAAGCTATCAATCTTCCAACTAAAGCATCCAAAGTTATATTGTGGTTTGTTTCACATCTTCTTTTTTGAATAGCTGATACTCTTATTGCATAGATAGGGAGTAATGTTCTGAGTACCTTACTTATAACAGTTTCATCAGAGATTGTTCTTCCAGAAGCTCTAATTGCACTTACACTTGCTTTGATTCTTTCAACATATTTTGCAATGTTTTCATCTTCCTTCATATTCATCTTGTCAAACTGTCCTCTTAGGCTTTCTGCTTTGGCTCTTTTCACATTTGCATCACCACCATATATTTTCTTCAGTGTCATCCACATTTCATATGCAGTAGTGCATTCTTTAATATCATCAAATTCTTCATAGCTGAGAGCAGATGCAATGTCTATCATCATGGTGTTATGAGTCTTTTTCTCTGCAATGTCTTCAACAGTTAATGCACCAGTAGGAACTGTGTATTCTTCATTAATGTATTTGCACCCTGAATCACCAATGGAAGCCAGATGAAGTCGCATGAGACCTTTCCATGCTGAAAAGTTATCTCTGTTGAGCTTTGGAATTTCCCTCTTGTAAGACATCTTGATCTTTAGCTTAGGTCCTTGAAACCCTTCCTGCAAGCACCAAAAGCTCTGATACCAATTGATGGAATATGGATGAAGTGACTGAGAGGGGGGGGGGGTGAATCAGTCAACCATAAAACACCTCACAATTATTTCTTTCTAGATCCCTTAGGATATCTTAAAGAATATTATCTGTTTTAGCACTCGGTAAATAGATTACAGTAACTTTGAAGATGCAGAAAGTATTAGCAATTTATCTTTTAGATATTCATCAACACATGTATATGATTGAGATAGCAATTAAGAACACAAGAGACACAAGATTTAACGTGGAAATCCAATATGGGAAAAACCACCAATGTATCTAGATACTGATTTTCACTTTTCTGAAGTGATGCCCGGTTAGAAGCCAACCCGGTAAAAGGTTACAAAACACACTGTTAGGTGTGACCTTGTTAGAGGATTTAATCACCCTGCTAGGAGTGGCCTGGTAAGAGGTCTTGAAAACAATTCAATGGAATTGTCACTTTTTTAGAGGATTTACAATATGGTTGTTAAACCAACTCGGTTAAGAGATTTAGAATTCACTGTTACAATGGTAAAAAGGTAACAATGAAAATGACCTGTATAGTAATGCAACTGCCTTGCTAATTACAGATCTCTGTTCTGCACAAGTCTGATCCTTCCTGATCGAATAAATCTCTGCTGCACCTCAAGGATATCTGATCATCCTTCACAAATTCGCACACACCTTTCCTATTTTTTTCTTTTTAAATCTTCTGCTATATTTCTTTCTTTTTTTAATTTCACATTTGACCTTTTATTCATATGATTTCAGATTTGTCAAATCGACATTACTTAGCATAACAGTCGGCTGAATTAAGCAAACTTTATTTGCAAAAATCCTTCAAGGGCCGACAGTGCTCGGTGACCATAACTTTTACAATCTTTCGGAGACCGAGGGAACTCGGTAAACACTGACAATCCTTTACCTTCGATAACCGACTAAACTTGGTAAACACTAACTTTTCTTCGATAACCGACTGAACTCGGTAAATACTAAATTTCCTTTGACGACCGACTGAACTCGGTAAATGCTGAATTTCCTTTGACGACCGACTGAACTTGGTAAATACTGAATTTCCTTTGACGACCGACTGAACTCGGTAAATGCTGAATTTCCTTTGACGACTGACTGAACTCGGTAAATGCTGAATTTCCTTTGTCTGGCAGACCGACTGAGCTCGGTAGGAACTGATTGCTGCGGACTATGACATTGTGTGACATCAAAGACAATACATAATTTGAGTAGCAATTTCCTTCAGACAATTGTTTCCAACACATATGAATCCCTATTAGGAGATTTTGAATCCCTGTTAAAAGATTCTAACCCTGTTAAGAGTTATGGAAGACAAAAAGACCCACTGCCCAAATAGCTTCAGGGTAAGATCACTAAACATATTGTTCAAATAATCTTTGTATTACTCAACAAAATAATATGTTACCTCTTCTCTGACTGTGCCAAACCACACTCACTGTTACACCAGATCTCAATTTCAGATCTTTGTACTTCGCATGTCTTCCTTCACAAATTCGCTTTCACATTTAGCTCTTTTCTTCACTTCATATTCATCCACCTCTCTTACAACAAGGAAAAACATTCCTTCCTTTATGTTGTGAGGTCTCACGTCATCGCCCCAAATTTTTGGGGACCCCCATTTTTGAGCTAGCCTTAGCATTTTGATCCCGGTGTCTTGACGCCTTGTTGAGCCCTTTTTGATTTTGACGTATGAGGTGAAAATGAAGTTGAAGGCTTATATTTCCAATTTTGATTTTGGTGAAATTGTGAGGTATAATCAAACCTTCTCCTTAATGAATTCGAAGGCATTGTCATAAATCTAAGATTTGAGATCAGAATTTGAAATTTAGCCCTTGAAAAATAATGATTTTGCATTTAATTTCAAACTTGGGCAATGGATTAGAGAGTTGGGCTTATATTTTTTTCAAATTTTAGTGATTCTATGCATTTGAAATGTAAAAATCTAGGCAGGGTCGGCGTCTAAATTTGAAAATCTAGGCACTAGCTCTAAAAAACTGAGCTTTGAAAATGGAAATTTATGGGATAAAATTAAAATCAAGCCTTAAAAGAATGAAAATCTAGGCAAAGAAATAAAGTCTGGGCATTGAAATTAATTTTAGCCTTAATAAATTGTAAAAATCTGGGCACCTCTAATTAAAATTTACATTGAAATTCAAAAGTATGGCCATTAATTGCAAAAATATAGTCTAATTTAGGGCTTTGCGCAATAATAAATAAATTTAATACCAATTTCAATGCAGATTTATTTCTTTATGCTAAGTCAGCCCTTTATTTGGTTTTTTTTTAATTTTCAGTTTTGTGTGTTGGGTAGGTCGGCCCTAATTTTGGAGGGGTTGGAGTCGGTTATATAGGGGGGCTCCTTGCCACTCTCCTCATCATCATCTCACCTTCCATCAAGGGCAGAGAGCAGCGAACTGGAGCAGAGGGCCTACGACATCAATTAGAGGGCAGTTTGGATTCAACACAAGGTAGCAAATTTGATTAGTAGCAGAGGAGCAGCGATCAACATCTAGGGCATCAGTAGATCCGAAATTAGGTGTTAAGCAGCGATCTGATTGTAGAAGTAGTCTAAGAGAGCAATAAGGAAGGCCATCAAAAATTAGAGAAAGGGAGGCTGCAACTTCAGGTCTGGAGACCAGGCCCGAATTTGTGTAAGTAGAGATCCGAGTCTAGGAAGGAGTAGAGCCTCTAAAAGGAGCAGCGACTTGGAGTGTTGGAGGTGGCGAATTAGAGGAGGGTAGCAGGCCTGGGCATTTTTTTGAGGCAATTTGGAGGCTAATTTGAGGCCTAATTTCAGTGTTTCCAGTCAAGAGGAGGCAGGGACTTATTGGTTATTGTTTGGAGGCCCTTTCTCATGCTTTGTGGCACCCAAATTTGAAGATTTGAAGCTTTTTTCATAGCATATTGCCCAGATCTGAAAAATTGAGGGCAAGTTTTCAATTTCAAAATTTGATAAGGGGAGCTTGTTGATTTCAAAGAGGTTTAGATTAGTTAGTGAAGGAGAAGTAAATTGGTAGAGGCCTCATTGCAAGATTTTAAGGGGCAATTGAAGGAAGGATTTTGATCTTCTTGAAGGCTATAAATTTTAGACTTGTGGAGTTAGAGGATTTTGAAGATCAAGCTCAGCTAATTGCATAGACAAAGGATTCCTAGCTTTGTACTTGGGTGAGTGACCTATCTTTTCCTCTCTCTTTAATTGCTTTCATTTCATTGGTGCTAGTTTAGGTGTTGAAAACTAATTTCAAGAGTAGAGTTAGGTGTTTAGTTAGTAGGTTGATTACTCGATTATCTTGATTGGCTTTTTTCCCTCAAGTTCTTACTTGCATTCCATCATTGCATTTCATCATAGGGAGAAGATTGGAGTGATAAGTGTAGCCCATCTTAAGGTAACAGCAGGGAGTGATAAGTGTAGTATTCCACCCCTAGGAAGGAGATTGGAGTGATAAGTGTAGTCCATCTTAAGGCAACGATGGGGAGTGATAAGTGTAGTCTGCATCACCATCATCATTAGGAAGGAGATTGGAGTGATAAGTGTAGTCCATCTTAAGGCAACGGTGGGGAGTGATAAGTGTAGTATTTCATCTTATAGAGGAAGTTTGGAGTGATAAATGTAGTTTCACCACCATTGTAGAAAAGGTGGGGAGTGATAAGTGTTTAGGATGGCTGATGCCAATGCAAGCAAGTGACCTAAAGGAATTAACGTTGAAATATGAGACAAGGAAGTTATGATACCCAATTCTAACTTCCGCTCAAAATTGAAATACGTTGGAGACACCAACATTGGTACCCTTGACTTGATTCAATTAAGAGAGAGGTTGAGAGACAACCAGTCACATGTGGCAAAGAAGATCAATCAGTATGGATTTATGCAAGGAGAGGTTTAGTCTACCCCAGCAGCGGATATGATACAGCAGGATTAGTTAACACCAAGTCATCAAGGCTCACCCGATCAGATCAGTAAGTTAGAGTGTAGCAGCTTCATTGTGCTTCTCAGTCGGATCCCAAGCTATGCAAAAGGTACACCGTTTGATCCTTAGATGTTTATTTTATTGAAGGAATTGATAATGGTAAAGAAAGATTGATTGGATTAGGATCATTAGCATGAATTTAGAGTTGCAACTTAGATAGTACAAAATCAAAAGCAAGTCTACATGGGGTCCTACTTCTTTAATCCGAATGCAAGACTACTAGTGATGCTTTGCCAGTCGAACCAAATCCAATTGGGGAGATGCATTGCACCACTATGGTTGAGGCAAGAGCTTACACCAAAGGGCAAGGTTGTGGTAGTTAGAACAGTTGAGGATATTCAAGGGTTAACCAAAGAGGGAGGTTGCGAATGTGGAAGAAGTTGATGAACTTAATGATTATTTCAAATCAAGAAGATGGGTGGATTGTGGAACAATCAAGGAGATATGGCTAGGGTGGGCACCCTAAAACCCAAGAGTATTGAAACAAAGATGCATGCATGCAAATCAAATCCAAATAGGAAGGTTAAAAATGGAAAACTATTGATAGTAAAGAAGGAAAGCGAGGTGAAAGGTTTTGGGAGGTCAAGTTTGATTTCAAGGTGGTGGCCAAGAGCAAGGCTCTTAAATTTCAAAGAGGTTCACACCCAGGAAAGCCACCGAGGCCAAGGAAAGATTACCCCAAGTGCATGGAGACCTCACCCTTTCGAGGTCAGGACATCAAGTACAAGCAAGTTCAAGTGGTGATGAGAAAGTTTCTAAGGACAAGCTCAAGCATCCAAGGCTTCATCTCATCTCAAGGATTAATGAACTTTATAAGACAAGGTTGATGAGGTGGCAATTTCATGTGCATGCAATCAAATCATGCCAAGTGTCCTATGTTCTCATTGGTTGACAAATTATTATAATTTTCTCATTGGCCCACATAATTGGTGCCCTCATGTAATTGGTTGAAAGATGGTAACCCTAATTAGGGTTTGTAAGGTTTAATCTTGGCCCTTGATTTTGCCTCTTAATCTTGGCCATTCATTGTAATTTTGGGCCTCTATATAAGGCCATGAACTCTCATTTGTAAAGGGTTGAAGAAAATTGTTGCTAATATAATACCAAAATTGCTTCTCTTGTCATTGTTGTGTCTTGCATGGTGATTAAGAACACTTGGTGTTATTGCATGGTTTCTACTTTCAATTGTTAGAGATAGATTTCATTTCAATTAAGTTGTTAAAGCATTTTCATTTTCAGGCAAGTACTAGAGTAAGAGTAGTGATAGATGGTTAATTGCATGGTGATATTGGTAGATGTTTGATAGGGATCCTATACTAGGCCACTAGCATCTTGGCGGCTTGTCAAGAAGCCTTGCGTGGTAATCTAGTCTCCTTCCCTTAGAATCATTGCATCTGTGGAGGTAACGCCGCTAGTATATCTTCATTAGGTTGTTCCCCATCCATTTGCCAATATTTCCATTCTTAGAAGTAGAAGTAATCAATAATTTAGTAGTTGTAGTTGAGAATTAGAAGTTGGAAAGTGAAGTTTGAGAGTTTGAAGAGAGCAAAGTTGAAAGTGATATAAATTGAGAGATCATTTGAAAAGGTTGCAAAAGCTAGAAGTCTTATCATCATCATAGTCAGAGTTGAAATATTTCCAAACAAAGCATACATAAGGCTGCCAAGTGATTATCAGCAAATCACATCATTTTAACTGAGTTAGTATCCACAGGTGTAAGGAACCTTGGAGTATCCTCGTATACTTTTCAAGAGAGGGTTGAGTGTTTGATATGCTGTATCAAGTATTTCAATTGCTATATGTTATGTAGTGGTACAAAACTCACATCAACACTTTATACCACACTCAAATAATTACAAATGAGGCAGCATACAATTACAAAATAAAAGTTTCCACATGCTACATCAAAATTACACAAAACTGTCAGCTTCCAACTACAATAATTCTTCATTCATGCGACCTCAAAGTTTGCATTGTCATCCACATCACTATCAATGTGTCTTCAACTTCCCTTTAACTGCGCAAAATTAGATTCCATCCCGATTAGGAGATGTCATCTGATTTCCACAAACCGCTACTCAGGAACATTGCCTGAATACTGCTTCCACCAAAATGCTCATAACTTCCATGAATAAATGAATTACTATCTATGCTCTTAACCATAGACATATAACATATCAAAGAGTATATCCTCAACATCACATAGCTCCAACTGCAATATCCCACGTGCGCTAATCCAAACTCTGTTTGCTTCTCTGCAAGTCTCTAGAAGATCACTGTGTTGACATCAATGACAATCATGGTCATGAATGCAACAACAACTACTACAGAATGACTACCAAACATTCAGCATTCATTCCTAACAATCTCCCCCATTGACATTGATGGAAACATAGATAAAAAAAAAAAAAACATCCAATGTTCCAAAATCCAATACTCTTCATCAATCAAATCTTGCTTCATTTTCTTGTTCAGATAGTACAAATGGTTTTTTCATGTACACTTCTCCCCCATTGACATCAATGATAGAAATCTCATCATCATGTCAAAAACAACTCCAATGTCAAAAGACACTATTCAGACAATACATTCACTAGAGTCCTCATGACTCAGCTTAGATACACATACTCCCCCATAGAGGAAGTACCAACATCCAATCTAGAAGAAAGATAAGGCTCATATATCACTAGATAGATGCAACCAACTGCATCACTACTCAAAAGTAGGTTGGGGCATAACCCCAAGCATACCTCTCAGATACTCAAATGTATCCTTATGCAAAGGCTTTGTAAATATATCTACTATCTGCTCCTTTGTACTTATGTACTCAAGTCTGACTTCTTTCTCAGCAACTTTCTCTGTTACAACATGATACTTGATCTCTATATGCTTTGTCTTAGAATGTAATACAAGATTCTTAGACATACTAACTGTGCTGGTGTTGTCACAATATATGACAATAGGTTCAACAAACTTTATTCCAATATCCTTCAGTATTTGCTTCAGCCAAATTATCTGGTTACAATTGTTTGCTGCTGCTACATATTCTGCTTTTGCTATGCTCTATGAGATACAATTCTGCTTCTTGCTTAACCAAGAAGCCAATCTTCCTCCAAGAAAAAATGTTCCACCACTGGTGCTTTTCTTATCATCAACACTGCCTCCCCAATCAGCATCTGTATATGCACACAGGGTAAAATCGTCAGATTTTTCATACCACAATCCATAGTACATTGTGCCTCTTAAATATCTTAGTATCCTCTTTACTACTGCATAATGTGATTCTCTAGGTTTGGCTTCAAATCTTGCTACAATTCCAATTGAATCTGCTATACCAGGTCTTGTATGAGTCAAATACTGCAATCCTCCAATCATAGATCTATATTTCTTCTGTTCAACTGTCGGTGTTTCATCTGTGCTAGATAATTTATGTCCAATTACCATAGGTGTTCCAATTGGTTTACAATTCTCCATTCCAAATCTTTTCAACAAGTCATTCAGGTACTTTGTCTGACTTACAAAGATACCATCATTGTTCTGTGTTATCCTTAATCCCAAAAAGTATTTCATTTCACCAATCATACTCATTTCAAATTCAGTCTTCATTTCATCAGCAAATTTGTCACTAGCTTCATCTTCTCCTCCAAAAATAATGTCATCAACAAAAATAACTATAACCAACAAACCATTTTCAATTTATTTTGTGTACAGATTGCTATCAGTTGTTCCTTTTGTAAATCCCAACTTTAACAAATACTTGTCCAATCTTGCATACCAAGTTCTAGGTGCTTGTTTTAGTCCATATAAAGCTTTCTTCAGTTTACATACCATGTCTCCTTCTTGAGTCAAAGGAAAACCTTCAAGTTTCTCAATGTAGACTTCTTCCAATTCTCCATTCAGAAATGCTAACTTTACATCCATCTGATATAGTTTGAATTTCTTGTAAGCTGCATAAGCCAAAAACATTCTCACTACTTCAATTCTTGCAACAGGTGCAAAGGTTTCTTCATAGTCAATTCCTTCTTGCTGTGAGTATCCCTTACATACCAATCTTTCTTTGTTTCTTACTACTTCTCCTTGTTCATTCATCTTGTTTCTGAATACCCATTTAGTTCCAATAACATTCTTGTCTTTAGGTCTAGGGACCAATTCCCATGTCTTGTTCTTTTCAATCTGATCTAGTTCTTCTTTCATAGCATTAGTCCAACTTTCATCTTCACAAGCTTCACTAGTAGTTTTAGGTTCAATTTTAGAAATCAAACATAACTATTCTTGTACCTTATTCCGAGTTAGAACTCCTCTTTTGATGCTTCCAATAATTTTCCCAATAGGATGATTTCTTGACAAACTCTTGTTAGGTGTCACTGTCTCAGATCTCACTTCAGGTGTAGGTTCTTCAATGACTTCACTGTGGCTTTCATTCAAAAAATCACTATCAGTCTTATAAAATAATTTAGTAGATCCAGTGTTAGGTTTAGGATGAGCTTCTTCATCTGATTCATAATCAAGCATTCTTTCCTGAATTTTGAACTTTTCATCAACTTTAACATTTGCGCTTTCAACAATAGTCTTAGTTCTTTTATTGTAACATCTATAGGCTTTTTTTTTCAAAAAATATCTAAGAAATATACCTTCATCTCTTCTAGGATCAAACTTTCCAATATCATCATCTCTTTTTATATAACATTTGCTTCCAAAAATTTTAAAATACTTAACTGAGGGTGCATGTCCAAACCATAATTCATAGGGTGTCTTGTCTGTGTCTGCTATGATTTGTACTTTGTTCATTGTATACACTACTGTGTTCACTACTTCTCTCTAGAATATCTTCACCAAATCATTCTCAAATAACATAGCTCTTGCTGCTTCAGTCACTGATCTGTTTCTTCTTTCTGCAATAACATTTTGTTTAGGTGTTCTAGGGGTTGAAAACTGTCTCTTAATGCCATCTTCTTCACAAAAGGTGTTAAAATCTCTAGAAGTAAATTCTCCACCTCTATCAGATCTCAAACATTTAATCTTCATTCCAGATTCATTCTCAACTTTATTCTTAATGATCTTAAACTTATCAAATGTTTCAGACCTTTCTTTAAGAAATGCAATCCACATCATTCTTGTAAAATCATCAACAAGAATCATAAAATACCTTTCTCCATAGAATCCTCTAGTCCTGGTAGGACCGCTCAAATCTGTATGAACAATCTCCAGCTTTTTTGTAGATGTAAACTTCTTACTGGGAAAAGAAATTCTCTTTTGTTTAGCCATCACACATTCTTTGCAAATCATGTTAGTAGGCTTCATAATTTTAGGCAAATCTCTTACTGCAAGTGTAGTACTTACTTTCACAATATTGTCAAAGTTTATATGACAAAACCTTCTATGCCATAACCAACTATCATCAATCTTAGTAATCATACACGTCATCTTAGTAAGATTCAACTGAAATACATTACCTCTAGTTCTAGATCCAGTTCCAATTAGATTTCCATCTTTATTCTTAATCACACAAGTTTTCTCAGTAAACCAAACATGATATCCCTTATCAACTAACTATCCAACACTCAAAAGATTATGTTTCAATCCATCCACACAATAAACATCATCAGTATTAGTCTTTCCATCAAGAGTAATAGATCCTATATCTTTAATCAAGTAAGGTGCATTGTTTCCAACTCTAACAAATCCTCCATCATATTCGTTAAACTTTATGAACTTTTTCATGTCTCTAGGCATATGATGTGAACAACCACTATCTATAATCCAATTAGCTTTCTTTTCAACTTGAGAAACTAAGGCTTTTTCTTTCTTAACATCAGTTTTAGGATTCTCTTCTTTAATTGCTACAAATCCTATGTCATCATTATTCTCAGTGTCACTTTCACTTAGAGTTCTCTCTATACTAGCTTCAAGATCTTCATCATTAGCATAATAACATTCCTTAGATCTTATAGGTTTGAAATTATTTCTGTACTTTTTAACTCTCTTAGGACATTTAGATGCAAAATGACCATATCCTTGACAAGTCCAACATTTAAAATTTTTCTAACCATCTGGTTCTCTCTTCACAAGCAAGGCAATACCTTCTTCAATCTTCTTGTCTTCTTCATTTCTAGATCTGCTGCTGCCAGCATAATCTCCGCTCACACTGATGCTTCTTGACAAAGTAGGGCGAACACTAAGAGCACTGAATGTTGTCTCCATTCTAGGTAAGTCTCCTGATAATCTCAGGTTCATCTCTGCTGCTTCCAATCTTCCAAGAAGAGTCTCTCTTGTAAAGTTTGTAGTACAAGGTATAACTTGTTCAATCATTTGTGTTGTCTGCTTAAATACAAGAGTCAATGTTCTCAGAATTTTCCATATCACTTCATTCTCTGTCTTTGTTCCTCCACAAGATTTTATGCCTGTAACAATTTCTAACATTCTACCTATATAGGTTCTATTAGATTCATCTTCCAACATTCTTATATCTTCAAATGCACATATCCAATTATGTAATCTGACTCTTTTTGCATGTTCATCACCTTCAAAAGTAGAGTGTAAAGCATTCCAAATTTCATGAGATTTTTTCAAATATTTTACCTGACTGTACTCATTCTCCGGAAGGGCTGTCAAAAGTGCTTCTCTTGCAAGTATGTTACACATGAATAGATCTCTCTCATCAACAATACATGGTTCAAGATTTTCCTCTTCAAGTCTTATCATTCTTTGTAATCAACCAATAACTTGGTCCTAAACATAATAGGTGTGTCTTCATCTTTTCTTTCCAGCTGTCAAAATTTACTCCATCAAACTTAGGGCTTTCTTTCCTGAAATTCACCATGGATCTCCTTAAGCTGTTAAACTTCTTTTTCAAGGACCTACGCTCTAATACCAATTGTTAGAAAGTAAAGTCCACCAAGATAATTGAGAGGGGGGGGTGAATTAGTTATCAGATAATTATAACTTTTATCATCTTCAACAACATTAAACCATGTAAGCAATATAATTACCAACCATAGAAAGATACTCATACATAATAACACAATGACACAAGATATGTTGACTAGGGAACCTCTTGATCAAAGAGTAAACCCCAGTGGGAATGATGCCCACAAAAGATGCACTAATATGAATATTCCTTGTGAAAGGATGGACTCTGTTAGGAGTCTTATGAAATACATTCAATACATATGAATCCCTATTAAAAGATTCTAACCCTGTTAATAGTTATGGAAGACAGAAGGACCCACTGCCCAAACAGCTTCAGGGTAAGATCACTGAACACACTATCCAAATAATCTTTGTATTACTCAATAGAATAATATGTTACCTCTTGTCTGACTGTGCCAAACCACACTCACGGTTACACCAAATCTCAATTTCAGATCTATGTACTTCGCATGTCTTCCTTCACAAATTCGCTTTCACATTTAGCTCTTTTCTTCACTTCATATTCATCCACCTCTCTTACAACAAGGAAAAAAATTCCTTCCTTTATACCACACTCAAATAATTACAAATGAGTCGACATACAATTACAAAATAAAATTTTCCACACGCTACATCAAAATTACACAAAATTGTCGACTTCCAACTACAATAATTCTTCACTCATGGGACCTCAAAGTTTGTGCTATCATCCTCATCACTATCAATGTGTCTTCAAATTCCCTTTAACTACACAAAACTATATTCCATCCTGATTAGGAGCTATCATCTAATTTCCACAAACAGCTACTTAGGAACACTGCCTGAATAATGCTTCCACCAAAATGCTCATAACTTCCATGAATAAATGAATTATTGTCTACACTCTTAACCATAGACATATAACATATCAAAGAGTATATCCTCAACATCACATAGCTCCAACTACAATATCCCATGTGTGCTAATCCAAACTCTGTCTGCTTCTCTGCAAGTCTCCAGAAGATCACTGTGTTGACATTAATGACAATCATGGTCATGAATGCAACAACAACTGCTACAGAATGACTGCCAAACATTCAGCACTCATTCCTAACACTGGCTATGTGAAGGCTCCATAAAAAATCTCACTTGAATCATGGCAAGTGACTCACCTCAGGACTCTGTACAAATTCTGTCATGATGGAAATAATGCTGATGAGAAAAGGGGGCAGAGTTGTAGGAAAAATATTAACTAACCCTATCAAAGAAGAATTATTTTTATAATTAAATGAACCAAAACCAATCTCTTTATAGTCGTTGCCTCAATCTAGTTACAATAAACAAAAAGTAGATCTAAAATAATGGGGTTTTAGAGCTACTAGATTCTTGAGCCCGAAACAGGATTTCCGCAGCCTCTTAAAAGAAAATATTGGATGGTAATTAAAATTTGTTTTCAGGTATGAGCTGAGGAATGTTTCAATTGCTTGAAAGTTGTTTTTTTAGTGTTAGTTAATTTTTTGGATAAAAGATACTACATAATATAGGAGATCAACTGAATATACACAAATGTGTGCATGCACATATGTGTGGGTGTGCATATTGAGAATCGAGAGAAGATAAACAAATAGACAAATTCCAAATTTAAGAAAAAAAATAAATGCATAGAGAACACATAGCACACTAAGTTATGAGGTTCACCATTAATGGCTACATTCACACAAAAAGAAGGGTAATCTCTATTTTATTCTCTGTCTTTCATGCTTAGTTACAAAAGGATATATAGATGCATATTACATTATCCACTTAAACTGGAAAGTCTCTAAGAAGAAATGAAGAGACAACCGAGAGAGAAGAAAAAGAAGTTGAATAGTTCAAGACCATTGGACTTCACATGCAACAATCTCCCACCTGAAGTCCAACCACAAACAATGATGTCCCCTACATTTCCAATCTATGTCACGTTGGAAGCACAACTAGAGAATCTATGCAAGACTTTAGCTTCTCCAATTTTTGTTCAAGGACATTTCAGATTAGTCTTCTCCAAGCCATGTTAGATTCAACAATTCTCCTACCAAAATCATCTTCCCTTTCTATTTTTCAAGGAAAAAAATCACCCATTAACCACGATCAGGAAAAATTCACCTATTTGTCCCTGATTTTCTATTACTTCTATCACTAGATCAACGTCACCTACAATGTTCTTAGTTTGATGGGCGGACTCAATTGCCCCATGAATTTTAGTTGCATGACTAGCACATAGGCTTGTGAACATCTTAGAAGCTTCATCAATCCTGCATTTGTCAAGCAAAGCCCCTAGACTCTCCATTCTCTCAAACAACTTCAAATATTTGTCTTGAACTTTTACAATTCCATAGGCCTTGATCATGAAATTAAACTCTAGCACACTCATGTTTCCTCCTCTTTCTTAACTACAATTGAACACCTTTTCAGCTTCTAACCAACATCCTTGTTCCCCATAGAATTCAAAACTCCAATTAAAAAAATGCAATCCCAATGCACCTCAAAGCTAGTTTACGAAGGTAGCCAAGACTGCTAGCTCATTTCCATTGTCTTTCAACTCCTCTAGTATTGTTATGGCAACAAATGATAAACATGAGCCAGATTTGCCACCACTTTCAAGGTCATTTCCTAATGTGTTCTTTTCTCTCTCTAGGTCTAAATCTTGTAGTTTCTCAAATCTCAATCCTTTGATTACTGCCAAGCTCAATGACTTTCATATAAGCTTTATTTCTTTCTAGCAATGAAGCCTCCCTTAGTTGTGATTCCTACCAAGCTTGCAATCGGGTGGCTTGGTGGAGCGCTATAGTTCTAGGGGAGACCCTGCATTGCAGTTCTTGCAACTTCTTCTTAAGCCAACCACTTTTTTCATCTATGCTTCCTCGCCATCCCCCGTTCTTATAGTTTGGTCTGGCAGAGATACCTTATTCATAATTGTGGCACCAAGAGTTGCAAAGTCAAAACCACTTGTTCATTTTCTTGGCTTGGATCATGAATGAGATTGGAACTTGGATTCATGTCTTGACTTTCCCCTCAAGTGCATATGTGTTCTCTATTTTCTATCACAATCATCATCGCAATGCATTTCATATTCATAATTGCTAAGATGCTCAAGATATTCTATTCAGACATTGAAAAGGAGACCGCCAAAGAGATTACTATTGAAAAGGGCAAGGGAACATTTCTTAAAGACATTCCAAACATGGCATTTAAAATATTCAAGCAATGTAGTGTTGAAATTCTCAGAAAACTAATAACACAGAACACCAGCTACCCTGGGAAAAACCCTCTTAAATAGAGGGAAACAACCCAACAAAAAGATAGCTTTTATTATCAGAAGAAATACAAGATTAATATTAATTTGAGCTCAGCTGAGAGAAGCTCACTACAGGTGTCTAACAACTGAGACTTGATAGAACTCTCCACACTAACAGAATAATCACTAGAGGATAGAATAAAACACAGAGAAACCAAATCATGCTAGTCTCCTTCAAAGTCATGCCGTGATGATAGAAACAACCCAAGAAAAGAAGAGAGAGAAAAATGCAAGAGAAGAACACAGCCCATGAGTAACTCCCAAATACGCTTAAACGGTCTAGCTGAAAGCATAACTCCTGAACATTATTATGTAACCGAAAGAGCATCCTCTTTCTTATGAGAATGATATCGCGCGGGTGAAGAAGACATGCGATGAGATGATGACAGCTGGGCTAATTAAAGGCAAGATGAATGATATGAGTCATCGAGAGAGAAACCGAAGCTATAAGTTGTGTGGACCCGACAATATGAGGAGAAGCTTCGCACGTGGAGGATATGCCAGGTGTCATTCTGCAAGAGACAAAATCCATACAAGATGAAAACTATATTCTACTAAAGATGAAACTAAAACATTTCATAAGTAGAAAATACTAATTGATATAATCCATTCATATAAGGCTTATAAATTTAACACTCCCTCTAAGCTGATATGAATAAAAAATACATGAAATCATTTTAGCATTTTAAAATCGCAACAAAGAGAAGACAATTCTAGAATCACACAGAACAATAGATTTATCACCCAAAATCATGGAATCATTCAACATGATGAGAATTTCAAGAATCTCTACTAAGCCTTTAATCGTGGAATCTCTCAATGTGATAAGAATTGCAAGAATCTCTACTAAGCCTTTAATCACATAATCTCTCAATGTGATACAGTCATGGAATCTCTCAACATGACTTCCAAATCTTATCACAGAATCTCTCAATGTGATACAGTCATGGAATCTCTCAACATGATGCTCACTCCCAGAGTGAAAGAGTTATCATAGCTGATTCTTACAATCTTATTAGCACACAACATTATTAAAGGAACACAATAAAAATGAGACTTAGTTCCATTTAAGCCTCAAGATTTACCATTCCTAACTTCTCCCTAAAATAAGAGAATTTTACCCTTGCTAAAGGCTTGGTAAGTATGTCAGCAGTCTGATCATCAGTGCTAATGTACTTCAGCTCCATAGCCTTTCAAAGTACTATATCCCTTAGATAATGAAATTTGATTTCTATATGTTTGGACTTGTCATGAAAGACAAAATTTATAGAAATCTTTATGCAGCTCTGATTGTCACAGAAAATGATAGTAGGATCTGAAACTTCTCCAAACAACCCATTGAGGAGTTTTTGAAGCCATACAACCTCTCGAGCTGTGGAACAAGCTGCCACATATTCATTTTCAATAGTACTTTGAGCAACACATTTTTGCTTTTTGCTACACTAGGATACCATAGCTGATTTGATGCTGAAACAAAACCCTGAAGTGCTTTTTCTGTCTACAATACATCCTGCCTAACCAAAGTAAAAAAAACCATGAAGGAGAAGATTATTAGAACATGGGAACTTTAAACCATACATAAGAGACCCTTTCACATATCTCAAAATATGCTTGGCTGCAATGAGGTGGTACTTCCTTGGTTTGCACATGAACTGACTCAAGTGATTTACAACAAAGCAGATGTCAAGCCTTGAGTTAACAAGAAACATGAGAGAACCAATCAGCTGACTATAAGGAGTGCAATCAGTAAAATCTGAATTGGCTGCAACATCTTGAAGTTTCTTCAGGTTGGCCTCCATAGGTGTTACATTGGGTTTGCAATCAACCATTTCAAATCTCTTAAGAATATCCAGAGCATACTTACCTTGAATTATAATGATTTCATTTGGCCTTTGCCAGATTTCCAACCCAAGGAAGAAATGCATTAATCTAAGATCTTTCATCTTGAATTCAGATGTTAATTCTTGTTTACATTTAATAATCAACTCATCATCACCAGTGATAAAAAGATCATCCACATATAAAACAAGAATCAAAATCAGATCATTAACCTTTTTCATATAGATATTAGGATCAACTTAATTTTTCTCAAAACCCAAACTCACTAGATATCCATCAATACGATCATACCAAGATTAGGGAGCTTGTTTAAGACCATACAAAGCCTTTTTAAGCTTACAAACATGAGAATCCTTGCTATGAATAATGAAACCATCTAGCTGTTCAACATAGACTTCTTCAATCACACCATTTAGAAAGGCTGTCTTAACATCCATTTGATGTAATTTCCATCTTTTAGAAGTAGCAATAGTAATGATAGATCTGATAGAAGTATACCTTGCAACCAGAGTGAAGATTTAATCATAATCTATCCCTTCCTTTTGACTGAATTCTCTAGCTACAAATCTAGCTTTGAATTTGTCAATACTTCCATCAGTAGCATGTTTAATCTTGTATAACCATTTGGAAGAGATTATAGATTTATCTTGAGGGCAAGGAACGATTTCCCAAACATCATTTTTCAAAATAGATTCATATTCTTCCAACATGGCATCTTTCCAAACTTGCTGATTTGAAGTTGCCTCAAAACAAGGAGGTTCAGAATCAATAATATTACACATAAGAGCAACATAATTATCAAATTTTTGAGGTCTTTTTCTTTCACGAAAAGTTCCTTTAGGAGCAAAAAAGTTTTCAACGTCTTGTATAGTATTCCTTGCCCATAAAGGTCTCTTCTTTGAAACTGAAAGAGAACTAGGACCAGCTTCTGAAGCAATCTGAAGAATAGGAGAAGGAGGGCAAGGAGGAGAATCCTCCCTCTTAGAGAGGCAAGGAGAAGAGGGATCAACAGGAGGAAGATCTTGAGAATTAGAAGGCATATCCAAATCAGAATCAAGAGAAGAGTCAACTGCACTTTTACAAGAAATACTTTCATCAAAAGAAACATCTCTACTAAGTTCAACTAATTTTTGACCTGGAATGTAGATCCTATATGCCTTTGAGGATTCGTTGTAACCAACAAAAAAACCCTTCTTGCTAGAGGGTTCTAACTTAGATCTTTTCTCTTTGGGCACGTGAATATAAACTGAAGAACCAAACATTTTAAAATAACTTACATCAGGTTTGGAGCCAGAGAAAACTTCTTCAGGAGTAGAATTATTTAAAGATGAGTGAGGGCTCCTATTCTGAATATAAACAACAGTCTGACAAGCCTCTGCCCATAGGAAAATCTGCAATCCTTGATCATGAAGCATGGCTTTGGCAGCCTCAACAATAGTTCTATTTTTCCGTTCAGAAACCCTATTTTGTTGAGGGTTGTAGGGAACAAAGAACTCCCTCTTAATGTCAGCTTCTGTACAAAAAGATTAGAACTATCCAGAAGTAAATTCTCCTCCATTGTCAGACCTGAGAGTCTTAATCTTCTTTTCAGAGAGATTTTCAGCCAATGCTTTAAATACTTTAAATTTTGAAAGAACTTCATCTGAATCTTTTGATTTGAGAAAGTAAATCCATGTCTTACGAGAGAAGTCATCAATAATAGTTACATAATACCAGAAACCACTCAAAGAAGTAGAAGACATGGGTCCACACAATTTAGAATGAATAAGTTCTAAAATCTTATTTGATTTACTCTTGCTGGAATGAAATGAGCCTTTAGAAAATTTACCCAAAGCACATCCTTTGCAAATGCCATCATGAGTAACACTTAATTTGGGAAGCCCTACAACTAGCTTTTCCATAAAAGACAAGGATTTGAAGTTGAGATGACCAAACCTTTTGTGCCATAGCAAGTTGAGATCAGAAGTGTCATTATTTAATGCTTGAACTAGATTTGCAAAGAGCTTATAAAGAATTTCGTGCCTCACTCCAATCACTTGGGTAGAACTAAAATCTGAATCTTTCCTCCAAGTAACAATGTTTCCATTTGAGAAAGCTACATTGAAGCCTTTATCCTCTAGAGTTGAAATACAGATGAGATTCCTCTTGATTCCTGGGAAAAATAACACATTGCTGAGGTGAAGAGAGACTCCAGAGTTTAATTTGAAAGAAGTATTACCCACTCCTTTTACAGAATATGAAGCATCATCACCAATCACAACTTTCAGATGAGAATCCTTTTCTATTAAATTTGCAATGTGCTGCTTATATCCTGAGATGTGACGAGAAGCGCCACTATCTATCAACTAGGTATTGCAATCAGTAGGAACACAACTTGAAAGAGATGAAATTAAGAGAAGACCTTCAGATTGATTGTAAGTAATCCTAGAAGGAGATGATTCTTTAACATCTGACACAACAACTTGATGATTTAGTTTCATAGAGCAATTTCTGGCAAAGTGACCAAATTTCTAACATCTGAAGCATTGGATTTTGGAGATATCTCTTTTCCTTTTAAAATCTAAAGAAGAGGGGGAAAATTTCTTATCATTAGAAACATTCCTTTTCCTTCCCCTCTTTTTAAATGTGTGAGCTACCAGGACTTGATCTTCAGATGAAAGAGATTTGTGAGAGTTTCCTCTAGCTTCCATCCTGCATTCTTCTTGAATACAATTAGACCTTAATCTATCAAGGCTAGGAACTTTACTCATACCACTGATACCTTGAATGAATTATTCCCAAGATTGTGGGAGACCATTCATGGAAAGCATTACAAGCTCCTTTTCATTCAATGATTCCCCAATAGCATTTAGTTGATTCATTAAATTAGTAATCCTCAAGAAGAAAGAAATGATAGATTCACCTTTACTCATTTTGATGTGAATGAGTTGCATGTGAAGAGCCAAAGCTCTGCTAGTATTATTTATCTCAAACATGCTATGAAGAGACTTAAACATCTCATTAGCTAACTGTAGTTTAGAGATGGCAGGGACAAGATGATCTTTCATAGAATCAACAATGATCCTCTTTGCCAAAACATTTTTCTTCTTCCATAAAGATAATTTTGATTCATCCTCTAGAGCTTTGTTGTCAGGATCCACACAATTTAGAAGATCATTTTCTTCAAAAATTAGTAAGATTCTAGACTTCCAAGAAATGAAATTTGAAGCTCCTTCTAGATGATCTTCAACCTTCAACCCAAGGACCATGATGAATAGAGGATAGAAAAATGAAGCAGAGAAGGTGGTTCTGAGAAATTGAATATAATATTCATGAACCTGGCTTTGATACCATGTTGAAATTCTCAGAAAACTAATAACACAGAAAACCAGCTACCCTAGGAAAAACCCTCTTAAATAGAGGGAAACAACCCAGCAAAAAGATAACTTTTATTATCAAAAGAAATACAAGATTAATATTAATTTGAGCTCAGCTGAGAGAAGCTCACTATAGGTGTCTGATAGCTGAGACTCGATAGAACTCTCCACACTAACAACATAATCACCAAAGGATAGAATAAAACATAGAGAAACCAAATCATGTCAGTCTCCTTCAAAGCCATGCCGTGATGATAGCAACAACCCGAGAAAAGAAGAGAGAAAAATGTGAGAGAATAAAATGGCCCATGAGTAACTCCCAAATACGCTTAAACGGTCCAACTGAAAGCATAACTCCCAAACTTTATTATGTAATCGAAAGAGCATCCTCTTTCTTATGGTAATGATATCACGTGGGTGAAGAAGACATGCGATGAGCTGATGACAATTGGGCTGATTAAAGGAAAGATGAATGATATGAGTCATCAAGAGAGAAACCAAAGCTATAAGCTGTGCAGACCTGACAATATGAGGAGAAGCTCTGCACGTGGAGGATATGCCAGGTGTCATTCTGCAAGAGACAAAACCCATACAAGATGAAAACTATATTCTACTAAAGATGAAACTGAAACATTTCATAAGTAGAAAATACTAATTGATATAATCCATTCATATAAGGCTTATAAATTTAAAAATTAGGGCTGATGAAAATCTGAAAAATCTTCACATGATTCTTTACAAAAGGTTGGGGAAGGCAATTCATTTAAAAAATAATATTTTGCAATTTTCCAGCTATTTTCCCAAGGGTTCCTTTGCTCCTTTTCTTTTGCTTTTTAGCCTTCAACTTCTCAATTCACTCTTTACCTTTGTCTTCCTTCTCACCATGGTCCCTACAATGGTCTCTATATTGATTGTTGTCCCCATCTCTTGTATAAGTAACCATAGAGGATGTCATTCTTTGCCCCTTTGTATTTGCAACAAATGTAGGCTTCCCACCTACCATGGCCGCTACTACCCAATTCATGGTCTGCAAAGAAACACCTTCATGCTTCTCAAACTACTCAAGAGGAACAACAAGAAGATTGCCAACAATAATGACATTACCAAAACTTGTCTCAAAGTAAAATATTCTACTTTATTACTCTAAATGTTGAAGCCTTTACTAGGAGGTAGTTGTATTGCATCTAAATCTACTAGACAAAAGTTGATGTTCAGCTGATGGTGGGCATAGGAAAAGGCATCACCATAATGTCTACAAATGCTATCTTTGTACTCTTGTCACAAATTTTGTATTGTCCCCTTATGCAATCTTTTAGGGTTTCAGACTAATTTCTTATAGCTTCATTTGCAAGAGACTTTTTCCATTAAATCCTATACTCTAAATGAATTTGGATAGTAACAATATGCTTATTGCAAATATCAACTTCCTTGTTATTAATACAATAGTAACAAAGATGGAAATGATCTTTGATTTGCAATGATTAAACCTGTATCCAAATGCCTTGGACAATAAGGTCAATCTGAATATTTGCTAAGAAATCTTATTCAATTGTATATTGATCTAGATGAATTTCAATATGCAAGAATAAAGGAATGTATTATATTGATATATCTATATCAATCAAATATGTATATAAATCACTATTTCTGATATCTTCTTAATATGAGTGTGATATTTACTATTTTGATCTGAAGCATCTAATGTCCTACTCGACTTACAGATGTTATGATTCTTATTTTGTCTAACTGTCAAACAATATAAGGAATAAACATAATCAATATGATATATCAATAAAGTTAGAATGATATTGTTGTTTATGATATTACTTTATGTATATGTGAATGATGTTACTACTAATCTAAGAGTATGTGTTGTTCCTGATATTTTCTCTAAAGTAAATGCAAATTATACTACTGCTAATGGATCTAATTTGATCGCTTGTTCGATATAGTACTTGTAATGGCGATGATCTAATAACAAACTATCCTTTTTTATTAAGAAAAAAATAGGTTTTGAAGGGACTTGAAATCCTTTAAAATCAGATTTTTAATGGATCTGGAACCCACAACCACAACATTGTAAAAAAAATAGGAAATTGAGAACACTAGACAACCATGAGAATTAAAGGCTCCCAAAACCAACAACATGGGAAAAAAGAACAGGCTCCCACAACCAAAAACAAAAGTTGCAAGAAAACACCAGCTAGCAGCCCAAAAACAAGAGAAAGGCTACAAAAAACTCCAACCCAAGTATCCCCAACCAAGAATCATCAGGATTTACCTTTAGCACTACCCTTGTGGGAACAAAGAGTCATGTCAAAAGAGGGGTTAGATGTCTTAGCCTTCTTACCCTTAATAGTGATCCAACCCTCTTCCACTTTTGCGGCCTCATCATGCCAATCCAATGAACCTATCACTGGACCACCATCATCCTGAGAGAGATTACCTATAGAGGGAGCGTCCACCATCTCACAAGTATCATCAGATATTCTCCCTATAGGAAAATCAAAATCACGGATGCCACCATAATTATTGGCTGAGAGATTGTCATAGGAAATAGCAGCTTGAGGCCCAGTCCCCCCCACCTAAGGAACTTGCCTCAACACACTAGCCTCATCAGGCCCACTATCTAAAATAAGAATAGCTTGAGAATAAGTTGCAAGGCACTAAGAATCCTCTACAACCACCTGGGAGAAACTCCTTTGGGCATCAAATTTCTTCTCAACCATATAATGTTGAGCTGAAGCACCTTTCCACCATGAAGCTATTGATTTCATTTTCTCTAATCCACATTGAGCCGCCACATGACCAATTTTAAAACATCTTCTACACCTAAAGTGAATCCCTTCATAGTCCAGAGTTTGGATCCATCTGCCCTTAAAATATTTGATTAAAATCTCTGCAGGAAGCCCCTTATAAATATCCACATCAACTAGAATATAGGCAAAGGTGGAATGAAGAATATCAAATGATTCATCATCCACCATCAGAAAGTCTCCAAGTGCTTCTCCCACTTCCTCTAAAAGAGAGTCAACCCATAGATAAAGGGGGAGATAAGGAAGGCAAACCCTAATCAAAACCTTATTGAATGTTTCAAAAGAAGGGTTGAAATCAGAGTGCCAAGGTTTTACCATTAGCAGAAATTTGTCCTCCTAGCTAAAAAAATGATCACACAAAATTTTATTTCTATCCTGAGCATTCTCAAATTTAGCAATAAGAAAACCCCTAGCCATAGGGTAAATATGAATTGTACCAATAAGGAGGGGCTCCCAATATTATGAGATCCAAACATGAAGCTTTGGGAGGCTAGGCCAAAAACCCCTGAACTGACAGATCACACCATGGGTGAAAAAAATAAAGACATTATGATCTATTTCCTCCTCCGTCTCTGATTCTGACATAATGGCAATGGACTTTGAGATAAGGAAATTCCCTCTCTTAGCATATCACCACATCAACAAGATGCTAATGTTCCCCTTGCCAAGCCATTGCAAATCTACAACCCTGACAATAGACAGACTAGGAGCAGATGACACCGCAATAAAAGGGCATCTAACATTGTCTGGAGAAGAAGAAATGACCACGGTGGGCCACATCACACCAGCCACCACATCAGAAGAGACCCTAGTAGGAGCAACCCCATCCATGAGGGAAGGGGAAGAGGGCACCAAAGATGTTGCACAATGGGCATTCGTCCCACCCAAAGCAGAAGGTGGACAAGCATTGACAACAAGAATAGTAGCAGGCACTATCGTAGGAGAAGGCCCAATCAACCCCAATGAAGAAGGTTGGGTAGACATAGAAGGGACAACGATCCCCCCACTCTTAGAACCCACACCAATATAGCTGAAATGGCCTCTGCTAGCAAGATGAGGAGATAGTAGGGCAAAGATGTAGGATCCGAAGTTTCTCGAAGGGGAGGAAACCCTAGCCACGGGAGCCATTCTACCAAAGGAAGGAAGTTAACCTTTTGTTTCAATAACAGTTTATTGTTGTTTCAGATATGAATGTTATATTTTTTGTGATGATGTTGTGATGCCGTGTCTGCATAATAATCTCTTAAAATCTTGCATTCATGGCTTATTACTCTATGGCTCAACTGAGCACATGATTAGATCTGAGTGGTAGAATAAATTCTTCACACCTCTTCTTCCTCTCATTGATCTGCCTTCAATATCTTCTTCTTTGATTTGAAAGAATGTGACTCTTCAAGAGACATATCCATTGATATAATTTTTTTAAATAACCAATTATATTATTTTTAATGAGTCGTACCCTTTGCTTATCAAATGCTAATTTTTGCTTTTCTAAATAAATCATTTCCTTTTGCCTTGCTTTGTGCTAACTGCAACCTTTGATTGTTCTTTGTTTATAGACTCTTTATTTCCTAAGTCAAAGTGCTTTAATAATCACTGCATTTAAGGAACGTACATTAGTATGTGTTCACTCTTTAAATCTCATCATTGTTAAACTCCTTATAACAATTTCTAATAAATACAAGGCACTAGCTTAGTATTGTAAAGTTGGCATACTTTATAAATTCATCAATCTTTATAAAATGAATTTACCCATCTTTATAAAATGAATCACTTATATCATGTGTTGTTTGCATAAGCATAATCATTTTATTTTCTAGAAGAGTTGGCTAATTAACAAATTTTTATTGATCATATGAATTGCAATGCGATTGACCTGCATACTTTTATTACATTCTCTTCTATTATGTCTATTGTGTTTTAATCATGAATTCTCTCCACTTTGATATGTCCTTACCAAATAGAATTGATGCACTTTAATTCACTACATAAATTTAAATGATACTTCTTATTTCTCTACTTTGTATGAGGATTTTCCACCACTGCATTTCATATCCCATTCTTAAACATCAATGTCTTTTTCAACAATTTAGTGGCATTTGGCCTTTAATAGTCGATAGGGTTATTATAGTCTCTCCTCCATGGAAATTTCTTGCCTACAAACAATCATAAATTTTTCAAGTTGATACGAGGGTCCCCAAATAAGTTTGTAAAATACCTTAAAACATATTCCTAGCTTGTGGTCACTGAAGTGAAAAATTTTGTTAAACTTGATCACATTATGAAGTAATCCATCCTTCTTAATAAGTTTGGTGTCCCATGGTTTGTAACTTTGTAGTGCCATTCATTTAGAGCATAATCTTGTTGTCCCTTAGTAAAGATGATCTTTTGAAAACCACCAAGAAGAATATTCCCATGCTGCACACATTTTTAGAGGAATGTCTTTTGACGATCTCAAATCTTTTACTATATTCATCATGTATAGTCTGATTTTCAACAACTTTTGAACTCCAAATGGGTCTTAGTTTCCAAATCAACTTTAGGAGAGTACCATCACATTGACATTGCACTACTCTAATTACAACAGTCTGCTTCTCATACTCACCTTGCATTTTCCTCACATGGAATCCTAAGGAATATTTGTCATTCATTTCCCTATGGAAGATGTTACCATGTAACTCAGTCCTGATTTGTGAAAGAGATTGGTTCAACCATAGAACCTTAACATATTTCCTCAATAAGTCAAGAGGAAAATCCCAATTGCTCCAACTTATTGCATTTACAAATGACCTAGAATGTTTGTAAAATTACTGTTCACTGTGATCTGATTGGTATTGGTAGGATGCTTCACAATTACCTCCCTTAAAGATAGAAATGGTTCAACAACCATTTGGTCATCAATTGATATCATCACTAGGGGAAAACAATTGCAGCAAAAATTTGAGGTGTTACATCTCATTTCCATGAGACTCAAACATTCAACATTTGATTTTTGATCAATGGAATGAATCTTCTTCATTAATCTAACTTGAACTATAATCTCTTATAGTTTATTGGTGATAGCATCACTATGGTTTGTCCCCCTACTCCAGGTTTGATTTCACACTTGACTGATAGGAGTTTCACCAAGGTCCCAAGTTTTATGTTTATCTTCAATCTTATCATATGATTTCAGAGTAACTTCCTCATCGGATTAGAAAAGTGGATTTTCATAGGAGACAACCTTCAACCTTAAACAAATGATTATTCACTAGTTGAATTTTATCCTTAGTTCCAAACTTAGGCCTATCTGTTTCCAAGCTCAAACCTTCCTTATTTGATTCCTTTTCATCAGAAGTATTACTCTTCTCATCCACAACCCTTGATTTGTTAGTGGATGTCATGTACTCTTCAAGAGCTAAAGGAGAACCTTGGTCGACATCCTTATTACTAAGTAGTTCCACATAGTCTGAATGATAATCCCTATCATGTCATTCTCAATGCATGATCCTTGAGATGGTGTAAAATCAATCTCACAATCCTTATGAATCCATGTACTTATTTCTAAGTTACCAGTTTGGGTGTGGGGACAGGTGTAGGTACGTGGGTGAGTGAAATTTTTAGGGTTTTGGGTGCATATGGGCATGTGTGTAATGTCCCAAAGTCAACCTATGCAAACTCCTGACTCTATCAATGATGTATGGCTTGAGATTTAGAGTGTTTCCCTGTGGAACTGTCGTACGTCGGTTACAGGAAGAATGATGACATATGGATGAGGGAGAGAACATATATAGGAACCAAAGTTTAGGCCAAATGGTGTAGTGCAACGTGTAATACCCCAAAAATGGGCTATAGGTTCATTAACCTCCTACATCAACAATTCGATTGAAATCGACACAAAATTCCTAACCAAAGGCACATCTGCACATTATCGAATCCTAATTGATTTTATCCTAAATTGTGCATTAGGAAATATTCCTAGCAATATTCCTATTTATCCTAATTATCTTTAATTTAATAATTATTTGGCGATAAATCTTATTTATCCTAAAGTTTGATTAATTGAATATTCTGAATATTTAATTAATTAGATTTAATACTACCACTTAATTGTTTAATTGGATTTAATTAAATTATTCCTAAATTGTATTATTTAATTTTGACAATAAATCTAAAATCTTATTACTAATTGATTAAATTATTATTTAATTAATTCATGTCAATTATCAATATTTAATAATATAGTTTTGGGATAAAGTTTGATTTAATAATTGATTAACCCATAAATCAATTGTTTTATTCTAAAAAATCAGTTAAGTTGAAAATAAATCACTTTATTTATTAAATTAATTTATAATTAAATCATGCACAATCTGAAAAGCAGACAACTAGAAATTAACAATCAATTTTAAAATTGAAACTCAACATCTGATGATGAGTTGAAATTTGATCTCAACTCTATTTTGAGTTAAACCCTACTTTTGCATGATTTTTGTGAGTTAATTATTCTTAATTTCCTGATAACTCAAAAATCAACCTGAGTTTATCAAGAGTGATTTATGGATTTTCTCTTGCATCCCCAAAGCCCTGGATTTCTATAAAATCAAGGCTCAACTCTTCATAATTATCAACACTGGAATTTGTACAATTACTCTATCGAATTGGCGATTGAAGGATTAAGAACTTGCGACAGGTGATTTGTGAGATCTTTCATAGTTGATCATAATCTTTTATAGTTTTTGCATAGTTTCATATCATAGATTTCATATCATTCATAGCATTCTTAGATTAAATCTGCATTCCATTTCATTCATATAGCTTAGATTCATATAGATTTCATAATATTGCACATAAAATACAAAAATATAGAATAATATGCATTCATACAATCTTTCATTCTTTTGCATTCAAATCCTTCATTTAGGTGTTGCATTGTCACTGGTGTCGGTCTAATATGAGAATATCATACTCGCACCTACTAGAAGGCAGTAAATTGCCTAGTTAGCTTAGTTTCCATTTCATTAGAACTTTCCATTTCATTGCACGATTTTGATTTTTGCTAACCTCTAATGTTTTATTGAAGTGTTGTGTCTAAAACTAGGTACAAAATTCATGCACACATTTCTGGCACCCACCGTGGGGCCCTGAAACGGGTTTCCATTCAATTTCTATGAATTTCTTGTTGTTTTCTGGTTAAAACTGCGATCTTTTATTTTATGTCCATACATTTTTTGTATGAATTTTGTCAAAAAGTCATACCAAGAAGTACCCACTATTGTACAATAGTTGATTCTATCAAGACTCGTATCAGAAGGTACACATTCTCGTTTGGGAGCTCTATTGTTGTATGAGAAGATACCCATTGTCGTATGAGTTTTTTGACTATCGTCTGGGAGGTAACCCACTATCGTATGAGTTTTGACACCAGAATTCAATTGTCATTTCAAAATTTTTGACAGTTTTTCAGATTTGATTTTTAGATTTTGACTGACAGATAACCCTAACAATTGAGATTTTCTATTTCTAATTGGTATCTGTTGATTCTGGTTGGGAAAAGTGTGAGAAAAATTGCCAAAATAGGTAAAAATCTACTAAGCGCATTGCGAGGAATTCATGTATTCTCCTCAAGCCGATAACATTTTTATTTGGACATAAAACGAACTCTCACATGTCAAGCTTGTGTGACTTTTCTTGCTTTCATATCACAGACTTCATTTTGGGCTATAAAACGAACATAGATTTTCTTTCTGCATATCTATTACACATAGTAAATAGGCCCTATGAACACTATTTGTGGATGATCTCGAGAGAGTGGACTTCTTCTTCTTGTTCATGCATGCGAAGCTCTTCTTGATGAAGGATCCCCTTGTAGGTAGGGAGGTTATTGAGAAAGTCTCACGTTCTACTAGATTTGTGCATCTTCAACTTTTGATTGATACATTCTCTCTCCGGAGAGGTTGATAGATCATAAGCGGTTGAAATCATAGATCTTTGTGAGATAATCTTGGTCTTAGCATGTCAGATTAATCTATCTACTTTGTTTTGGTTAAAAGTGAAAAGGCTAGAGGATTGTGCTCTACTCCCTTTTTGGGTAGTGTCAGAAACTCAGATCCTTGAATCTGGAACCAGTCTCCATGTGGTATCTTTTGTGGGCCACCTTTAGAGAGGGTTAACTATAGTGGACATTCCCTTAATTGGGTCAACCACATGGATGAAACCTCAAGCGGTAATAGCCATTTTCACCGTGGTAGCAGTAGCCGCTATATAAATGTCCTTGTGGAGGAAATCTTCACAGGTGTGGTCTCTTGTTGGGATGTTAGATCTCCCTAGCAGCTCCTGATTGATTAAATTCTTAGACTGTGTCAAAACCCCGGTGCGCTTGGATTGGAGTTTTCCCTCTTGAGATCACAAAAGTTGCAGAGTCAGACCATTACTACAAACCCTAGTGAGGCCAAATTTTCATTTTTCTAGGAATATGTGCGTTATTGAAAAACTTTTTGGAACATACACAATTAACACTCCTTGGGATTAGCACATTTAGTCACTTGATTGTTCATGCGCATGGGTGCTTTGTCCCCTGTTCATTGTTTTTAGATGTGCTTGGAATCACTTGCTTGCTATTTTGCATGCTTGTTTATCTATTTGGTTACTGAAAATGAATGATTCCAGAATAATCTTCAAACCTGGACAGAAAAATTTGCAAACAATCTGAGATTGAAAACCTAAAATTTGCAAAATCTGAAGTAAAATTCCTTTTTGGAGTCAAAATTCATCCCACAAGGTCAGAAAGTCATACGAGTTTTGACAATTGTCATTTCAAAATCCCTGTATTGTCGTATGACAACTTGTATAGTGTCGTACAAATTTTACCACCAGTCAAAAGCAAAAAGTCAAAATCTTGCTATCAACTATCGTGCGAGCTTTACAATTTTCGTATGAGTTTTGTCAACTGTCATTTCAGAGCATACCCACTATTGTACAATCCTGCAGAAATTAATTTGAGAAATTTTGAAAAATTGCTGGAAAGTTGTCAAAATTGTCAGAGGCCCAATTTTTACAGCCTATTTCCAGAATCTATCAAACAAATCACTATGTTAGGAACAGAGCAAAAACTAGAACAAATTCATTCATTTTCCTCAAGTGAGCTCTTGAGTCTGATTTTGTCTTCTAATTTATCGATTTGAGTCTTTTTCATCTTGTGTCAAAACCTTGTCAAAATTATCTTCAAATTCAGTCTTCTTGCTAAAACGGCTAAGTGTTGTGAGCTCATGCCCACCATCTGTTGGGTGTCTACACACACTACTATGGCACAATATCCTTCATTTACATCTGATCTAATCTTCAACCAATTCAATCTTGACAAGGTTGCATCATTCGATCTTCTTGAATCAGGTCATTCTTCAGTTGTCTTCATCTTGCTTTCTTGATTCACCCAAGGTTAATGGGGGAAACTAGAGCTTCCTCACATAAGAAATATGGAGAAGCACTCAACACCATACCTTTGACTACTCACAAGGGTCCAAATCTTGAGCAACTCTACAATTTTGGTCTTTACGAAGATGACAGTCTTGGCAATTTTCTATTGAAAACTGGTTACATACCCCCTCCATCAACTCATGGAGGTAATTGTTACCCAAAATTTCTTATCTATTTAATTTTGGGTACAGGCCCTCAAGTTTGAAAAATGTGACCATTAGAGGCAAAAAACCCTAAAAACCCTATGACCTACTCTATTTCGTCGTTAATTTTCCAGCCACTTAAAGTCTTCATTTCCCATGTGCATTTTTCATCTAAGGCTAGTTGCAAGATCTCTAAAGCTTGAAAGAATATTCTTTTCTATCTCCTGACCCCGTGACTTCCTTTTATCTCTTTATCTCCCGATCAAAAAGCATATTCCATTCCCATTCAGTGACCTGACGATTTCCCTTCAGTCAGGCAATCTCTTAATGAAACCCATGGTTGGGAAATTATCTGGAGATCTTGCGACTAGGGTGTTTTCCCTAACTATAGCTATAACTCATGTGAGCCCTGAGTTAAGGATTTCCCTTCATTTGGGAAGTCTTGTGAGTTAGCCATGGTCAGAAAAAGTTCATGAGACTTCAAGTTTTCTTCAGTAGGGAGGTTGCCAGATTTAATCATGATCAAAGGTGGTTAGCTCAAGGTAAAGAATGATATAAATCATAAAGTGCCACATGTCTCTGGCGGCCCAGGCTCTATAGGCTTAGTCTCTTAGTCACATGAAGCAGACCGAATATTCCAATCCATTCAACAACAATAAGATTTTCCTTAGTCAGGTGATCTCAGAATAGAAGTGGAATATTCTTTCTATTGGGCGACTTGGAGGTTAAGGTGCAGTTGCTAGATCTCTAAATTCAAATACATGGTAAAAGTTGAGTCAGAATCCCTTCAGTCGTGAAGTCTTAGGAAGGTAATGAGTTAAGTTAAGATGTCTCAAGACCTAGAGACTTAAGTGTTGTCGCTAGATCTCCAAATATTCTTCAGCAATTCAGTGACTAAGGCTCAGTCAGGTGATCTTGTAATGCAGAATGAATATTCTATGAAGTCACGAGATCATGAGATTTATGCAGTCGGGTAATCTCCTAGCACAGAAGGAATATTCCAAATGATTAGGAGACTTGGAGATTAAAGGCATAGTCACATGATTGCTTGATTAAAGGTAGAGGTTAAATATGAGTTGAAAAGCCCTTAGTCAGGAAGTCTCCTGAGTAACTCATGGTTAAGAAATCTTTCAGTGAGCTAGACAATACACAGTTGCCCAATCTCCAGATCTCCCATGGTCAATGACAGGTTGAGTTATGTCAGAACAGTTGGTGGTTGTCAGAGATGATAAAGCCGTCGAAAGCAAATAAAAGAATGACAAGTGGTAGGATGGGCCCAAGTTTGTAGCTCAGCCAGGTTACACCCAATGAAAAAGAGAATATTCTTTCTATCCGGCAATTATGAGATTACCTTCAGTCAGGTGATCTCTTGACAAGAAGGAATATGCCAAAGACATCAAGAGATAAAGCGACCACCGTCAGATTAAAAAAGGATCAACGCTTGTCGTGCGATCACTAGACAAAGCCAGGGTTAATGAAAAGGTCATGAGATCCAACAACTAAAGGGAGAAGAGAAACTGAGGTGAATGCAGAGTTAAGGTTAAATCCAAGGTGATGCTCGGGTAAATTGAAAGGATCTATGACCCTATTTTAAAGTGATATTGAAGTTTAAATACCAGCCGTTGATAAAGATAAAAGCTTAGTGCCACCTGTGGCCATTTATATTTAAAAATTCAAATATCTGCAGGATATCTAATTTCAATAGTTATGGCGAACCCAACTTGTAGCGAAGTAGATGGATCAGCCGACCTTTCAAGAGGCAGTTATGGCGATGGAAATTACATTAAAATCCTGTATCTGATCAGCCAAGATATTTCAAGGATGCATTTATGATCAGAGGTGACCGAGTTAGGGTTTCTATTATTCTATGAAAATCTATGTAACCCTAATTAGATTTTTAGCTCCTGCTTGTGTGCAATAAAGGAGGTGTATATATTAGTTTTAGAGCTCTTAGAGCTTAGAGTTTACAATTGTAAAAGAGAGGTTTTCTTTCTTAGGAGTTATCCGTGGCAATTGTTATGCCCTCTGGCTCTTACAGTTTGTAATCTTTCATTGATTTATTAGATTCAATAGAGGCTTTCTGTGGCATTTGTTCTACCCTCAGGTCTTTCCCTTATCTGTATTTCTCTTATTGGGTATAATATACTGACTTTGTTAGAGAAATCTTGGAGTTCCAGAGCCCTTCTTTCTTTCAGCTTATTTGTGTACTATGGTGTCTGATTTGATTTGAATGAGTTTGTGGGTATACTTCAACCCCCTGTCATTCTGTCTCATTCCTATGCCCTTTTGCTAAAGAGAACGTCTACTTGGAGGTCACAGTCTGTGTCTTATGTTCAGACCTCTCTATGAAACACTTATGCAAGCCTATTTAGAAAGATTGTGTTCTATTAGATCTAAGAGCTTTCATGCTAGTTTAGTCAGTGTATTGTGTTCATTTCATTTCGGTGTATCACCTAGTAGGTAGTTTGCTTTCAGTTATTTCCCTTTAGCATTCCTTCTATCCCTTTTTCCTCAAGAATTTACTTTCCTGTCAAGAAGCAAATTAAGGTGATTATCCAAGAGGAACCAGCCTAGAACCTAGAGGTCTCATCTTAGTTAGCATAGGTCCCACAACCTGGAGATGATTCCTATGTTATACTAGGTTATCAAGACCAAGAGAGCTTGAACCAAGGGTGCAAACTTAGTGTATAACAGTAATCAACAAACCCCTCCTCACACTATCCCAGGGAGTCCTAAAAATCCTAACATGTCTCACAGAGGAACACAACATGGGTCTCAAGGACCTCATTCTCAACATGGTGTGGATCGAGAACCTACACCTTCTGAAATTGCTTGATATCAAAATGATGATGGCTTCAAGAAAATGATGAGGCATTTCTTGAAAGAAGATAGAGAAGCATATTTTCTAGAGTAAGCTCATCAAGGAGCTAAAATTCCTCCCAACTTTAATGTTGAAGATATCATTACACATGAGGAAGAAACCCCTATCACAGCTATGATGAAACAGATGCATGCCATGCAAGTCAAACTTAACAAACTTGAGAAAGAAAAGGAACCTAAGGAGTTCTCCATGGAGGCCCTATGCCCTTTTCCATTTGATAAAGACTTGTACATGCCACCATTCCCTAAAAGGGTGGAAATGCCTAAATATGATAAGTATGATGGAAACTCTGATCCTCAAGATCATGTCAGAGAATTTTGTACTCAATCCATGGAGTTTATGCATGAACCAACTTACTTAATGCATCTTTTCCCTCGATCTCTGGGAGGGTTAGCCATTCATTGGTTCTCTAGAATGCCTCCTACTATCAAAACTTTTGAGGAGCTAATCAAACTGTTCTATCAACAATACTCCTACAATATTCAACATCCGGTCACCATGATCAACATTTGCAATCTGAAACAATATCCAGCTGAACCATTCCTGACATTTCTCAAGAGATGGAGGAAGAAATTTTCTCTATATGCTAGACTCATTCTAGAAACTGAGAAGCTGGAAATCTTCATCAATAATCTTGATCCAAAAATCAACTACCCTTTACAAATGCAAAATAATACATCTTTTGATAAGATGGTAGATAATGCAATCAAAATTAAGAAAGTACTTGTGAAAAAAGGAGACATCACACTTCAAAAAGACAAGTATGAATCTGGATCTAGTTCCAAGGACAAGAACAAAAATTGGAACAAGAATAAAGGTGTTGTCACAGATGGTGGCATTGATAATATCCATGCCCCATCTAAGGCACCCACTTTCAATCTGACTGTTGGTACCCAAGCCATCAAAGCTTTCGAAGCTAAAGCAATAGATTCCAACAAAAAGTCATTTGATTTCAAACCTTGGGCTACAGATCCTAATCACAAATTTACTTCTCTTGGAGAATCCTTGGAATCTGCCATGAAAACTCTATTGGAAAACAAAATCATCTACTTGCTTGAGATAAAAGTCTTTGATCCTGAATCTAAACTGAAATGGTGGAGAGAGAACGATTTCTATGAATTCCATCACAATAAAGGACACAAGACTAATAACTGCGTTCGCTTAAAGCACATCATATGATACAAAATTGATAATGGAGAAATCATGATTGACAATCATAAGAGCAATAATGATCATACAACATTCACAAAACCATTTCCTAAACATGGTAAAGAAGATTCTTCTTCTCAGCCTAATATGGGTGCTAAAGTCAATTATGCATACTTTGGAAACAATGCTATCATCAATATGGTTGATCCATGTCTATCTGAGCATTGCAATGTCATCACAATTGTAAGAAAAGATAGAGAAAATCAATCAGCTAACACAGTTACTCGATCACAAGCTCAAGCACACCTACAAGGAAAAATACCAGATTCATCCAATGTCCCTAAGGTGCCTTTCAATCTTTCATCTACTTCTAAACACAAGGATACATCAAAACCTTCAAATCCTAAAGACACAAGGCCTACTTCATACATGATTGTTCAACAACTCCAGCACACAAATGCAAAAATCTCAATGTTTGAGTTGCTTCAGATATCTCCAGCTCATAGAACCATTCTAGAAAAAGCTCTGCTCGGATCCAATGTTCTTGATAACCTTGATTTAGATAGATTCCAGACTATGGTTGTTCATCTTACATCTCCATAGTATATTTCCTTTTCAGAGGAAGATGATAACTCCTTGAGTCATCCACATAACCAACCCTTGCATATTGAAGTCTTGATCCAAAATCATCATGTCAAATGTGTGTTGATAGATGGGGGTGTTGGTCTAAACATTTGTTCTTTCAACTTGATTACACAATTGGGATTTTTAGAAATGGCCATTGATCCTAGAAAGAAGATAACTATCAAAGCATATGATGAGCAAGAAAGATCTTCCAAAGGAACAATTGTCTTACCTATCAGAGTAGATCCTATCATCAGAGATACTATATGTCAAGCTCTTGATCTACCTTTGGCTTACAACATCCTTCTAGGGAGACCCTGGATACATGAGATGAAAGCTATTCCTTCTACATATCATCAATGTTTGAAATTTCCTTATGAAGGCATAGAGGTGATGATTCCAATTGATCTATATACAACTTGCAATACATTGAAAGAGAGTGCTGATAAACTTGTTCCTAATAATAAGGAATCTTCCACTAAGCAGCTAGACATTGCTTCAACATCCAAGATGGAAGACATTGCTAAATAAGTTAAAATCAAAGAAAATGGTATGGGAGAATATACTATAGAGCTGGTCCTATCTTTGACATCTCTCCCTATCTCACCTAAGTCTTATGGACAAACTCTAAAATAGTCTAAAAAGGAGTCTAAAGAACCTCTAGAAGCATATAAAGGAAATTTTGTTGTAGAACAGGTATCTAAACAAGAGTTTGAAGAAGATGAAGCTGTTCTTGCATGGCTATACAAAGATGAGCCTAAATCTCAAGTTATTCAAAAATGTGATTCTAAAATACTGAATATCCCTTCTAAGTCATATGGCCCAGGAGACAAATTGATCACAAAAATGGGATATAAGGGAAAATGACCTCTAGGACTACAGGGTAAAGGTCTTCTATCACCTCTTGACCATCGTGGCCAAGAAAACAAGAATACAATAGGTCTAGGATATAAGAAGAAATGTTTCTATCTTAGCAAGAACTCCCCACATGTCTTAGAATAGATTGAGCCATCCACAACAAATCAACTAAAGGGAGAAACAATAGAACAATTTGATAGTGATGATAAAAAACCTCCTTGAAGCTGAAGATGATCCAATAAAGAGAATTAATGTAGTAGAAACACAAGAACCTACTATAGAGAAAGAGATAGTTGCATCACAAGAACCAGCTAATCTTGAAGGAAATCAAACAGACAAAGAGGAAGGTGGTAGTTATTTTGAGATAGATTCCCATGAGTATGAATTCAAATTAGAATATGAGGGTAACCCTTCTTGGGGTATTCATCCTGACTTTACTCATGTTCTTAGATTTCCTAGAGGCATAGATGAAGAATCTAATGACTATAAATGGGGAGCCATTCCAGAGGAAGATGAGCTTATTACAGAGAAACATGTTGATGTTATTCACCAATATGCACCTAAACCCAACATAAGTCTAGAGAAAAATAATGAACTTAACAAGTTTGATCCACCGATTGCTAAAGTGGACTCCCACAATGATATTGAGCCTATTCATGAATTGAACATCTTAAGTTGTAATATCACCTTCAAACTCAAGAGTTAGGTTAGGACCAATGATGAAAGATCCATATCTATGAACACTATCTCATAATCTTTCCCCGCTTTGACTATCCAAGTTCCTGACCTTCTTGACCAAACTTCCACAAATCCGAGCCAAGGTATCTTTACTTTCCCGAATGACTATGCCCTTGCTTGCTACCTAAATGCAGTTGAGCCTATGAAGACTTCCATCAGTGAACTGAGCATTAGCATGATAGAGTTGGACATCAAGTATCTTAGTCAGAAAAATAAGAATAAAAATAAAAAGAAAAGGAGTTCTGAGGGTGAAAACCACTTTGTGGCAGTCTCAGAACCTACAAAAGTAAAAATAAAAAATGCATCTAAAGGTGAAAACCTCTCTGAGGCACCTAAGGATGAGATATTTGATGTCCTTCCAAGTCATTTATAGGACAGATCTCTAGTTCTCATTGAGCCCACTCAATCTATCAACTTGGGAACAACAGAAGAACCACAGTTGATCCATGTAGCACAATCCTTATCTGAAGATGAAAAGAAAAAATTTACAACATTCTTAACAGAGAAAAAGATCAACTTTGCATGGAAATATTCAGATATGCTAGGGTTGGATCCTGATCTTATAATGCACCATTTATCTATAGCTCCAAACGTCAAACCTGTTAAGCAAAAATTGAGAAAGATGCATCCACATGTTGCACTCTTGGTAAAAGCTGAATTAGAGAAGCTACTAAAAGCCGGATTCGTCTGTGTTATTGACTATGCTAAATGGATCTCTAATATTGTACCTATTTCTAAACCAGATAAATCAATCAGGGTGTGCACAGACTTTAGAGATGTGAACAAAGCATGCCCTAAGGATGATTTTCCATTACCTAACATTGATATGATAGTGGACATGACTGCATGATTTGAGATGTATTCTTTAATGGATGGTTTTTCTAGATATAATCAAATAAAAATTTCTCTAGAGGATCAAGAGAAAAATACTTTCACATGTGCATGGGGTACCTTCTGTTGGAATGTCATGCCATTTGGGCTTAAGAATGCTGGTGCTACATATCAGAGAGCTATGGCATCTATTTTTCATGACATGATGCATCAAACCATGGAGGATTATGTTGATAATAATTTAGCAAAATCTATGATTAGAGCTAAACATCTAAATGACTTGAGCAAGATACTAGACAAAATGGAAAAATTTAGTCTCAGATTGAACCCTAAGAAGTGTGCTTTTGGTGTCATTTCTGGAAAGCTCTTAGGGTACATAGTTTCAAAGAAAGGAATTGAAGTTGATCCAGCAAAAGTTAAAGCTATCAGGGAGATGTAACCTCCCAAGAACATCAGTCAAATGAGAACATTGCAAGGGAGAGTTCAATCTATCAAATGTTTCATATCTCAACTAGTGGACATATCACAACCTTTTACAAAGACATTACATAAAGGTGTGATCTTTGCATGGAATGCGGAATGTGAAAAGAAATTTAATGATATCAAGAAATATCTATCAAATCCTCCTATCTTGATGCCTCCTATGCAAGGGAAGTCTTTGATCTTATATGTCTCCACTATAGATACATCACTGGGGGCATTGCTTGCACAACATGATGAGAACAAGAAGGAAAGAGCTATATACTATATCAGTAGAACATTGGTGACATATGAAAAGAACTATTCTATGATTGAAAAGGCTTTTCTAGCTATGATCTTTGTGTCATAGAAATTGAGACATTATATGTTGGCTCATACCATGCATTTAGTAGCTAAGATTGATCCACTAAAGTACCTGCTAAGCAAAGCTGCCCTCACGGGTAGATTAGCCAAATGGGTCATGCTCTTAAGTGAATTTTGACATTGAATATGTTGAAAGAAAAGCTATTAAAGGCCAAGTTATTGTTGATCAATTAGTAGATGCACCTTTGTTCAATGACACACCAATGCAAATGCAATTTCCAGATTCCTCTATCATGAATCTTTCTTCTAGAGAATGGCAATTGTTCTTTGATGGATCCTATACACAGAATGGATCTAAAGCAGGCATTTTATTTATCACTCCTCAGGGATACTCCATTCCTAAAGCATTCAGAATCAAATTTCCTTGTGCAAAAACTATTTTTGAATATGAAGCCCTTTTAAATGGTATGAAAATAGCAATTGAGTGGAGAGTGAAAAAGATACATGTTCATGGAGACTCCCATCTTGTTATCCATCAAGTCAATAATGTGTATCAAACAAAAGATGAAAAGCTCATTCCATACAAGAGAATGGTAGATGATCTCAAGAAATACTTCATATCTATCACCTTTGAGAAAATACCTAGAACATAGAACAAGGCCATTGATGCAATGGCAATGCTATCTACTTTATTGCAACAACCTGAACATGAGCTATGCTATGAGTTCCTGGTGGAAGCACTATCTTATCCTGCATATGATTCCCTTGAAACCTACATGATTTTCACTATTGTAGGTCATGATTCATCCAGATATAAAGACCTATTCTCCTATCTCAAAGACCAAATCATTCCCAATACCTTTAACTGTCATGAAAAGAGATACCTTATCTGAAATGCCTCTTGATATATCATCATTGGTCATGATCTATACAAATGAGGTCTAGATGGTACGCTACTTAGATGTTTAGAATGGGAAGAGTCTCAACATGTGTTAGAAGAATTCCATGATGGTATTTGTGGGTCAACTCAAACGGTTTAACACTAGCCTAAAAACTTATTAGGGCTGGGTACTATTGGCCGAAAATGGAGAAAGAGTCTATCAAGTTTGCTAAGAACTGTCAAAAGTGCCAAATGCATGGTAATTTAATTCATGCTCTAGTGAGAGATCTAATTCCCTTTACTACACAATGACCTTTTCACCAATGGGCATTTGATCTTATAGGAGTCATACATCCTCATTCTTCAAATGGACATACCCATATAATCACAGCTATAGATTATTTCACGAAATGGGTAGAAGCAGTCCCTTTGACACAAGCAACTGGAAAACAAATATCTATGTTCATCTTGAACTATATCATATGTCGGTATGGTATTCCACATTCTATAGTCATAGATAATGGTGGACAATTAAAAAACAAAGACCTAGATGATTTATGTGCTAAATTCAAGATTACACAACATTGGTCATCTATCTACTATCCTCAAGGGAATGGACAAGCAGAGGCTTCTAACAAGAATCTATTGAAAATCTTGCACTGTACAGTTAATAAAATAGGAAGAGACTAGCATCTCATGATCAACCCAGCTCTCTGGGCCTACAAAACAAGTATCAAAACACCCACTGGGGCTACTCCTTTCGCTTTAGTTTATGGGTTTGAAGTGGTACTGCCTATTGAGGTTGAAATCCCATCACTAAGAATCAGAATGCATGGTCTAGTAACTGATGATGACTACATAGTGTCTAGGTTGCAAGAACTTGAACTACTAGATGAGTGCAAACAAGCAGCGTATGATCATCTCAGAGTGTATTAGAAAATAATGTCTAGAGGCTACAACAAGAAAGTCAAACACAGAGAATTTTAGGTTGGCGATCTAGTCTTGAGAGAGAATCCTAAAAATCAATCACATAGAGAGTCCAAAGGGAAGTTTGAACCCAACTGGTTGGGTCCCTTTGTTATCACTGCTACTTTTGGCTCTTGAGCCTATCAACTCTCAATGAGTGAAGGAGAACAGCTCTGAGAACCAATCAACATTCTACATCTGAAGAAATTCTATTCCTAAGGCATTCAGTCTACGGTAAAATGTCCTGAAAAAATCTTTAAAATTAGAAAAAGTCCTGAAAAAATGAACATCTTGGTGAGAACCTAGCAATGGGCACCTTGATGATTCACAAAAAAATCAAAAAATACCAAAAATATCAAAAAAATTGGAAAAATAAAAATACAAAAAAATGAGAAAAAGAAAAAGTGCCTTGGTGAAAACTTGGAAACAGGTGCTTTGGTAGCAAAAATAGAATCTCTGCCAAGATGGTGAAAACTTGGCAAATGGGTGCCACTTGTTCAAAATGCTCCATCTATCAGCGCAATCTTGGTCTTTTCCAGCTTTCAGTCTTGCTTTAGTTTGCACATATTTCCCGGTTTGTTTCTGCATTCCTGTTTTCAATAAGTTGGTCTGTACACCAATTAGCTCAAGTGTCTATATCCTATCAATGCTTAACACTTGGGGGAAATCAATGTCATATCCTATGGCCTCTAGTACATCTTAGATGAGTCATATCCAGTCAGAGTCCTTTGAAGCTTCATCTGAGTCAGTCAGTCTCCTCTCCAGAAAGGATTTTACATCTACAATAACGCAATCAAACATCAAAATGAAAACAATCTATACTTTTACATGCTTTTATCTCCTTGTATGTTTACTAATTCACATTGAGATTTTTGCATATTGTGTCCCTTCGAGCTCTTCGATGATGTCCTTTACAGGATTTAGAGAGTGATGACTAGGGGCATAATCTTTTCTTTGTCTTCTGCTTGTATGTGAAAATCTAACAACTTTGGAAATTATGGATTGAAATGGTGTCCGTCTATAAGAGCCTCTATCTCGTATTGGATGGCCATGCGTACCTTGACCATTGATACCTAGAAAATTCAAGGAAGTTTGATCTAACTATTGTCTTTTTGACTGAGTTCTTTCTCCTATTGTGAAACACGATCTTGCCTAAGGATGTGAATGATAAAGGGTCACTACGGGTAATTCACACTAGATTTAGAATGATCTCTTGACTGTTTGATGTGTTTGAATGCAAGGCATATTCAGGTCATCACAACATTTATGTTTTGATGCTTATACAAATTTCTATATCAAAATGGACATGATATTCAGGTCATCCTGGCGTTTGTGCCTTGGTGCTTATATCTAATCTGACATTCCAAAAATAAAATCAATATTCATATGTCCATAGTTGCCTAACTAGTGGGTGTTGTATTGATTCTTGAGCATACAAATTGATATTCAGATGTCTATGGTTTCCTAACTAGTGGGCATTGTATTATCTATCCGGTTACCTAAAAATTCAATGATGACAAATGACCGACACATGATCAGTGACTAGGTCCTAGGTCTTAGGTTGCATTTCATTCTGCATGTTTCTTTTCATTTTACATGTTTGCATGATCTCACAAAGGTTGGATAAACTTCAATACTTAAACGATTCTTCAATCACATCTTCAAATGTAACAAACAGCTGAAACCTAATGTGAAGGTCTCTTCATCGAACCGCAAGTAGTTACCATCCTGGGTTAAACATCCTTTTTGACATAAGCCTGAGTACTTGTCTTCATCAATACCTGCAAAACATATCATGTGTATCATTGCATTTACATTACATATTCATAATCATTCATTCCATCTATTACATTACATACATTTCCATACATACACTTTCCATAATCAATCACATTTGCATAACATTCATACGTTTGAAAGAAACCATTGCATTGCATAAATCTATACATACATTCTACTCTACTCATGGCATTTACATCACATGATATCATCAAAAATGCTAAACATGACACAAGGACTGAGCATTGTATGAAGGTTCCTCCAATGAAATAGCAAGTAGAATCCTTTTTTGGGATCAAAATCAAAATCCGAGATCATTTATATTGACAACTGCTTGCATATTCGACCTTCAATTATCACAAAAATCTAGAATTCAACTTAATTGATTATCTCTCATCAAACTATCAAGATTTCAACTTGGTCAACTATGGTCAACTCATGGTTTAACCTAGTCAAACTTGGTCTCTAGGACCTCTAAATGATGTAGAACGCATTCTCGAATGTGTATAACCAATTCTCAAATCAATTAACATGCTTCTAAACCATTTAACACTGAATTTTCTTGTCAAATTTCAATTTTTATTCCGAAGGGGGCATGGTATTGCACATCATTCAAGTCTGTAAATCTAAATCTAAATCTAATCTTTCCTCAGTAATCAAGACAACAACCACGTCTAGTTATTGATTCATCAAAAGACCTCGTCGCTTGGGGAAAACTCTATCATCTATTGGGGCATATCAAATTCATCGAGATCCATATCAATCTGGTATCCTAAATCTATCTTGTAAACTGTATTAGCTTTTCGTAACCATTAGTTCATTAGTGTTATTTCCTTGTTTCTTCATAACTGATGGGTTCAGGATGTGATACCAATATGATTCATACAAGGACATTCACGTTTGGAATCGGTCACTCACTTCTTCGCAATCATAAGGTTCAGAATCAGGCATTTTGACATTTTTTCATAATCATCGGTTCATTGTTGTTGTAGTTAACATTATCTCTAGTCATTCAGGACCTAAATCTTAAATCTTGAATCTTTAAATCTTTCAATCAATTTTTGTTTCAGAATTGGTTAATCTTTCAAATCAAATTAGTTTCTTACATATATCAAACATAGACTATTCTTTGAACCACTACGCTTTGCACAGTGATTCAAAGAGGGGCAAAATTTAATACCCCAAAAATGGGCTATAGGTTCATTAACCTCCTACATCAACAATTCAATTGAAATTGACACAAAAGTCCTAACCAAAGGCACATCTGCACATTATCGAATTCTAATTGATTTTATCCTAAATTTTGCATCATGGAATATTCCTAGCAATATTCCTATTTATCCTAATTATCTTTAATTTAATAATTATTTGGTGATAAATCTTATTTATCCTAAAGTTTGATTAATTGAATATTCTGAATATTTAATTAATTAGATTTAATACTGCCACTTAATTATTTAATTGGATTTAATTAAATTATTCCTAAATTGTATTATTTAATTTTGACAATAAATCTAAAATCTTATGACTAATTGAGTAAATTCGTAGTTAATTAATTCATGTCAATTGTCAATATTTAATAATATAGTTTTAGGATAAAGTTTGACTTAATAATTGATTAACCCATAAATCAATTGTTTTAATCTCAAAAATCAGTTAAGTTGAAAATAAATCACTTTATTTATTAAATTAATTTATAATTAAATCATGCACAATCTGAAAAGCAGACAACTAGAAATTAACAATCAATTTTAAAATTGAAACTCAACATCTAATGATGAGTTGAAATTTGATCTAAACTCTATTTTGAGTTAAACCCTACTTTTGCATGATTTTTGTGAGTTAATTATTCTTAATTTCCTGATAACTCAATGTTACAAGTAGTGGTTGCCATTATACCAAAAGATCGACCTGTTAATGCCCGATACAACCACTAGACTTATAGAAGACACAGGAGGCGGTTAAGCCATGCCATGAATCCCAAGGGGAGTGCTGACCATTTTTCCAACAATCTCCCCCTCAACATTACTTGAGGGGATTCGAACCTGTGACCAAGCTTTGATACCACTTGTTACAAGTAGTGGTTGTCATTGTACCAAAAGATCAACCTGTTAATGCCCGATACAACCACTAGACTTATAGAAGACACAAGAGGCAGTTAAGCCATGTCACAAATCCCGAGGGGAGTGTTGACCATTTTTCCAACACTCAAAAATAAACCTAAGTTTATCAAGAGTGATTTATGGCTTTTCTCTTGCATCCCCAAAGCCCTGGATTTCTATAAAATCAAGGCTTGGCTCTTCATAATTATCAACACTCGAATTTGCACAATTACTTAGGTGAATTGGTGATTGAAGGATTAAGCACTTGCGACAAGCGATTTGTGAGATCTTTCATAGTTGATCATAATCTTTCATAGTTTTTGCATAGTTTCATATCATAGATTTCATATCATTCATAACATTCTTAGATTAAATCTGCATTCCATTTCATTCATATAGCTTAGATTCATACAGATTTCATAATATTGCACAAAAAATACAAAAATATAGAATAATCTGCATTCATACAATCTTTCATTCTTTTGCATTCAAATCCTTCGTTTAGGTGTTGCATTGTCACTGGTCTTGGTCTGATCTAAGAATATCATACTCGCACCTACTAGAAGGTAGTAAATCGCCTGGTTAGCTTAGTTTCCATTTCATTGCACGATTTTGATTTTTGCTAACCTCTAATGTTTTACTGAAGTGTTGTGTCTACAGCTAGGTACAAAATTCACACACACACAATGTTGAATACAACAAAGGATGACTGTATAGTGGATGAGTCAAAGTTCATACGATAAGGATAGGCCTACGCATCGGGAGAGCTAAGATGTTCATATGGTGTGATAGGGAGGGTGTATGGTATGAAGGGGATCATTGTATAGTGGAGAGGTAGGGGATGTGGTATGATAGAATAAGGGGGTCCATACGGTGATAGCAAGATGTTCGGGATGGTTATTGTAGACGACATGCAGTGATACTGTGCTGAGGCTGTATGGGTGGGGATATAATTTGTATTGTGCTTTCTTGAGGGTAGTATTCACCCAACCAGATTAATGGATGCACATAAAATAATATAACTCCATGTCACACAATTAGAGATGAGCGCTAGATGCTAATGATGCCAGAAGTAATTCTTGATTGAAATAATAATAGCACCGCAAAACACCAGAGCAATGAATGCCAAGTACGAATGATGCCACAAGTTGTATTAATGCCAAAGATGCAAATAGGTTTCACAGATGTATACAAAGATGGTGCTTTAGATTTTATAGATCCAAAACAAACAAAGTAGAGAAGAGTAGGGTGAGGGATGAATCCCACCAAAACTATGCTAGCCAAACAAGGAAGATCTTTCACTTTTGAAATGGCGAACAAAGTAGAACTCCAATTGGAATTTGCAATACAATAACATAATTCCAAAATCACATACCAACAACTTCCTACATGTTGGTCATAAATACCCCTTCGGAGAAACTCCTGAGGGTTTACAAAAGAATTTCGACATGGCAAACACCTATGGACAACAATAATAAAAATGGGCCCCTTTATTAATTAATTAAAGGTCCTTAATAATATATTTTAAATTGGGACCAGTTAATTAATTAATTTAATTAATTTATTCTTTATCAATTTGGGGACATTACAAATTCTCATCACCAAATGATTGCTTTCCCTCAAGCAATCCATCATCAAGACTCCAAGATTCCAAACTAGGCATAGACACTAATAATTGTATCCACTAGAACCTTCAAGTTGCGACATGACCACGCACATGCGCCTAAAAGTAAGTGATAAAAGTAACTCTCCATCAAGCTTTCACTGCTCCACTCTAATATAATTGTTTCCATGCCCAAAATCACCAGGATCCCACTGAAACCAAACATCAAACACATCGATGCCCAGATCCCAAGCCAAGTGCAGACGTTGGTAGCAATATCTATTGAAAACTTTGTACTACTTTTGGATCACATGCACATAGTTGGATTTAGTTGGGATGAGTAAACCATCATCAAGCTTTCGCTGCGCCACTCTGATATAAACATTGCCATGCCCTTCACCAGGATCCCAACAATGCCAATTGATGAAATCTTTCACGCCATCATGTTCAACAATCTCTTCAAGCATGGCCATAGACATGAGTGTTGACGCGGACATGAACTTAGCCATAGACACAACCACAACCACAGACATAGCAATGACAAGGGACACAAACACCATGATGATGGACATAGCCTCAGTAATAGACATAGCCTCGGTGATGGACATCACTTTGGTAGTGAGGGTGGAAAAAATATCGACAACAGACATAACCTTGGTGGCGACTGCGATGAAGAGAACCTCAGTGATGGACAGAGCCTCAACTATGGGTAGAACCTTGATGGATAGAGCCTTGGTGGCAGACGGAGCCTTGGTGATGGACAAAGCCTCGACGATGGATAGAGCCTCGACAGTGAGAAAAACCTCAGCAAAAAAAACCTTGATGGATAGAGCCTTCATGGCGGATAGATCCTCGGTGGTAGACAGAGCCTCAGTGGGAGACTGGGCCTCGGTGGCTGACAGAACCTCGACAGACAAAGCCTCAGCGGATAGAACCTTGGTGGTGGATAGAGCCATGGCAGTGAAAAGAACCTTAGCAGACAAATCCTTGGTAGACAGAACCTCAGTGGCAGAGAAAGCCTTGGCAGACAGAACCTCGGCGGTAGATAGAGCCTCACCGGTGGGCAGAGCCTCGACGATGGGAAAAGTCTCAACGGGAAGAGCCTCGACAGATAGAACCTAGGTGGACAAAGCCTTAGTGGGTAGAGCCTCGGTGGTGGATAGAGCCTCGGCGATGGGAAGAGCCTTGACAAGGGATAGGGCCTCAATGGAGGGAAGAGCCTTGGTGATGAGCAGAGCCTCAGTGGTAGACAAGGCCTTAGCAATGGTCATAGCCACTTGTTCTATCTATGTTGTCTTGGAAAGATCCATGCAAGAAACCTCTTCATTTTTTAGGTGTTTTCCACATGTAGGTGTAGTAGCAAGATTTAGCAGATCCTCCTAGAGAAACCCTGTAATCATGCCTTCATCCTCATGTAATGCATCACCCTTATCATCATCATCTACTTTCTCCCACTTGTGCAAATGAGATATTAGTTTTTCTTCACAATGCTTGAATACATTACTAAATAATCTACACGCTGCCATAGAAGGCACACATTCCAGATTACGAACAACCCACAACATAGATATGATAGGTTAAGGAACACCACTAAAGTCATCAAGACTTTGAAAGCTGTCAACAATCAAATGCAATATCTCTATCATGCTGTTGTCATCATATGGTTCTTGATGAGCTGAGATTCTCAAGATCTCATTGAGATATGTTGTAGTTGCCAACTTCATTTCCTTATCATGGTGTCTCAAAAGCCTGGGTTGACTTATGGCATCCTTAATCAAAGAAAGGATCCTCTGTATAAATCTTGAAAGTAATTAGTCCACTTTACACAAATATACTTCCAATATATCTAATGGAAGATCAACACCCTTGCTGAGCTCTTTGCCAATCTTTTGTAGTGCCTTCAACCACCACTGTCCATCACTATTGGGCACCATAGTATGATCCAAACCCTAAAATCTGTCAATCATCCCAACAGGCTAGCAAGATCACCAGCTCTGATACCACTGTAATATCCTAAAGTCGACCCATGCAAACTCTTGACTCTATCAATGATGTATGGCTTGAGATTTAGAGTGTTTTCCTATGGAACTGTCGTATGTTGGTTACAGAAAGAATGAGGGCATACGAATGAGGGAGAGAAAGTATACAAGAACCAAAGTTTAGGCCAAATGGTGTAGTGCAATATCCCTTGCATTGATTGCAACAAAGGATGACCGTACAGTGGATGAGTCAAAGTTCATACAACAAGGACAGGCCTACGCACCGAGAGAGCTAAGATGTTTGTACAGTGTGATGGGGAGGGCATATGGTATGAAGGGGTTGGCTGTATGGTGGAGAGGTAGGGAATGCGGTACGGTAGAATAAGGAGGTCCATACAGTGATAGTGAGTTGTGTAGGCTGGTTATTATAGGCGGCGTGTGGTGATACGGTGCTAAGGCCGTATGGGAGAGGATATGATTTATATTGTGCTTGCTTGAGGGTAGTATTTGCCAAACCAGATTAATAGATGCATAGGAAATAATATAACTCTAGATTGCACAATTAGAGATGAATGCCAGATGCTAATGATGCTAGAAGTAATTCTTGATTGAAACAATAATAGTGCCATAGAACACCAGAGCGGTGAATGCCAAGTACCAACGATGCCACAAGTTGTATTAATGCCAAAGATGCAAATAAATTTCACAGATGTATACAAAGATGGTGCTTTAGATTTGCCAGATTTGAAACAAGCAAAGTAGAGCAGAGAAGAGTAGGGTGAGGGATTTATCCCACCGAAACTATGCTAGCCAAATAGGAAATATCTTTCACTTTTGAAATGGCGAACAAAGCAACAATCCAACTAGAATTCGCAATACAATAAAATAATTCCAAGATCACATACCAACAACTTCATACATGCTGGTCATAAATACCCCTTCAGAGATACTCCTGAGGGTTTACAAAAGAACGCCGACACGATGAACATCTACAAACAACAATAATAAAAATGGGCCCCTTTATTAATTAATTAAAGGTCCTTAATAATATCTTTTAAATTGGGACCAATTAATTAATTAATTTAATTAATTTATTCTCTATCAATTTGGGACATTACAACGTGTGTGTGTGTACGTGTATGTATGTATGTATTAGATATACCAAAAAAAAGAGAAATATACAGAATTGTAAAACTAAATCATTTCTTAGTATGATACTTGATCATTGATCAATTCCAAATGCCAATTGATAGTTGAAAAATATTCAAATAATCCATATCAATGATTTCATATATGTCTATTTTCATGATTCCAATTAAAAAAACATTTTTTTAATATGCTTTTATGCCACTTTTAAGTAGTAGGCCTGCAAGTGCGCCTAAGTGCGGGCTGGATGTTCACAAGGGGTGCGCCCAACCCTGTGGGTGTGCCCAAATGGATGAGATTGTGCACCCACAGGGATGGGTGCACACCCTATGTACACCTAGCCCACACTCGCACTCGTACCCGCACTGAGTGTGGGCCTGGAGGGTGCGAACCCTGCAACATAGACTTATTTCATTTGTGATAGAAGGAACACATGAAGAATCAACTACTTCTATTTCTTTAGAAGTGTTGAAAACTATTTCCTCTTGTATCTTTGGCTCCTTGAAGTGTTTGGTGACTATATTTTGATTTTCTTGTGGCGCTTGATGATTATTTATCAATTTAGCCTTTTCTAAGGTTTCATGACTTGCAGCTGTCAAACTCTTTACACTCTCTTTTGATTTTCTTTCATTAGAGAGAGTACTCTTCTGGTCAGTAATCAATTACTGATTGGAGGAGACCTTGTCTTCCTCACAGGGTGAAGGAGACTTTTGACCTGATTTATCTTCAATAGATTTAATCTCTTTAATATTTTCTTCAATCCTTGACTCTTGAGATGAGGTATGAGTAGAATTAGAATCACAAAGATCATTGTCTTCCACCATTTGAACCCAATCTCATGTTGTAGACTTCCTTGACAGCCCAATCTCACGTTGTAGACTTCCTTGAGCTGTCAAAGTATGGCAAATTTAGCTTTCCAAATTTTCTCCTTAAGCCAAAGTGATGATCTCTATCTCTTTTAGGCAAGTGCTTCATTTCTTCACTATTTTCTCGGCCATTGGAGTCGGCTTCTTTGCATTTCCTTCCAACGTTATAGTAAGGTCTTCATGCACCAGCAAAACTTCCAGTTGTAACTTCCACATTCCGAAGTTTTGTCCTGAGAATTTTTCAATTCTCCATTTATCTACCTCTTCCAGCTTTCCTGAATTTCTTCACAACTTCACCTTGGCTCTGATATCAATTGTTGAGAATCAAGAGCATATAAAAAAATTAAAAAATTCAGAATTAAGGAAACAAATAAATGCATATTAATGGCCACATCCATGGGAAAAGCAGGGTAATCTCTATTTTATTAACTCTATGTTTCATGCTTCGTTACAACAACACATATAGATGCATATTACATTATCCACTTAAATTGGAAAGTCTCTCCAAAAAAAATGAAAAGACAACCGAGAGAGGGAAAAGACAAAGAAGTTAAACGGTCCAAGACCATTGGACTTCACACCCAACAGTGCACACTTTAATGGATGTCCACATGTTGTTTCGTGGATGAGAAAAAAAAGAAGGATCAAAGATAAATAAATAAACAAAAGAAAAGCAAGGTGTATGGTGCCTAAAATGTTGCAAAAATGGCATTAAGAGTTCCCATGGGATACTCATTTGGAATATAAAGTTAATAGCAGAAAAAAAAAGAAGGAGAGAGTGCCACCTATAGCCTAATTAGGGGTCAATAATTATGACTTAGAAATACCCAAGTGAACAATGTTACAAGCCTAGCCAGTTCTATAACTGCTTGTTTTGGAAATTTGAACTGAAATCGTAAAATTCTGGAAAAGAAATCTGCCAATAAAATTGTAAAATATAAATTCTAGAGGCATAAAAGGAAAAAGGATTTGGAGAAATGAACACTAGGCACAACTTCTGAATAGGGATGCCTCTACCTAGATGCGCGATGTAAAATGCTTATGGATATCAAAGAGGGGTCTCACATTTGACAGAGATGGCACCAACAATGGGAGAGGGGATGAAGGAGCTGAATAGAGGCAACCATGGTACGACTTTCTCCTCTAGGGCACGGGGGAATGGTTACATGCCCATCACTAGTGTGAGTTCCTCCAAAGGTGGTGTTATAGGATTTGACTCCCTAAGTGATGGACATAATGCCCCCCTCAGATTTGTCTCATGGAGGACCACCGTAACGATGTGGAGTGGCAGATTTCTAGGAAAATAAATTTAGGGGGGTCCATCACTGTGGATCTAGTAGAGGAGGTTGAAAAGGAAGTTGATCATAATGTTGTGATTTTCTCAAAGCTTAGCTTAATAGGGTGTTTTAGAGGTTTGTGGCCAAGTCTAAATGATCTCCATAAGTGGATTACAAAACATTGAGAGCCCATTTTGGACGGGTATGTTCAAATCTACCTTGTTGCTAGGGGTTTCTTCATTGTGGAGTTTGAAAAGGTTCAAGATAGAAACACAATCTTATGTGACTATTTTTGGTGTTGGGAGGACAAGTATTCCCTGGTGTTGAAGCCGTGACATCCGTCATTTTCTCCTATCACTAAATTTTTTGACAAGGTTCTGGTCTGGGTCAGACTCCCAAATCTTCCTTCGCTCTTTTGGTTTGATTCTTTCTTTGAGGCTATTGGAAACTCATTAGGCATGTTTTTAATGGTGGATGATGGATCTTCAAATCTTTTGCACTCTACTTTTGCTCGAATTCTAGTGGAGATGGATGTTACTGGTGAGTTTCTTGATGAGATTAAGATTAAAAGTTCTAAGGTTTGTTGGCTACAACCTTTGGATTATGAAGGTTTTCCTTTCAGATGTAGAAGATGTTTTCAAATAGGACATTTGGTTGATTATCGTGCCAAACCAAAAGTGACAAAAATAGGTACCTAGTGGAAGGATGTCACTTCTTACCATTACACTATGGAAAAAAAGGATGGGAAGCAACATAGCTATTCCCATGCTATGGTAGGTGAAGGAACACAATGGCTACTTGGCAATCCGATTCACAATGGGTCTCTGGTATTAAATGGTGTTAATACTACTAAGACTACATGGGATAAGGCGCAAAAACATAAAACTGGTGTTGTTACACCAAAGAGTAGGGAGAAAAAAAGGCATGTGGGGTCATGTGACAAGGAGGATGAAATGGTGGTTGAGGATGGTCAAATTCAGCATTAGTGTTGCTCATCTAATGCAAAGAAAAACCCCCTTGAGGATTTGTTGGAATGGCAGAGTGAGGCAACTTGGATGGAAGAGGGATGACAAGTTATGAAGAGGAAAGAAAGCAATGAAGGAATCTTTCAATATGGTGCTATGATCTCATACCAAGGGAGGTGTGAGTGGTAAATGTGGTTGATTGCTTTCTCTAGGATACTGGATTTAATTGCTTTTAGAGGGCTTTAAAGTTAGACTTGTTTATGGGTCTCGTTGTTGGTGTTTTTTCTTTGGGAAGGTAGTTTCCCTAATTGTAATCATCCCTAGTCTGAGCCAGGCTATTCCCATTGATCAATAAATTTCAAACTTATTACCCACCCAAAAAATGGTAATATATTGGTTCCATTACATTGATCAATTGTCAAAATTGTGGATGAGCTAGTTTGTACATATCCAATGATTTTATTTGAAATATTTGAAAACCCTTTTAATAAGAAAGAAATACATAGTAATTGAGTGTAATAAAACCTAGAACATCTATTATTATGTGGTATTGGTTGTTAAAGTTTTGGTGTCTTTCATTATTTGGTGACATGATTTTGTTAAGAGTGTAATAGTCATTGGTATGCCATGCATCCTTAAATTTTCATCTATTGAATGAATCTATAAGGTTAAATGATTTAAAAAGATTATTGTTATAACCTTGAAATGGTAGTACGACAAGTGTAAAAGAACTAAATAACATATGAAATTGTTGGTGTGATTTTACATAATTGTTGTCAACAAAATTCTTGTTAAATGATATGTGCATTATTTTGACCAACAAGAATGTGATGGTTCAAGTTCAAGAAGTGAACTATGAAGCTTGTGATATCATTACATAGGCATGACTATATTTTAATGAGCCATCAAACCATAGGCCCTTAGGACCTATTATAGGTCCTATTTTTTAAAATTTGCTTCAAATTTAATTATTTTCCCTGATAGAAATGTACCCTCTAGGATATGTCTATGCTTCTTTTTATAAATTTAGTCATAATGCATCGAAACAGTTGTACCATCTAAGGCCCTTGAGATAAATTTACAATTGTACATTCAATTGTGGAGTTGGTCTTACAATATGTATCTAGTTGTAAAAACATCTTCTATGTACAAATTATCGAAGATGAGGAAAAAACATTGTGAGGTAATGCAAGGAGGATTGAGATAAAAGTTGTACATTATGTATTTTCAATTTAAGAGATATAATAAGCTATTTCTCTTTTAATTGATCCATTGCCAACCAGACTATGAGTTAAATGATGTAATTGATAACCTACAATTGATTGAATATCTTGAAGGAAAGTTTGACAATGAAATGGATAATTGAAAGAAAGTGATTGAGGATCACCGAGCTACTAAAGTATATATAAGATAATTAATCAGTTAATGTATTGTCATTGGTGTCAACTAGTTTTGACTGTACTTATCATGATAGTTACAAACATCTAAAGAAGGAAAATGGTAAAGGAATGAGATATCTACATGAAGATGAGATGGATATGGGAGATATGGATATGGTATACATTGGGTAACTTATTGATGAGTCTATGACATTATGTTGATGACTTGATTGTATTACATGATTCTATTATGTATTGAAGATCAGGACTAAACAAGTTTGTGTGGTCGATAAATAAAGATTTATGTATACACCGAGTGAGTGTAGTGTATACTGAGTATAGTATTAATTGAGAAGGTAATCACCAACACATTTTGGTATTGACCGAGTGAAAGAAATAAATAGAGTTTATAACAGCTGACTGAAAATGATGAGTTGGACAATTGCTTATGATTTCAAGGTAGAAGATAATGTTTGTTATGATGATCAAATGGCTAACAAAATTCAAGATTGATCGAATGAAGGAGAATGAAACATATTAAAGACACAACTATCGAGGAAGGTTAAAGAGACAAAATGAACAATGAAGACTAAGAGGCAAAATCTATGGATGAGAAGAAAATAGTTTATGATGTCTATATAAGGAGACACAAGATTCATTATTGAGTCTGCGATTTTGATGTTGCTGGAGAATTCACATGAAAAGGATTGTTTTCATGCACTACTGATCAAACTGGTTGAAGATAGAACCAAGCTGAATTGTAGACAACACCAAGCATTAGAAAAGCATATACCGAGTGAAAAAAAGTTGGAGGAAATGAAGGATTGAATTGATCATTGATCAGAGGTATTTTGAGCTTAGCATAGATCTAAAAATCTGCAAATCAAAGTTGCATTTGAATCAAATCATTACTGTATCAGTTTAACCATTGTTATAGATAAATCTCTTAACTGAGTAGGACTTAACCATCTTTTGTATTTCAATATGACATTCAATGAATGTTGATTGTTTTCTTGTTGACCCCATAGTAAATGCATGGTCAAAGGAGAACTGTTAGTGATAAATCCTCTAACCAGGTCATACCTAACAGTGTGTTTTGTAACCTTTAACAGGGTTGGCTCCTAACCAAGCTCACCTCAGAAGAGTGAATTATTTTGGGTTACTAGTCCCAGGTGTTTTTTCCCCTAATAGGGTTTCCATGTTAAAATCTATGTTAAATGTGTGTGATGTATTATTTTACTTTGCACATTTCTATAACTGGATAGATCAGTGAACACAATACTTAATTTATTGGTAATCAGAAGATGAAGAGAAAGACACAGTTGATATCTTACCAAATTGATTATTTGATTGAAAATTTTAATATATACATCTGAGAGATTTGGGACTGTAAGATAACTGAACTTAAATGATTCACCCCCCCTCTCACTTATCTAACAATTGGTATCAGAGCATAGAGTGCTTGAAAGAAGAAAATTTTGAAGGACTTAAGCTAAAGAACACAAGATGTATAAGAGGGAGGTGCCAAAGTTGAACAAAGATAACTTTTCGACATGGAAAAGAAGAATGAGATTGCATCTATCTAGAATTGGAGAATCTTCTATATATTAATTGGATAATGAATTCATCCAGCCTACTGGACCTTTGACTATTGATCAAATGAGAGATAGACATGAACACAATATTTCAATAATAGAGCTTGTTGCTTCCTTATCAGATGCCGAATTTGAAGATGTCAAGACATGTACTTTTTCTAAGCAAATGTGGGACAAACTTGCACTAGTTCACGGAGGATATGCAAATGTGCTAAGGGCTAAAGCTGAGAGTCTTAGAAGAAAGTTTGATGACATGAAAATGAAAGAAGGAGAAAACATTTCACAGTACAACAACCGAATAAAGGAGATTGTCAATGCTATCTGAGGAGAAGGAGGTATTATTGAAGAAGACATTGTTGTAAGTAAAATTCTTAGAACCTTTCTACCTACTTATGCTATTAGAGTCTTTGCAATTCATGAAATGAGATCAGCTCTAGGTAATCATCTTACACTTGATAGTCTAATCAGTAGACTAACTGCTTTTGAGTTGAGTAACTTTGATAATAGTATTGTTCCTAATGTTGAGTCTGCATTTATGTCATCCTTGAAAATTGGTAAATCAAGCAATAAACACATGATAAGAAATGAGAGTGATAGTGACAGTGGTGAGGATGAACTTGATGAGCTTGAAGCATTAATGGATAGAAGACTACAGAAAGGTAAAGGAAGATATAAAGGGAAACTACCCTTGGTTTGTTTTAATTGTAAAGAAATTGGCCACATTGCAACTAGATGTCCTAATAGGAAAGAAGATGACAAAGACAATGAAAGATCCAATGAAAAAGAATTTGACAGAAGAGATAATTGAGAACACAGAGGCAACCGATAGTATGATAGAAGAAGTAACCGATATTATAAAGACAAAGGAAATAATGCATATTACCTTGTTGAAGATGATGATGATGACACTAACATTGAAATGGTATTCGTAGCTTTGAAAGAAGATTCAAAAGAAGAAGAAAGGTATGTTGAAACAACACTTATTTCTAAAGTTAGCAACAATGATACTTGGATTATTGATAGTGGCTATACACATCATATGACTGGTGATGAAGACAAATTTGAATACCTTGAACATTATAATGGTGGATCTGTTAAAATGGGAACTGATACACCTTGTCTACTAAAAGGAAAAAGATCTATCTTGTTGAACAATAAGATCATATGTGAGAATGCATATTGGGTGAAGGGACTTAATTATAATCTATTGAGTGTATCACAATTGAATAACACAGGTCATCAAGTTGCATTTGAGAATAGAAGGTGAAAATCTATGATGAGACTGGAAAGTTGGTCAGTATTGGTGAACAATCTAAAGGTAATCTATTCTATCTTGATAATGTTGAAACTTCTTGTTTATTGGCTAGAACTGAAGATGTGTGGTTATGGCACAAAAGGTAATGTCATGTGAATTTTGACAACATGGTTAAAATTAGTAAGAAAATGAGAGTTAGAGGTTTGCTGAGCTTATCTAAACCTAACCATGTCATGTGTAAACAATGTCAAATGGGAAAAATGTCAAAATATAGTTTTAAGAGAAAAAACTATTCATCTAATGCTATTTTGAGTTGGTTCATACCAACTTGTGTGGTCCTATGAGAGCCCAGAGTTATTATGGAGACAAATATTTAATCTTGTTTGTTGATGACTACTCTAGGATGATGACTGTTATGTTTTTGAAAGAAAAATCTGAAGCTTTTAAGATGTTTAAATGGTTTAAAGCTAAAGTGGAAAGAGAAAGTGGTAAAGAGTTGAAATGCTTGAGATCAGATAGAGGTGGTGAGTTTATTTCTAATGAGTTCACTAACTTTTGTAATGAGCATGGAACTAAAAGATAGGTTTCTGCACCGAGAACACCTCAACAAAATGGGATTGTTGAAAGGAGGAATAGATCTATTGTTGAAATTGCTAGAACACTAATAATTGAAAAGGATGTTGCACATATATACTAGAGAGAAGCTTTTAGTATTGATGTATACACATTGAACCGAGTTCAACTAAAGAAAGATTCAAACAAAACACCCTATGAGTTATGGTATGGTTACACACCAAATGTAAGTTATTTCAAAATATTTGGAAGTAGATGTTACATTTTGAAAGATGATAGAAATGATAAATTTGATTCAAAAAGTGATGAAGGAATATTCTTAAGATATTCTACTAAAAGAAAAGATTACAAATGTTTGAATAAGGCTACTAAAAAAATTATTGGAAGTGCAAATGTGAGGGTTGATGAGTTTTCTGAGAAAAATGATGAAGAAAGCAAAAATGAACCATAAGATTATGGTAGCTTTACATACACTGAGAAACTTGACACTCTACCTAAGCAACAACCTGGCATTATCAAGCAATAGGATAATGATACTGATCATCAGCCTATACAGACTGAGAATCAAGAAATAGTTTCCGAGGAAGATCATGATCCTACACACAATGAAGAACAAATAATTGAACCAATACTTGCAAAATTTGTGAGGAGACACCATCCACAGAATCAGATTATTGGAGACAAGAAAGTTGTCATGATGACATGAAGTAAGTTGAGAAACAACACATGTTTAGTCTGTGAATTTGAACCTAAAACTTTTAGAGATGCACTTGAAAATGATGAATGGATTAAATCCATGAATGAGGAAATAGAGAAGATATTGAAAAACAAAACATGGACATTGGTACCGAGATTGAATGATAAGAATGTAATTGGAACCAAATGGATATTCAGAAACAAGTTGAATGAAAATGGTGAATTCACTAGAAATAAAGCAAGACTTGTATGAAAAGGATATGCACAAGAAGAAGGTATTGACTATGGTGAGACTTTTGCACTAGTTTCTAGACATGGAGCTGGAATATTGCTTGCATATGTTGCCTACAAAGGATTTAAAGTTTATCAAATACATGTCAAATCTGTATTTTTGAATGGAATACTTGAGGAAGAAGTATACATTGAACAACCTGAAGGATTTGTTGATCCTAATCAGAAGAACATGGTATGTAAGTTTCACAAAGTTCTATATGGATTGAAACAACCACCAAGAGCATGATATGAAAGATTGCATTCCTATCTTATCAGTATTGGATTTGTTAGAGCAAGTGACAATAACAATTTATACTTGAAAGGTGAAACTGATGATAAGATTCTTAATGCTGAAATGTTTGTTGATGATATCATATTTGGAGGACATGATAATTTATGCAAATCAATTGCTGATGAAATGAGAAAAGAATTTGAAATGTCAATGTTTGGAGAGATTAAATTCTTTCTTGGCTTTCAAATTTTACAACAAAGTGAAGGCATATACATCACTCAATCAAAGTATATAAAAGAAGTGTTGAAGACCTTTGGTATGGAAGATTCAAAAATGGTCAGCACACCTATGGTCACTGGATGAAAATTAACAAAGGATGATTACTCAACTGAGGTAAATCAGACATTATACAAATCAATGATTGGAAAATTAATGTATGTTGTGCATAGTAGACTAGATATTGCACATGCAGTTGGGATTGTAGCAAGATTTTCTGCTAATCCTAAAAAATCACATATGACTGTTGTTAAAAGAATTTTTAGGTACTTGAAAAACACTAAAACCTATGGTTTATGGTACAAGAAAGAGGGTAATTTTGAACTGAAAGTTTTCACAGATGCAGATTGGGCTGGAAACATTGATGATTGAAAGAGCACTACTGGTGGAGCATTCTTTTTGGGAGAAAGATTAGTTACTTGGATAAGTAAAAAATAAGGATTCATTTCTCAGTCCATTACCAAAGCAGAATATGTTGGTACTGTTGCTAATTGTTCAAACATTACATGGACAAAACAACTTTTGAAAGGTATGAATGAAGAGATCACTAACCTAGTGATAATATATTGTGATAACACAAGTGCTATAAACATTTCTAAGAATCCTATGATGCATGCAAAGATAGATCATACATCTATAAAGTATCACTACTTGAGGGAACAAGTACAAGAAAAGAAAGTGAAATTGGAATTTGTGAAATCAAAAGAACAACTTGCAGATATATTTACCAAACCCTTACCTAAGGATACATTTGAGTACTTGACGACTAGACTATGGGTCCATCCCTTGTCTGTAGGTCACTAAGGTGTTCAGGTGGTTGCATCAACCTATACTTTATCAAATTATCAAATGAAGTTGATGCATATTGCTCACACTTTAGGTTGTTTAAGGTTGTGAATGCTAGAAGATGGAAAATAAACCAAAACTACATATTGGTACATGAAAGGTACTTGATCTGAACCGAACACCAGATATAATTCTTGGCTATTGAAGAGTTGTTTATTATTTTTGGCATTGTTGTCAAAGGGAGAGACAAATTCAATGAAATATTTATCCTAAGGGAGAGAAGACTATAAGGAGAGAAGATATACACACAAAAAAAGATCAAATCCGCAAGGAGAGTTTGCATGGAGTATGAATGTTGTGTAGTGATTAAACATATTAAATATACAAGCTAGGGAGAGCTTACCAAGTTACATCATTTACTTACAGAGTTGTAGAACATATTTATGGTATTCTATGACATATTTCATATTGTGTTGTCATCAATGCCAAAGGGAGAGATTGATAGACTACAACTGATTGAATATCTTGAAAGAAAGTTTGACAATGAAATGGATAATTGAAAGACAGTGATTAAGGATCTCTGAGCCACTAATGTTGGATATTGCTAACGCATGGAGAGGTGATTGAGACATTTAATATGTTTAATTACTACATTACTAAATGGGCACTCATACTGTTGTCATTTGTGTTTTGTCACTAATGTCAACATATGTTTCTAAGAGAAGAACAAGTTGGTTATCATAGTGTACGGACACTGTACGGATGTTTTAGATGTTACGAAGCTAGATGAGAGTTCAGGTGGATGTTGTGATCTTATATATGAGATCACATCATTAGATGTTTTATATTAAGATAGATACATATGATTTAATGAAGACTGGTCACTGGACTGTGACAGTGAGAATTGACAGAGTTAGTCTCTGGGTTTTTGGTATATCTTTCAAAGGATTTGGGTGGTCCCACAATAGTGTGTCCCACTTTTTGGCCAACTTTGACACAGAGATCAACATTCTGAGAAAAAACTTCACTTTCAAACACATATTGCTACAAAACTATTAGGAATTTGAAGATGATGTAAACTAGAGTCTTTTAAAATTTTCTTTCTAGTTTCTAAATATATATTTTTTAAAAAAATTTAAATTAATTAAAATTCATTTTTCCTTCTCCTTCGAAAAGTGGTTTGTGTGAAAAATTTTGTTTTTAAGTAGTGTCACTTGGATCAACACAAATTTTTTTAAAATATGATAACGATGTAATTATTTTGAGATTATATTTGTAACTTCAATATCTAAAGGATGCAATTGGTTTCATTCATTTTGGGTCAATATTTCACAGTTTATTAAGTTCTAAAGTGACAGTAACTGTAATTTAGACATAAGGTCACTTGGATCGCTCTAACTTGATCTGTGTATATCGAAATTCATTTTTTTCTTTTTTTAGTAGAAAGGTAACACAAATACTCTTTTCTTACATATTTTTCATAATTTTTTTTTGTAATTTACTATTTTTTCCAAAGTCTTGAAGAGACAGGTTGTTGAATGACCAAACAACCTATCTTTAGTTAAAGTAATATTTAAAAGTGATAATGAACTGAATATATATTAAAATTATATTCATTAGAAAGCTTGTTCCAAATAGCATCATACTACATAGATAGGTTTTTCAAATGGATTCATTTGATCTGTCAAAACATAAAGTCAAAGTGATTTTTTGTCAGCATTTTAATAGGTGTGAAGGAGACTCCATTGTAGGTATGAATGAGGAGTATAGATGTTATATCAATGACTTTTTAATCTAAGAATATTTGAGCTAACCATTTGTAATTAATTGCTTCAAATGGAACCTCTCAAGGCTTAAATCATCATATTTTATTAAAAATGTGTTATTTTAGCAAAAATCAGCATGTCTAAAAACGTGGACACACTATTGTGTGACCACCCATTTGGATTCAAGGTATGCTAGCTTGAAGGATGATATACAAGGTACCGAAGGATGTTCATTGGTCAGTGCAAGGTACAAAATGATTGGTGACATCATCTGTGGTGTGTGTTCTGGTGATCGATTGTCTTGAAGCTAACTCAGGAAATGAAGTGTGTGTTTTGTTTGGAAAGCTTAAATTAAGGATGTCGGTCCTTAATTGTTGTAATCATTGTATACTTGCTCTAGATATCATATGTATCTTAGCAAGGGTTTATGTAATCATTTGTAAATTAGGAAAGCCTCATAGGCCAACCTGATCATGGAGAATTGTATTAAGGTATATATGGAGAATCTTTTCTTTGGAAAAGATATGGATGGAAGTAATGTGATATAAAGAGGTTGTGAAAGCTGCGAGCTTGTGTCTTCTATATGTAGAGTAGAGTTTTACTGGTGGAGTTCATTGGAACTGATCAAGAAAAGACAGTTGCTGGAAAACATTTCAAAAGATTGTGTATTTCTTCATATACACAATGTGTTGCAAAAAAGTGAGTTCTGAAGGTGGATTTAACCTTCTTTGGGCAGTGAGCCCTCCATTTTGTTCTTGACTCCTAGTAGGGTCTGTCCTCTAACAAGGACTATGTATTGTAATGTTTCAACAAGCTCCTAACAGGGCTATATCTTCTAACAAGGATAACTAGACTCTTAGTACATCATTTGTGGGTGCTAATTCTCACCAGGGTTTTTACCTTTAACAGGGTTTCCCTGAGACCAAAATATTGTGTTATTGTGTTGGCATTCATTGTGTTCATTGGATCTGATATTGTGGTGCTTAAAGTTTAAAGTTTAATAATCTTTCATACAACTAATTCACCCCCCCTCTCAGTTGTATTGTGGACTATTATTCCTAACAATTGGTATCAGAGTGTGTGGTCCTCAGAGAGAAAACTTAACAACTTGAGGTGACCTTGGAGATGGCACTCTATAGGAAGGATGGTCCTAAATTTGATCCTGAGAACTTTGACAGTTGGAAGAACAAGATGCAAACACACTTGTGTTTAGGCATAGACTACTGGATGATTACAAAGAAGGTAGCCCTAAAGACTGATAATGATTTTCCATCTTCTACTAATGATGAGAAGAATTTATTCTCATATAACATGGTCACAAGGGAAGCACTGATCAACACACTATCCGAAGGTGAGTTCACTAAAGTTAAAGATTTAGATTCGACACATGAAATTTGGAATAGATTAGAAGCATTATATGAAGGAGACAAATATACCAAGCAAGAGAAGTTACAAAACTGGAAAACAAAGATGGAGAAGATGCAAATGAAGGATGATGAAAGCATTAGAACTTATGTTCAAAGGGTTACAAAAGTTGTGGTTGGAATCAGAAATTGTGGAGGCACTTTTGATGAAGAGGAAGTTTTTGTGAAGATCCTTAGATCATTGAATCTTGTATACAAGTTCAAGGCTATGTCTATTCAAGAGACTATACCCCTGACTCTGAATTTTAGCAGAGAGATGTTGATTGCAAAGCTAACTACTTTTGAAGTTGTGAAATTGTTAGAAGTTGTACCTAAAGTTGAATCTGCATTTAAGGCATCCGGGTGAACCCACAATAGTGAGTTACACTTTTTTGCCTGAACAGACACTGAACTCTACTTTTTGAAAAAAAAAAATCATATTCAGATGCATATTGTTGTTAAACCATTTGAAATCAAAAGATGAAGTAAATTAGAGTATTTTAAGATTTTTTGTCTAGATTCTAAATATATTTTTTATTTTTATTTTTGAATTGATTTGAATGTTTTTTTCTTTCTCCCACAAAAACTAGTATGTTGCTGAAAATGTAATTTTCAAAGAGCTACATTGTTTTCATAGAGCATAACTTTTTTTCTAAAATAGATATCAATGTGATTCTTTCAAATTTAGTTTTTTAACATCCATACAAAGGGCATAAAATTGGTTTAATGAAATTATTATGATTATTTCATATTTTATTAATGTTTGAAGTTGACTAAACAATAATTTTGACATACCTTGATTACATAGCTTATAACTTGTCGTGTATTTGTCTAATTTCATTTTTATTTTTTTTGATAGAAAGATAGCTTCAATACCTAGGGCATAGATATTTTTTAGAATTTTTTTTCTCCCATTTACTATTTTTCCATAAGCATCAAACATAGAGGTAGACATATGGTGAAATATCTATGTTTAGTAAAACTAAAAATACAAAGTCATAATAAAATTAATACATATTAACATTATAATCATTGGAAAGATTTTTCTCAATATTACCTTACTACATAGATAGTTTTGTCAAATGGATTCATTTGATTTTCCAAAAGATAAATTCGAAGTGATTTTTTGTCAGCATTTTAATAAGTGCGAAGGAGACTCCATTATAGGTATGAATGAGGAGTATAGATGTTATATCTATTTTATTTTTATCTAAGAGGTTTTGAGGTACCCATTTGTAATTAAATCCTGCAAATAGAACCTCTCAAGGCTTAAATCATCATATTTTATCAAAAATCTATTATTTCAGCAAAAATTAGCATCTCTAAAAAAGTGTAACCCACTATTGTGGGGTCACCCATCTGCACACAAAAATTGTCTGCACTTCTGAGCACCAGCAAAGAAGACCTAAAAGAAGAGCTTGGTGAGTATGCTGAGGAATGGTAATAGATAATGACTGAAGAAAGAAAGATGGATGAACTTGTTGCACTACTTGCTAGAAGAGAAAAAAGAGGTAAGGGAAAGTTTGAAGGAAAGTTACCCTTAAAATGTTTTTCATGCAATAAGGTAGGTCATTTTGCATCTAGATGTCCTACAAGAGTTTCTAAGTACAAACCAAATTATGAAAAGATTAAAAAGGATAGAGAATGTTATTGTGCTAGTGAAGGAATATTTGATGATGATGATTTAGATTATAAAGAGATTGGATTTGATTCTATTAGAGATGAACCAGTACATGAAGAAAAAGATTTAGTATCTCATATTGATAAGAAAACTAAATGGATAATTGATAGTGGTTGTTCTCAGCATATGACTGGTGATAAGAACAAGTTTGTTAAATTAGTAAAATATGATGGAGGTGTTGTGAGGTTTGGGGACAATCTCCCTAAATATATCATAGGAGTAGGATCCATTACTCTAGATGGAAAGACTAACATAGACAATGTACTACTTGTTGAAGGACTAAAATAATCTATTGAGTGTTGGTTAGTTAATGGATAAAGAATTTTAGTTAAATTTTGTTAATGGTAAATGTTTTATCAGAAGTAAGGAAGGAAAACTGATTGCTACCGGTTCAAAATATAGAGGTAATGTATTTGAACTAAACACGTCTAGAGCCTCTTGATTTGTTGCGAAGGTAGATGATAGTTGGTTATGGCATAGGAGATTTTGTCATGTTAATTTTGATAACATTGTGAAGGAAAGTATGGCTAGTGTTGTAAGAGATCTTCCAAAGATTGTGAAGCCATCTAACAATGTATGCAAAAAATGTGTTATGGGAAAAAAGAACAGAAGAATTCACAAAATCAAAGCATATACATCAAAAGGAAAGTTGGATTTGGTACATATAGATCTGTGTGGTCCCACAAGAATGAAATCTTACTATGGTGAAAGGTATTTCATACTTTTTGTTGATGACTTTTCTAGGATGATGTGGGTTACTTATTTGAAAGATAAATCAGAAGCATTTGATAAATTCAAGTTGTTTAAAGAAAAAGTAGAGAATGAATCAGGATTGAAAATAAAGTGTCTAAGATCAGACAGAGGTGGAGAGTTTACATCAAATTTATTCAATTCATACTATGAAGAGCATGGAATAAGGAGACAAACATCTGCTCCTAGGACTCCACAAGAGAATGGGATAATAGAGCGAAGGAACATGACTATACTTGATGCTGCTAGGACAATGCTAATTGAAGTAAATGTACTGCATGTACATTGGAGGGAAGCTATTGGGACAAAAGTGTACACACTAAACCAAATTAAAATTAGAGAAGGTACAAGTAAGACTCCTATGAACTATGGTTTGATCATACTCCTACTATAAAATATTTTAGAATATTTGGTAGTAAGTGTTATATCAAGAGAGATGATGAGATAGGGAAGTTTGATACTAGAAGTGACGAAGGAATCTTCCTTGGTTACTTTGTCAAAAGAAAGGCTTAAAAATGTTTCAATCTGAGATTGAGGAAGATGATTGAAAGTAACAATGTAATAATAGATGAGAAGTTTTAGATGCAAGAAAGAATGTATGACAATAATCAAATTGTAGAGATAAAATAAGTTACTACTACTGCAGAAGGAGAAGAATTTGTTGAGGAAGAAAATGAAAAAGAGGCTTGTGATGCTAGCACAAGAAGGCTACTGAGACTCCTAAAACACCAAGGTATGTAAAAAATAACGATCCTGAAAATCAAATTATTGGCAATACCAGTTAGGTAGTGCTAACTAGATCAAAAGTTAGAGAAGAAATTTGTTTGATTTCTCAAGTTGAGCCAAAAACTAAAGATGAAGCATTTAAAGATGAATCTTGGATAAATGCTATGAAAGAGGAATTGGATCAGATAAAGAAGAACAATACTTGGGAACTACTTCAGGACCCAAAAATAAAAATACAATAGGAACAAAATGGGTTTTTAGAAACAAAATGGATGAAGAAGGAACTATTGTAAGGAACAAAGCAAGACTAGTGTGTAAGGGATACTGACAACAAGAAGGCATAGAATTTGAAGAAACATTTTCTCATGTTGCTAGAATAGAGGCAGTAAGATTTTTCCTATCTTATGCTGCACAAAAAAACTTCAAATTGTATCAGATGGATGTAAAATCTGCATTTCTGAATGGAGATCTTGAAGAAGAAGTCTATATAGAACAACCAGATGGATTTCCTCTATGCGAAGAGAAAGACATGGTGTGAAAATTGAAGAAAGATCTGTATGGGCTGAAGCAATCTCCTAGGGCTTGGTATGCAAGGTTAGACAAGTATCTACTTGGGCTTGGATTCAGAAAAGGTAATGCAAATAGTAATTTGTATTTAAGAACTAGTGAAGATGGAATCCTGATAATATAAGTATTTTTGGATGACATTATCTTTGGAGGTAATGATGATCTATGTAAGAAATTTTCTAAAGAAATGGAAAGTGAATTTGAGATGTCCATGATAGGTGAAATGAAATTCTTTCTTCGATTGCAAATAACTTAGAATGAGAATGGTATTTTCATTTATCAGACCAAGTATCTCAAAGAATTTATTAGAAATTTGGAATGGAAGATTGTAAACCAGTAGGAACACCTATGGTGACTGGTAACAAGATAACAATTGATGATGAATCAAAGTGTGTTTTTTCAGACTTTGTATAGATCAATGGTTGGAGGACTACAATATCTGACCCACACCAAGCCCGATATTGCTAATGTTGTTGGAATTGTGGCTAGATATCAAGCAAAACCCAAAGAAACAAATCTATCTACTGTAAAAAGGATACTGAGGTATCTAAGAGGAACCATAGAATATGGCTTATGGTATGACAGAAATGATAGCTTTGAACTTCATGCTTATATTGATGCTGATTGGAAAGGAAATATTGTTGACAGAAAAAGTACTAGTGGTGGTGCATTTTTCCTTGGGAATAAGTTGGTTTCTTGGCTAAGTAAGAAACAAGATTGTATAACACAATCTACTGCTAAATTAGAGTATGTTGCTACTGCTATAAACTACACTTAGATTTTTTGGATGAAAAAAATGCTGACAGACATTGGAATAACTTTTGATGGGCCTATGGTTATCCATTGTGATAACACCAGTAAAATGAATATGTCAAAGAATCTAGCGATGCACTCTAAGACCAAGCATATCTCTATCAAGTATCACTTCTTGAGAGGCAAGATGGCAAAAAAGGAAATCAAATTAGAATACATTAGTACAAAAGAACAAATTTCAGACATCTTCACAAAGCCACTTCTGAAAGATACCTTTGAATATCTCAAAGGTATGCTAGGGGTTCAGGCCCCTCCTAGTTAGAACTAAATGATGCAGAGATGCATCAGTCTAGAGGTATTCAAAGCCTTATCACTATCTAGACTGGATGTAGGGATCTACTCCTCAGGAGGAGTGATCATGGAAGAAAGTTTATCTGTGAAGGAAACCAAAGCCTCATGGCACCCTTTTCCATTGTTTTCAAAGGGGGAGTGTTGCTATGAGAAAATCCATACTATATGGGAAGATTGTTTGGTTGTAGGACTTTGGATTGATATAACTTTGGGATAAGATTTTCCAATATGTTGACATCAATGCCAAAGGGGGAGATTGTTGGATATTTCTAATGCATGGAGAGGTGATTAAGACATTTAATATGTTTAATCACTACATTACTGAATGGGCACTCATACTATTGTAATTTTTTTTTTGTCATTGATGTCAACATATGTTTCTGAGAGAAGAACATGCTGGTTGTCACAGTGTACGGACAGTGTACGGATGTTTCACATGCTGCGAAGTTAGATGAGAGTTTAGGTGGATGTTGTGATCTTATATCTAAGATCACATCATTAGATGTTTTATATTAAGATAGATACAAATGATTTAATGAAGACTGGTCACTAGACTGTGACAGTGAGAATTGACAAAGTTAGTCTTTGGGTTTTGGGTATATCTTTCAGAGGATTTGGATTCAAGGTATGCGAGCTTGAAGGATGACAGACATGGTATTGAAGGATGTTCATTGGTCAGCACAAGGTATGGAATGATTGGTGATGTCATCTATGGCATGTGTTTTGGCGATGGATTATCTTGAAGCTGACTCAAGAAATGAAGTGTGTGTTTTGTTTGGCAAGCTTAAATTAAGGATGTCAGTCCTTAATTGTTGTAATCATTGTATACTTTCTCTAGATACCGTATGTATCTTAGCAAGGGTTTATGTAATCATTTGTAAATTAGGAAAGCGTCATAGGCCAACCTAATCATGGAGAATTATATTAAGGTATATATGTAGAATCTTTTCTTTGGAAAAGATATGGATGGAATGAATGTGATATAAAGAGGTTGTGAAAGCTGTGAGCTTGTGTCTATTGTATGTAGAGCAGAGGTTTATTGGTGGAGTTCATTGGAACTGATCAAGAAAAGATAGTTGCTAGCAAACAGTTCAAAAGATTGTGTATTTCTTCATATACACCTGTGTTGCGAACAAGTGAATTTTGAAGGTGGATTTAACCTTCTTTGGGTAGGAGCCCTCCATTTTGTTCTTAACTCCTATCAGGGTTTGTAATCTAACAAGGACTATGTACTGTAATGTTTCAATAAGCTCCTAACAGGGCTATATCTTCTAACAAGGATAGCTATACTCTTAGTACATCATTTGTGGGTGCTAATTCCCACTAGGGTTTTACCTTTAACAGGGTTTCCTCGAGACCAAAATATTGTGTTATTGTGTTGGCATTAATTGTGTTCATTGGATCTGATATTGTGGTGCTTAAAGTTTAAAGTTTAATAATCTTTCATACAACTGATTCACCCCCCCTCTCAGTTGTATTATGGACTGTTATTCCTAACAACTAAAGTATATGTAAGACAATTAATTAGTTAATGTATTATCATTGATGTCAACTAGTTTTGATTGTACTTATGATGATAGTTACAAACATCTAAAAAAGGAATATGGTAAAGGAATGAAATATCTACATGAATATGAGATGGATATGGGAGATATGGATATGATATACATTGGGTAACTTATTGATGAGTCTATGGCATTATGTTGATGACTTGATTGTATTACATGATTTTATTATGTATTGAAGATCAGGACTGAATAAGTTTGTGTGGTCAATAAATAAAGATTTATGTATACATCGAGCAAGTGTAGTGTATACCGAGTATAGTATTAATTGAGAAAATAAACACCAATGCATTTTGGTATTGATCGAGTGAAAGAAATAAATAGAGTTTCTAATAGCCGATTCAAAATGATGAGTTGGACAATTGCTTATGATTCTAAAGTAGAAGATAATGTTTGTTATGCTGATCAAATGACTAAAAAAATTCATGATTGATCGAATGAAGGAGAATGAAACATGTTAATGACACAATTGCCGAGGAAGGTTAAAGAAGAAAAATGAATAGTGAAGATTAAGAGGAAAAATCTATGGATGAGAAGAAAATGGTTTATGATGTCTATATAAGGAGACATAAGATTCATTATTGAGTCTGGGATTTTGATGCTGCAGGAGAATTCACGTGAAAATGATTTTTTTCATGCACCATTGATCAAAATGTTTGAAGACATAATCGAGTTGAACTGCAGACAACACCGAGCATCAGAAAAGCATATACCGAGTGAAACAAAGTTGGAAGAAATGAAGGATTTAATTGATTATTGATCAGAGATAATTTGATCTTAGCATAGATCTAATAATCTATAAATCAGAGTTGTATTTGAATCAGATCATTACTATATCAGTTTAACCATTGTTACAGATAAATCTCTTAACTGATTAGGACTTAACCATCTTTTGTATTTCAATATGACATTCAATGAATGTTGATTATTTTCTTGTTGACCCCATAGTGAATGCATGGTCAAAGGAGAAATGTTAGTGATAAATCCTCTAACCAAGTCGCACCTCACAATGTGTTTTGTAACTTTTAACAGGGTTGGCTCCTAACTAAGCTCACTTTAGAAGAGTGAATTATTTTGGGTTACCAGTCCTAGGTGGTTTTTCCCCTAACAGGGTTTCCATGTTAAAATCTATGTGTTAAATGTGTGTGATGTGTTATTTTACTTTGCACATTTCTATAACTGGATAGATTGGTGAACATAGTACTTAATTTACTGGTAATCAGTAGATGAAGAGAAAGACACAATTGATATCTTACCGAGTATATTATTTGATTGAAAAGTTTTAATATAGACATCTGAGAGATTTGGGACTATAAGATAGCTGAACTTAATTGATTCACCCCCCCTCAGTTATCTAAGAACAATATCTAATTTTTATAAGAAAAAAATTGTTAATCAAATTCATGAATGGTAATTGTGTTATGTGTTGTGTTTTTAATGTCAACAACTTTAAATAGAAGTTAAAAAAGGACTAGTATTAAGGATTTAAGCTCAATTGCAAACACAAAATAATCATTAGGGTCCATAGCTACATTGTTGCATTCAATTTTCTCTATGTTTAATTCTCAATTTGTCCTACCTAAAAACTAACATATTATGAAATATACAAACACTAAAATACTTACAACTCTAGAACCAAGAGAGCCTTTCCACCACGAGTACCAAATTGAACTCATTGTGAGATATCCAACAAAATACCTTAAATATCAACCTGTCATAACAATTTATTGAAGACTATTAATATGGAAAAAAGGAACAAACTTGCATGGGGGATGGGGTGCTAGGCAAAGCATCTATATTTTATTTTAGTATTTTATCAAATAGAAAAATAATGCAAAGTGTAAGACTACATGTTTATGACATGAGGTAAGAACAATTTTGCAGAAAAGTGAGTTGGAAAAAATAAAATTCTAGAAATAATATTAAAATTTTGATTTTTTAATAAAGATTATAGATTTTAATATTTTTAAAATAATAAAATCAATTCCCTACTTTATGGATTTAATATTCTTATTGTTTTATTGACCTAGGAACCATTGAGGTGGCCATGATCAGGCGTAACCTATTGGGAATTTGAACGTTGGTGGTAATATCAACATTACCACAACTTAATCATCACACCACGAGGTAAACCTCATAATCCTAATTATTATTAATTCTTATATTACTAAAAATATTATAATAATGATTAGGACTAGAATTAGGAATAAGATAAGAATTAATATAGGTAAATTATTCAAAACTTTAAATGAATTAAAAAATATATTATTCACGAAAATCATTAAAATATGACTAATAGATAAAATACCATCGTAAATTCCGCAGTTCTCATGTTTCATTCATCTAATATTTTTATTTGTCTTATTTTGAATTATTACAATGTCACTCTATAATTCTTTACTAACATATTGTTAATTCATCAATATTTAACAAATATTAATTCTAATGAAAAGATTTAGTTGCATTTTTGCCTCTACAAATCAAACTTAAAGCTACCATCACTCAAGAAAATTATACAATCCAATAATCTATTTGATTCAAAGTATTTCCAAACCCACCTTTCAATTACTATGTCATAACTCGTCTACCGTCTAGAAAATAAATATTATTATTATATTGTTACAAAGACAAGTACTTGCTACTAGTGACATTTGTTTTCAAAATTAGATTCTAATTTATCTTATCTTAAAATGTTTATTTGAAAAAATAATAGATACTAAACTATTATATTCTAAAAATTATCAATTTTGTACATAATTTCGTTTGTCTTAATCTATACAATGAATAATGAGATACATTTTTATTTTTATTTTTTCCTTGAGTTTTAATATATGTCAAAAAAGTGTTATATAATATCTATATAACTTTAACAAGAAGATAATATACTAGTATTGATACTTTCTTAGTTTTAAACAATTTCTTTTATTCCTATAAATCTTTATATTCATATTAATTATTTTATTTTAAAAATCTAGTTAAATCTTTATCTCCTCAATACTTATTAGTACTTATCTTTAAGTAGATACTATTATATAAAGTTTTACTTATTCATTATTAATTTTCTCAAGTCTACCAATCATTAAATTTCTTTTTAATAAAAAATCATATTTATTCAAAACTAATTTAAAATTGCATTTTTTAAACAAAAACATAAAAATTAATCATCTAAAATTCTATACATCTCATTCTAAACATCATTTAATAAAAAGGTTAGGTTTACCCATAACAAGAATGTAGCCATTTTATTGATTGAAATCTTTCTATTGAAGATTTAAAAATGATGTTCTCTTGATGGCCCCAAACCAAATTCCTAGAGTTAATGGGTTTTCAATTAAATTTTATCAAACCTTATTGCATCATATCACACAAGATTTTGATTTTAGTTTATCTCAAAGCTCCAAAAGAAGGATCTCTAAGACCTGATATAAATAGAGGCAAGTTCCTTCCAAAAGGGAAAAATATAGATTTCATCTCTGGATAGAACTTTATCGCATTACTCAACACCTCCTATAAAATTATTGCAAGATGTTTAGCTAATAGAATTAAACCAATGACTAAAATGATAGTTAGGCCTAAACAAACTAGGTTCCTTGGAGGAAGATTCATTCTGGATATTTTTCTATTGGCTTGAGAAACAAGTGAATGGACTCTACAATCTAGGAAAAATGCTTTGTTGGATAAGTTGGACTTTGATAAAATTATGAATCATATTTATATAGCATATTTTGGAGGTCTTGGATTTGTATTGTTGTATTTTTTGTTCTAAGCTTTTACATCATAAAATTGAGTTTTTAATGAATCGGCCTGATCTAGTACCACAATGGATTCCTAATCTGTTGAGAAAAATTAAATATGATTAGATTACAAGATACCTTGGTATTTCATTTGGGTTGAAGGTTTCCCTCAATGATACGTGGAATTGGTTTCTCATAAAATTGAAGACCAGAATTTTCAATTGGAGCAACAAATATATTTCTCTCGTTGGAAAAATTCAGGTGATTAATTAAATTTTTTTAGCCTCCCATTTGTATTATTCTTCTCTTGGATACCTTCTAAAAAAGGCAATAGAGATCTCAATAAAATCATTTGATAAATTTTTTGGATGAATTGGGATTGTAAAGTGGGGTTTGGATCTTCTTATTTGTTCTATTGTATTCACCAAAAAACTGAGGGAGGCTTGGTATTTTAGATCTCATGACTCAAGGAATTTGTTTATCTACCAAAGGGGATTATAAGAGATGTTTCAAGGAATAAACAATGAAATTTTTTGAAGTGATACAGAATATATCTCGCTTATATGAATAACATGTGGCAAAATATGGGTTGGTTGGATAAGATTTTACTTACTACTTTCTTTTGTATTAAAAAATCCAAGTCCTAATACAATCCATTTAGAAAGATTGGAAATCAATTTGTATTTTTTTGAGTTGGAGAAATAATTCACTACAACAAGCGGTTCAAATTTGCTAATTCTTTCATTTTAATTCTACTATTTGATGGAATAGGCTAGTACAATATCATGCACATTCTCTAGTGGCCTTTTAGACTTAGGAAGCACAAAGAGGGGGGGGGGGTGAATTGGTGCAGTAGTATTTTTCACTTTTTTAATTCAATACCAAAACTTAAAACCACAAATAACTGAAAGTAAACAAAATAAGATAAACGTGCACAACATCATAACACCATTATTTATTTTCAAGGAAAACCCAGTTAAGGGAAAAAACCCGGTGGGGATGGTACCCACAAAATATCTCACTATTGTAGTAATAAGTACCATGTTAAAGGGAATATTACATATGGGTGGAAATCCACATGCATTCAATCTTATATGATAGAGCTTACAACTCAATATAAAATGAAAATTCATTAAGGAATAAAGCCAATAACAAAATCTAGATAGGATTTACAGTCCAAAAACTGAACTAACAAATAGCATCAACTATGTCGATAGAGTTTTGATGAAGCTTTGAAAGACATCACTAATTGATTATTTGATATGTCAATCTTCGATTCAATATCACATCACAAAACATCATTCATCTTTCATACCATGTCACTTATCATCACATCCAAAAGTTGATCTTACATACTTGATCAAAAGCCCAAAATATTAACTTAGTTGGCTCCAACAGGTAGCGTGTAAAGTAAAGATCACATAATAGTTAAATCTCCACGCTAACCTCTCCTAGAGATAAATATGATAGTTTATTTTTTTCTCTATTAATCATAGCAATCAAATCGATCAGATCATTGATCTGATAAGATTGTTCATTGATTCAATGAACTACTAACTCTGCATAAGATAGTCCTCTGTCTACCCAATACACAAAGTATCAAAACTCCATCATACTACATCACAAAAACTTGTGATCATCAATTATTGATCTCCATACCATGTAGAATCATATCCTATTTACACAAACTATGAATCTTAAACATCTGCCCATACCGATCCAAAGTGTCTGCATGTAGATTGTCCCATTCATCCATACTTAGCATATTTCTCTAAGTATATAATTGGTATCTCAAGAACTTGTTAGGTAACCAAGAGAATAGTGCATAGTTTCCATCAATGAGAACATACCAAGTATCTCAATAGTGTCTCTTGATAACAATCTCCCCCTTTGGTATTGATGGAAACACTTAGTGAAAAATGACTAAGTGTCAAACAAAATGCCAAAATCCAAAAACTTTATCAAAAAGATAACTCCCCTTGAATTCAATAACTCATTTTTACTAGCTTATCATCCTAGGGATCTGTTCTCTACTATTTTTTGGCTCATAATAGGAGATTTCAATACTCCTTTGAAAGAGGATGAAAAAAATGGAGGGTTTTCGTCATAGTTAGATGGGTGTTTGGGCCTTATGGGGTTCATCAATTCCCAAGCTCTAATAGATGTTGAACTTCAAGGAATTAATTACACTTGATCAAATAGAAGAGTGGTTAATGAATTAATTCAGGTTCATCTTGATAGATCTTTTATTTCTCATGAATGTCTTGCTAGGTATTTTTTATCCCTCTCTACAATTATTAAAATAGGTTCTGATCACTACCCTATTTATTTTTTGGTGGATCCTATTAATTGTAAAAGGAAATTTCCTTTTAGATTTGAAAAAAATGTGTTCGTCTCATCCCTCCCTTGAAAAATGCATTAGAGACTGGTGGAACATAGACATTAGAGGATCTGCAATGTTTAGAGTTGCCAAGAAACTTAGACAGGTTAAGAGAAACGTTAGGAGATGGAACAAAGAGATCTTTGGGATATCTTCTAGTTGAAAGCTTCTATTCAAATTGACTTGAAGGAAATCCAGGATAAAATCCAGCAGGTGGATTTATCTTCAGATTTAAGGGATAAGGATGTTAGGATTGAGTAATATTGAGAGAGGGGGTGAATCAGTATTACAACACTTTAAATTAAACTTAAACCAATTCCAAATAAACCATATGATTTTTGAAATGAAAAGAGCATAAACAAATAACACACAAATCATAACACCATTATTTATTTTTGAGGAAACCTTGGCCAAGGGAAAACCCCGGTGGGGATGGTACCCACAAATATGCACTAAAGTATAATGTCCTTGTTAGGATACCTAGCCCTGTTAGGAGCTGAGTATTGCATAGTACATTTCCTTGTTAGAGGAATATCAACCCTGTTAATGGTATACAAAACCCTATTAACTGAGATTACAATTCTTACAATCAATAATTCAATTACAAAAGTGTTCTCAACAATGAATAATACAAGCATCTGCTATGCTTTGATAGTTCCAGTTCTAGCCTCTGTCAATCTCTGATCTCAAATCTTCTATCAACCATCACTGATATCTTAATCTCACATCCATATTTTATCCTTATATTTCTTTCACAAAACATTCTTCATTTATATGTATTCGTTCATCCATTCATCTTCCAAATATAATACAAAACATAATAATAAATAATACAAACAATAAATACTAAGTCGGAGATCTTGTATTACCAAAGTGTTGGAAATATAAAATCTTTATCTAACTTAGCACATTACCATTTGATCTTACATTCCCTTAATCATCGCGATTGTTCATGTGCCCTATTTGACCGTTCCACTATCTTCACATGCCTTCATATCAATGTAACTTAATGATATCAATACCAAAACACATGTGATCTTAACTGAAGGTCATACATATCCAAAAAAAATTTCCTATAATCTCACAATTCATTGTCTAGCATATACTATCTTCGCTGTCCAAAATAGTTCTGCAGTGCTCTGTGAATCTGATTTCATACTTAGTCATTTTCATGATTGTGTCTTCAACACTCATACTTTCTTCATGCGATTACCATACCATATGTGTTGCCATAAATGAAAACCCTCAAATGATCCATAGTTCTCTCAAAACATCACTTTCCAACAATCTCTCCTTTTGACATTGATGGCAACACTTAGCAAAAAATGACTAAGTGTCCAAAATACTAACTATACTCTTCCTTCTTCTTTTCTTTTCTATACAAATATTTTTCTCTCCTTTTTTATTTACAATTTTCTTTTTCTTATTATTTTTTCTTCTTCTTTTCTTCTTCTCATTTTTCTTTTTCTCCCCTTTTGACATCAATGGCAAAGATATACTAAATATTTCAAAATTTAAAAAATGTAGGACTTAGTGCTTACTCACCAATTTCAGAATGTCTTGGAAGGAATCTTCATAGGTCTTCATGCCATCATTCCAAGACTTGACCAATAGATCACTGACATGAATTAGTCCATTCAGTGCATATGATGCAATCTCTGCCACCTTCAGTTCTATCGGTATAGATTTGGTCATTGAATCACCAATATTTTCCATCTCAGTAAGATGTGCTTCAAGAATTGATAGCTTAGGAATAATTAAACTCTTCAGCAACCCAAATCTTGTCATTACTCTCCCTTTCTCTATATACAAGACATTCACCATATCCAAGATTTTGGATGTCTGCTTGTCCATCTCTAATACAGTTTGTGAGGAAGTCTCACAACTATCCATCATACTATCCAAGGTAGCCATGTCCTTAGCTATTATATCATCAATGTTCTTGATGTGTCTAAGAGGGTTAATGCAATAGCTATACAATTTACTTCCTTGTGCAACACAACCTTTGGACTTAGATGTAGTTTCTTTCAGAATGCCCAAGTCCCATGAAATAGACTGGCATACTTCTTTCAACTTCTTCTCAAGGTATCTCTTCTTTGCTTTCTCTTTTGCAATCTTTATCAGAGACTCATAGTGATTATCAAAATTGTCTAATGCCATGTTAAGGTTTTTAGCATCATCGTTTCCTTGAAATACAAGAGGTATAGGGAGTATTTTATTCATTGTATCTACTTCCCTAGCAAACACCTTAACCTTTTTATCTCCCTTTTGTTCTAACCTCTCTTTTTCCTTAGCAAAGTCCATGAAGGATAATCTCATTAATTCATCCTCATCCATACTCTCCACATCAGTGCTCACAGGCTTGGCCATGCTTTCCAACAATAAGGTGGTGGAAGTATTAGGTTCTTGTTTTATTTCAATTCTTACCTCTTCTTCTTTTCCAGTCCCAATTTCTTCTCTCTATTCTTCCTCTTGTTGTCCTTCTTCTTTCTATCCTTTCTCTTCTCATTTTTCATCTATCTTTCCTCCCTCTTTCCATCCTTCCTCTTCTTTTGTTATCTCACTATCCAAGTTTCCTTGAAATGGGTCACTTTCATCTAGTGTAGAGTCAAGTGTCACATGCACACCAGAAACAAAGAAGTATGGTTTCTTGTCAACTTTTACTTCGCTTCCTTCCATGATGTCCTTAGTTGTCTTAGAGTTTTCTCCAATTCCTAGAGGTGTAGGATTGGTATCTTTGGGAGGTGAAGTATTCTCAAGTGTGTCGCTCATCTGTATTTGATCTAGTGCCTTCTGTGTGTCCTCAATGAATTCATCATATTTTCTAGCCATTATCTTCACAAGTCTAGCCTTAGTTCTCAATAGGTGTTTTAGTTCTTTGATTTCTTCTCTCTTTCATGTACTGAAACTACATGCAACATATCTTCAATAACTTTGTTTCTTATTGCCTCATCTTCAGTCTATGCTAATTATTTTCTAATTTCTAGTTTACTATATAAGTCTTTTGGAATACTACCTTCAATCCCCAATAACTTCTTTTTATAAACTAGTAAGTGCTCAATCACTATATATTATATTACTGATTGATTATCATAGTCATACCTCTCATAGTATCTATTCAATATCTTCAAGTTTCCATCTCATATTATTCTTTTTTGCAATATTTTTATGTCCTCTTTCCATAGGTTCTCTATTTTCTTCTGTTCTACTTTCTCCTCTTTCTTTTTAGTCACCTTATCTTCTTTTCTATTTGCTTCTACTTCAATCTTTTGTTTCTTGGGGCTATTAGGTTTGTTTGATCTTGTAGATATCCTAGGAGTGTCCACCAGTACATCTTCTTGTGCTATCTTCTTAGGAGTGATAGATAGATCAATTATATTAGAAGTAGTACTTGTTATCTTTTCTACTTCATAAGGTGGAGGGGCTTCAATCCTCATGCTAGAATTTCCTTCTGTCATCTTAGTCCTTACTTATTTTAGTTCTTCCTTGGTGATTCCAGCCTTCACTGCCATATCATCAACTATTTTCTCTATCTTCCTCTTCCTTTATCTTGTTCTTCTCTAACCTTGGTTGACTTTTCTAGATATGTTCCCCATCTCTCTTCAAATTTGTCAACTTTAGAGCCAGTACATGATCTATATGCATCATAAGAACCTCATAACTAACTTCATATCCCATAGGATAATACCATTTCTTCCTAGGTTCAATTGCTTCAAAGCATACACAATCAGTTTCAACCATGAAATAGATTATATCCTTATATCTTTCAACTAATTCCTCAAGGATCCTGTATTTTTCCTTCATTTGTCTTTGCAGAATATTGATCATAAAAAATAACTCTCCATCTACCCATGTGCTATTCTATCTCTGATAGCTCTTTGATATCTGAATACCAGTGGGTATGTTGTCCTTCCATGCTCTAGGGTGCATTCTAGGAAACTTATGCTCAATATGAATATACATATGTATCAAAAGTGAACCAATTCTAAACACCTTAAACTTGTCCTTCTTAACAATCTTTACATTTTCCAATAATTGATGTGCTAGAATCTTGCATAGGTTATACTTAGTGTTTTCTTTTAATATTCTATAAGCCATCATTATGACTCCTACTGAAACTGAGTTAGGTTTGCTACTATAGTAAAGTTTTTAACCTAGAAGAATTGCAACTAGTCTCACATCCTATTGGAATATATCATTGACTCTCATATCTTGCTTATCCCATTTTGAATGAGTAAGGGTTTCAACTTCTTAATGTTTTTCTCTACCACAGGGATGACTCTATTGTTGTCTAGTCTAGTTATTTCATGAATCAACTGACTACAGATCTTCACAGGTTACTCTCCTATCCAAATAAATTTATCATGCACTCTACTTAGTATTATCTTAAACCATTATGTCTCACTGAGTTCATTCAAGAGGGTTAACTTTATGATGGATTGGTCATTTAGGTGTTTGAATTCATCCTTCATTTTTTCATCAGGTTCTATCATCTCATCTATTTTCCTATATATCTTTGCATCCCCTATAGTCTCATACTTACAATGAATGTAAGCCCTAATATTCTCTACATGTAGGATGCCATATGGGGTTTGTGAAAATGCTCTTTCAGGTTCATCCTCACAAGACTTGAAAGGGTGTCTTTTAAACTTATATCTTGGCCTATAAAAAAACATCATATATCACAGGTGCATCCATAACTTCTTGTTAGAGTAAACGGTCTAAATACCTTGAATACGCTAAATTATGGAACTATTTCTTCAATCGATCATGCAATGTGGCTACTAGTAATGAACTAAAACTGATTAAATGCTTGAATAACTTGAAGTTCAATGATTAGAGATCACCGAGGTACTGAAATGATATGTAAGATAATTAAATCAGTCATTATGTTGTCATTGATGTCAACTAGTTTTGACAGTACTTATCATGTTAGTTACAAACATCTAAACATCTATAAAGGAGAGAAAAGATGAAGAATTGAGATATCTACATGGAGGAAGATGGATATGATAGATGAGGATAAGGAATACTTTTGGTAACTTATTGATGAGTCTATGATTTCATATTGTTGACTTGATTATGTTACATTAATCTATTATGAAGGAGGAAGCAAAATTGCACAAGGAAATGTGGTTGGTAAATGAAGAATTTTAGTATGCACTGAGCCAGTGTTGTGTATACTACACAATAGTATTAACTGTGCTTGTATTCACCGATACATTTTTTTGTTAACTAAGTATGGATGAAAGAATTAAATGCTTAGTTTAGTCGACAAAAAATGATTAGATGGAAATTGTTATGATTTCGAGATTAAGGATAATGTTTGTTATGAGATCCATGGCTGAGAAAATTTGAAGAAGATCTAAAGGATGGAATTGAAACGTGTTTCTAACAAAACTACCGAGGAAGGTTTAAGAGGCAAAATCAATGAAGATGATTAAGTGGTAAAATCTGATGGTTGATATGAAAATGGTTTATCTATCTATATAAGAGATATGAGTTTCATTATTGAAACATGTCAGAAGAAAGAAGACTATAGAGATTTTGCATGAACACAATTTCATGCATGCCTGATCAGACTGGTTGAAGAAGAACCGAACTGCAGAACATAACCGAGCGTCAGAGAGCTATTACCGATTGAAAGTAAGTTAAGGAAGTGAATTGATATATTGATCAAAGGATTTCTATGGGCTTAGAATAGATTTGAACATATGAAAATTGATTTGTATTGTAATCAAATCAACTAATGTTTCAGTTTAACCATTGATACAAAAAATCTCCTAACCGAGTGGACTTAACCATCTTATGTTATGCCCCTATGTCATTCAAGGAATGTACATTGTTATCTTGTTGACCCCATAGTGAATGCTGGTCAAAAGTTAACTATTAGTCTTAAATCCTCTAACAAGGTCACACCTAACAGTGTGTTTGTAACCTTTAACAAGTTTGGCTCTTCACCGAGCTCACTTCAGAAGAGTGAAAATTATTTTGGGTTATCGGTCCCAGGTGGTTTTCCCCTTAACAGGGTTTCCATGTTAAATCATTGTGTTATGTGTTTCTGTGATGATTATTTTATTGTCATACTTTACATACTGCATATTTGATTTAGTCTGTAATCACAGTAAGATAATTAACAGGTAATCAGTAAAGGCATAGATAATTTAATAGTTTAAGTTATTGAGCTACAAAATTTGTTGAAATTGTTTTAAGTGTTACATCTTTGTATTTGGGACTATGGGATAACTGATCTAACTGATTCACCCCCCTCTCATTTATTCTAACAACTAGGTGATTGATATGCTTCTTAACTCTGATCTCCTTGGTCACTTCTTATCAAACGATGAAGAAATGAGATGCCTTGAGGTCTTTTATTCATTGCCAAGTGAGTTAATGCATTTATCATAATTAGCTCAACTTCGCACACTGTCCAGTCAAACACAAATCTCACTCTCATAGGATATGAATCTTTAAATGCTCTGATCACATATATAGACTCCATAGTGTTTTTATACACTGTATTCAAGCTTGCATGATCTTATTCCACATAATTAGGGGTTGGATATAATTTTTTGTCTTCATCCAATGCTCCCCCTAAGGACATGCTCAGCCTTTTAGGTTGATGTAGCAATGTTATCATCATGCAAAGACACAATAGCATCTACTGTCTCTCCCTAAACCAATGCCTTATTGAAATGTTTGACTTTCCATATCTTTTCATCATCTTCATCTGCTGGTTTCCTGAAATGATTCTGAATTCATCCATGTACTCACCAAGACTTTTACAACTATCACCAATATTTTTCTTTATAACCATAGGAGGTGGTCCTCTTCTTTTTTCCATTCCATTATACCTACAAAACTTCACTATATGTCCTAAGTTGTTGCATTTGTAACATGTAGGTAGTTTTCTATCCTGATTAATCTACAGTTTACAAAACCTTGCAGTATGCCCAAGGTTATTACATTTGTAGCATGTGATCTTGGCTGTTGATTCTTCTCTGATGTAATCTTTCTTTCTTGATTAATCAAGTTTCCTGCATTATTCTTTCTTGTGTCCATATGCATAACAGTTATAACAATAACTAGTAAAGGGTTTGAAAGGGCCTTTACCTCTATAATCTCTTTTCATGTGTCCAAGTATGTTTCATCCATGGGATCTACCTCTGAAAGGTTTGATCTGATCTTTAGGTTCTTCAAGAGTGGATATATTCAGTCTTTGCTTCATGTAGTTCTTCATGAGTTTTAGAACATTCTCCTTCATTGTATCCAATTCCAGTCATGTCACCTTTAGGTTTATGTCTCTCTCTCTCTCTCTTTGTTCATATCTTATCACTACTCATATGTAACTTTTTAATGTTTAATTTGGCTTGAGTGAGTTTACCTTTAATGATCTAATTGTATTTCTCCAATTCAAGGCATTTATCCTTGAAGTGATCAAGTTCAATCTGCATTTATCCTATCTATGTATTTTCTCCTTTGAATTTTCTTCAACTTTGTATCTTGCATCCTTTTCATGTTGAATCTCCTTAATCATCAGAAGATTAATTTGTTCTTTTTCCTACTCCATCTTCTTTACTTGGTTTGATGTATCATTTTCTGAATCCTCCTTGATCTTTTCCATAAGGTCGTGTCTCTGATTTCTTGAAAGTTCAAGTTGTTCCTTTAGTTTCCTGATAAAACCTTCTGCTCTTCTTAATTTGAATTTAAAATCACCATTGTCAGCCTTTTCTTTATCCAGGTCATCAAGTGTTGCTTCAAAGTTTTCTTGCAAACTTTCTGAATTCATTTTGATCTCCCTTAAGCTGTTAGACTTTCTCTCCAAGGGCCAATATTTCTGATACCAATTGTTAGGATTGAGTAACATTGAGAGGGGGTGAATCAATATTACAACACTTTAAATTAAACTTAAACCAATTCCAAATAAATCATATGATTTCTGAAATGAAAAGAGCATAAAAAATAACACACAACTCATAACACCATTATTTATTTTTGAGGAAACCTTGGCCAAGGGAAAACCCCAGCGGGGATGGTACCCACAAATATGCACTAAAGTATAATGTCCCTGTTAGGAGTTGAGTATTACATAGTACAGTTCCTTTTTAGAGGAATATCAACCCTATTAAAGGTATACAAAACCTTGTTAAAGGTATACTAAGCTTACAACTCTTACAATCAATAATTTAGTTACAAAAGTGTTCTCAACAATGAACAATACAAGCATTTTATATGATTTGATAGTTCCAGTTATAGCCTCTATCAATCTTTGATCTCACATCTGCTATCAACCATCACTGATATCTTAATCTTGCATCCATATCTTATCCTTATATTTCTTTCACAAAACACTCTTCATTTATATGTTTTTTATCTTCGAGTCGGTTTCCAAATACAATACAAAACATAATAATAAATAATGAAAACAATAAATACTAAGTCGATGATCTTGTATTACCAAAGTTTCGACAATATACAATCTTTATCTGACTTAGCACATTACCATTACATCTTACATTCCCTTAATCATCACGAGTGTTCATGTGCCCTATTTGAATGTTCCACTATCTTCGCATGCCTTCATATCACTATAACTTACTGATATCAATAAAAAAACATATGCAATCATAATTGAAGGTCATGCATATCCCAAAATGTCTTCCTCTAAGCTCACAAGCCATTATCTGGCATATACTATCTTCCCTGTCCAAAAAAGTTCTGCAATTCTCTGTGAATCCAATTTCATACTTAGTCATTTTCATGACTGTGTCTTCAACACTCATACTTTCTTCATGCAATCATGATACCATATATGTTTCCATAAATGAAAACCCTCAAATGATCAATAGTTCTCTCAAAACATCACTTTCCAACAAAGGAATCCAACATTAGGACTAAATATCATGATATCATTGCTAAGGAGGAAGTTTTTTGGTGAAAAGATCTAGAGCTCTCTAGCTGGTGAATGGAGACAAAAATAACAAATACTTCCATATGATCACTCTTAAGCATAGGGAAGCTACCAAAATCAATAATCTTACTTGAGATCATGCTATCTTGACAAAGGATGAGAACATGATATTTAAATCGTCTAGGTTCTTTTCTTCCCTTCTAACTGTTGATTTAAATCTTGATCCTTTGGAGTAGGAGAAACTTATCAGCTCTATCCCCTCTATTTTGATTGAGGACCATAACAAAACCATGCTTTCTGTTGCTTCTAACAAGGAAATTTGGAATGCAATTTTTTCCTTTGAGGGTGAAAAGGCCCCTGGCCCTAATGGGTTTTTGATGTTCTTTTCTGAGAAGTTTTGTCCCATTGTGGAAAAAGACATATGTGATGTTGTTAAAGAATTTTTTCGCTCCAAGAATCTTTTGAAGGAGATTAATGCTACCTTTTTTTTTCCTCATTCCAAAATTTCATTAGGCTAACTCTCTTGATAAATTCATACCTATCATTCTATACAACTCCTTTTATAAAATTATTTTGAATGTCCTCACTTCTAGGATGCTGGCTATTCTTCACTTGACTATGTCTCCTCAACAAAATAGTTTTGTCCTTGGTAGAAAGTTTCTTGATTCTACTATAGCAGTCCATGAGAACATTCACTCATTGGTTATGGCCAAAAGATAGGGCTTTATGTTGAAACTTGATTTTTTTAAAGGCTTATGATAGGGTGGATTGGGGGTTTCTACGGGAGATTCTTAAGGCCTTTGGTTTTGGTGATAAGGTGATTCAACTATGTAGTCATCTCTTTTGTTCTATATCATCAATTATCATTGTTAATCCCCCCCCCCCCCCACCCTCACATTTCTTTAAATCCTCAAGAGGTCTAATGCAAGGGGATCCTATTTATCCTATTCTTTTCACAATTCTGACAGAGGGGTTGGCAAGGTTTATTAAGAAATTTGTGGAGGAAGGTAAACTTCAGGGCCTAAGACCAACTTATAATGATCTTATTTGTTCTCATGAGTACTTTGTGGATGATACCATAACCATGGGGGAAGCTTTAGTCAAAGAAGCTAGGGAGATGAAATTGATCCTCAATAGCTATGATAATTCCATGGGTCAGAAGATCAACTGGGCCAAAAGTTCTTTGTTGTTCATTATCACTCTAGAGAAAAGGCAAGCCAAAATTGTTAAAATTATTGGGCATGGTAAAGCGGATTTCCTATCTACTTGCCTTGGTCTTCCTCTTGATCTAAAACCACCTGAATATTTCTAGAACCACTTGCCGGTCATATTCAATAAGAAGCTTGTTGGATGGAAAGGGGCTTTTCTCAACCACACAAGGAAGGTACTCTTACTAAAATCATCTTTACAAATCCTTCCTATTTATGCCCTTAGTTTGTTCATAATTCCTTCTAGGTTTGTTGAATCTATGGAGAAAATCCCAAAGCAATTTCTTTGGTCAGGAGTTGAGGAGAGGAAACATATTCCCCTCCTTGTCTGGGATAAGGTTTGTAGGCCCAAATGGTTGGGAGGATTAGGTATCAGACCTATTAAGGTTATCAAAAAGTATCTTCTAGCCAAACATATTTGGAGAGTCTTTGGAGAAGATAGGGAGTGGAATCGAATTTGGAAGAAAAAATATTTATACGCTCAACCTTCTAAAGAGAAATTTTTAGACCTTTTATTTTTAGTGGAGGGTTCTTACATTTTGAATTTTGTCCAATTCTCTAAAGACTGGACTACTTGAGGCAGAAGATGGAAACTGGGTGATGGCATGGAGATCAAGCTCTAGGAAGATAGGTGGTTGTTGGGTATTCCCCTCATTGAGAACTCCTCTTTCAAGGTGTGGAAAGATCAATGCTCTAATTCCTTTGGTGTTTGGGTGTTTGAGTACTAGAAGGATTCCAAATGGGTGCCACTTTCTAGTTTGGCCACCCCTTTACTGTCTATTGATATACTTTTCTCTTCTATGGCTATATATCCTAATTCCAAGGATTCCCTTGTTTGGGGTGACAACCCGAGTGTGAACTTCTATGTGGCCTCTGGCATTTCTTTACACTTCCTTGATGGGAAGCAACCTTTTTGGGGTAAGGCCTGGCTGAATAAAGTGTCTTCCTAAAGTTAATATTTTTTACTGGCTTGCCCTTCAAAACAAAGTTCTTACCATGGATAAACTTCATAGAAGGGGGTTCTCTTTCCCTAACAAATGTTGTCTCTATTACAGGAATAAAAAATTGGTGCTTCATTTTTTTCTCCACTGTGATTTCTCCCAGCAAGTTTGGGCCTTGTTTCTCATGAAATGCAATATTTGCTGGATTTTCTTGAACTCTCTGGAAGATTTCTTCTCTCAATGGAAATGTACAAGCTCTAATACAAATACCATTGATCTTTGGAATATCTTAGTTCCTTATATCTTATGGCATGTTTGGAAGGAAATAAATAATAAAATTTTACAGGTAAAGCCTCTTCCCTGGTTCTGATTGCTGACAAAATCAATACAGGGCTTTTTGAATCTCTCAACTATTTTGACTTGAATGGCCAAATGGATCAATTGGAATTTGAGAAAATATGGAAGATATCCCTTCACTCTCACAAAACCATTAAACCTAGGGAAGGGCTTGTTTGGTTGTCTCCCCCTCCTAGATGGATCAAGGTTAACTTTGACAAAGCTTCCAAGGGTAATCTAAGGAAGGTTGGTTTTGAGGGAATTGTTTAGAATTTGCAGGTTGTTGCCTAGTTGCAGTGGTTGGTCCTATGGTTGATCAATCTAGTCATTATGATGAAGCTATGGGGGATTGGAAATCTCTTTCAATTGCTAAAGACTTGAATTCTGATAATTTATGGTTGGAAGGGGACTCGATGAACATAATAAATTATCTTGATGGGTCTAATAATCCATCTTGGACTATTGATACTATGATTAAAAAATCTCATGAAATCATCAAGTCCTTTAAATGTGTGGTCATTAAGCATTCTTACCTTGAAATTAAAGCTTACGCAAACAAGCTTGCTAATTATCGGGTTAATTGTAATGAAATTATTATTCGGAGAGGGGAAAATTTATTGCCCCAAGATATTTTTTCCATTGTTCGATATGAAAGGACTATGATGAAGGTTGGAAAAATTCCCAATAATGACTAATATGATTACTTGTAATTGTTACCCTAATTATGGTATGGTCACATTCCTCTATGGAGGTGATATGTATTTATATAATGTTAATTTGCACGCTTTGTGGGTGTTCAACATTGTGTCAAATTGGGCTTTTTTGTTCTTTCAAAGATATTTTTTTGAGGGTGCCTCTGTTACTGTTAGTGCCAAGAAAATGAAAGGGGATTTACGTAGGGAAGAACTTGACAATCATAGAAAATGGGAAGAGGAACCTAAGGTTTGGAATAAATTGTCGAAAGGAAAGATTACACCTTTCATGGAGTTCCTGAAAGGGTATGATAAGGTCAAAGCTAAGATGGTTGCTCAAAATTTTTTTGAGTAGTGGTAGAAGGGCCATTTCTCTTTGTATGGAATAAGGTTCAAGTTCATGACTAAGCTCATTTATATTGTTAATGCTATGTCACATACTAGTTTGAGCTTCTATCGTTACAATAATATTTTGGATGGGGTTGTGAAAACCTTCCCTAGGGATGATGAAGAACTCGAGCTATTGGGTAAGCTAGTTTCTGGGTACTTCGATACCACAAAAATCAAAGAGTTGTGGAAGTTGGTTCTCACCATCATCATGGAGTTTGTTACAGTTGAAGAGAGGTTTAAAAGAGCCCACACTTACCATTTTGTTCTCCTGAATCACTTTAGGCACAATAAGAGGGTTTCACTTCCCTACTACCTTTGTTTCTCATTAACGGACAACCTCAAAAAACATACAAACAAGGTCAGTTCCCATTTTCTTCATAGTGGTCTTATTCTTCTTATCTATGAGCATTGTAAAATTTTGGCGATGAACAAAAATAAGAAGTTTCTCTTTTCATCAGTTATTGGGAAACAAAAGTTTCCTAGTGGGGAAGGGGAAAGCTCAGGTCATTTTGACCAAATGCTAGTGAAAAATGTGAAAAGTGATAAGGAAAATGAGAGGGATGATGCTAAGGGCATGGATACTATTGAGGAGGGGGATGAAAGTGGGGATGAACCTGGAGAAAGAGGCCAAGAGGAAAAGGGTGAGATCTCAGAGAAAGAGAAGGATGAGGATAATGGTGACAAGCACGATAAGAGAGGCATTGATAAGGGTTAGGATATGGAGTATAGTGAAGGTGCCGAGTAGGAAATTGGTATCCAAGTGAATCTTAGTGGTGATAAGCTAGAGGATGTTTAGAATAGGGAACTTAGCATTGAGTATGGATCATTGAATCTCTTTAATGAGGATGAGGATCATAAAAAGAAATCCTCGGGACTAAAAGAGGTTAAGGATTCTCCCTCCCATCCTGTTGCTAGCGATTTGGATGAAGGGTTTTACACTAAACCTCTAGTTAGCTATGAGGAATATATGAAGCATGGAAAACCATAATCAGATAAGGTTTCCCTTGCCTCATTGGATCTAAACTCAGAGTACCCTGGCACTTTTGATGACTCTAAAATCCAACTAGATATTTCTATTTCAAAATATGCTTTGAGGTATGATAGTTGGGTCTTCTAGAAAATTAAGAGTTTGGTGGTCACAAATCAGACTCTAAAAGAAAGGATTAAAAAGTTGGATGATGAGGGCAACAACAAAAAGGGTAGGTTAGACAACCTAGAGAAAAAGGTCACTGAACTAGCCGAAAAGGTGGAAAACAGTGTTGAAATGATGAGGAAAACTCTCCTAGTTTACTAGGAGGGCTTGGTGCTCTTGACCAATAACCTAGATTCCCTAGCTAGCTATCTTGAAGGGAATGATCCCTCAAAATAAATTGTGGATTTGGAGAAGGATTATGATGATAAATACACCATGCCCCCTAGCCCAGGAAAGTGTACTAGGGTGAGCCTGAAGAAGAAGGAAACTTCTATTTCCAATGATGCCTCAGTTCTTCATGAGATAGTTAAGGAGGTGGGTGAAATAGGTGAAGAGGTTGGAGAAATTATCAAGAATATGATTTAGGTAGAGCTCAATTTTTTGGTCTCAGGCTAGGTTTTTTGGGGGGTTGCGTTGTCTTCTTTGTTGGCTTTGTTCGAGGGAGCTGGTGGCTTTTCTACTAGGCGTCTTTGGTTTTTGTTATCTAGTTTTTTTTGGTCTCTTTATTTCTTTATCTTTAGTTTTGTTGTAAAGGGTTGTGTGGCCCCTTCAAAACCTGATTTTCCTTTAATCCAAAAAATAACTAATTTTTCAACCAAAAATCTCCCCTTTTGACATCAATGGAAAAGGTAGGAATCACATCTAAAACTTGCCTACCAAAATCCTATAACTCTGCATATATATAATTATACCTTTAACACTAACAAAAATTTGAAAATATCTGAAAATTTATTTCTTAGATTTGATAACTTTTTATCCCAAGTCTTCCTTAGACTTTGAGTAATCAAGATCTGACAAAAATAACATATGCTAACTTCTCAACCTCAATTAGGTTTGGTGGGTTTAGATGATTATATGTTTTTTCCATCTCTCCTAACCCTCTCTACAAAATATAAATCTTAGGTACAATCTAGTTCCTCAATTCACTAAATCTTCCTCTCATTCTTTCCTTTTCTACTTCAAGAGTTCTAATATTGTCATTTACCTTAAAATTTTAACTTCATGACTGCAAACAAGTATATTCAAAGGATAAACTACTTTACAATAATAGACAAATCATTCTCACCTTCCTTTATGAACTTGTCAATGTCTTCCATATGAATATAATAATTTGTATATAACTTGGAGACTTTGCTTCCCAAGGCAATAGCTTCTCTCAGCTGCTTAACTAAAACATCTAAGGACATTTTATCTTTTTCAATTAAGAAGCATAACTGATTTCTTATCTACAAATTCATTCTGAACTTTCACCAAAGATGCTTTCTCCAAACTGTCAAAATGATTATCAAAGCATTCAGAAGTCCTTCAATTTGACTTGATATGTCTTCATGCGGTCCATATTTTTGTAATAGTAGAATCTTACTTAGAACATTTGCAGCTCTAGTCAAAATTGTGTTTCCCTTCTCATTAGACTTCATTACACTCTCCTTGGCTTTGGCATGAGACATAGAAGATAGTTTCATCAAGTCATCTTCATCAAGTGTATCCAACTCAACCAGACCTTGAATTTTCATCTCAATGATCTCCTTCTCAATATTTGGATTTTCAGTGTCTCTTGTTGCATCAATAGTGGTATCCATCTCTGACTCATTATTTTGCATATGAACTTGTTCTTCTCTAACCTTTGTATCTTCTAGCTCAACATCAAGTATATTATCCTCTGCATCAACCTTAATCAATTTAACATCTGATTTACCTTTTTCATTCATGATCTCCTTTATTTCTTCCTCTATAAAAAAGAAGTTTCGCACACCCGTGACATCGTTTCCATCATCTTCTCCAACACTTAATGTAATGGGTAATCCTAATATAAAGAAACTAGGTTCACTATCTATGGAATTAAATTTAGTGTCAATATTCTCAATAGATATCTTTTTCTCCTTCGGTGGTGGTGGTTTTCTATGCCGATTATCTAGTAATATTTTTCTAATTGCTTCTTCGGTTTCCTCAATGACTTCATAAATCTTTCCACTCATGAGCATATTAATTATTTTCTTTGTTAGAAGCTCCTTCTTGGCTTCCTCCAAAAGTAGCTTCAACTCATCATTAGATATGATTGTACACATTTTGTTTATTACACCTTCTCTTATCTTCCTATCCTCTTCTAGTGAAATCATTCTCCTTTCTTCAATCTTAGAAAATAAGTCATCATATATTTCACCTTTTATCTCAACTAATGCTCTGTTGAACTTTTTCACATACACAATAGTCCCATCCTCTAATCTCTTCTTATCTTCCTTATTAAAAGTGTTATAATGTATCTTTTTTTTAATCACTAATCACTTTTGATTGGAGTTTTGAACTAGTGGGATCACATTTAAGGGGATCCCATCCTTGAAGTTTAGTCTAAGGCATGGAAACCTCCTATATTTATCTCAATATGATTACATTAATGTCACTTGTACGAGTTGGTGGTATCACGACCTCCTTATATCTCTTTGAGTGAGGACTACCCCAATCAACAAACCACCTTATCTCTCTAGTGTTGACTACCTCCTTATTCCTCTCACTCACACAATTTCCACTGAGACACCTTATGCCTCCCACTTAGATGATAATGATGACACCACCACATTTTTCTCCAACCAACAGCCCTACCACCTTGTAACTCCTCATGATAACCATCAGCAATCCAAGGTATTTTCCAACATGTACCATATGTGGAAGCTCCTTGGTAAGAACAACTCCTTACTTGCACAAATCTACAAAGGATGAGAATCGAACATCTAGTCACCCTCTCAATAGGGCATGTGAAAACCATCGCACTGCGGGGTGAACCCCATGTTATAATGTTTCTTCAATGGAGGAATAATACCAAAATTAATTAATTTATGCAAAATAATATCAATCAGTGACTAAGACTTACCAATTGTATCTTGCCCCTTTCTGTTTACAAATTTTTTTGACTTAGCTCCTTCTATTCTAATCTTCTTCTTGGAATTATCTAAATATGTACATTCATCATCTTCATCGTTATGCATTCTCTTTTGTGGACCTCTACTCTTTTCCTTGACTCTTCTCTTTTGCGGCTCCGATTTGATATTTGGTTTAGTTGATTTAGGCTTTGTTACCTTTGGTGATGGTGTTTTTTCCTCTAATTTTACTACCTTCAACTTCTCAGACTTATCAACTATAAATTTTGTAGAACTTCTAGTTGTCCTCTAAATCACTAGAGTGTATTCCAGGGGTGAATCATTATCCTCAATAGAAATTAGTTTATCTACCTCAATCTAACTTCATTCTCCTTCATCCTTCTTGTGCCTTCATCTCTCAATTTTTTCTTTGATGTTGTTAATTTTATCATTAATTGCCTACACAACATTATTTTATTTCCTCTTCACACTAGCTTGTGTCAACAAAAGATTAAATTTTTTACTCTTTTCCTGAAAAGTGCCAAACCTTTCCTTTTTAGGATTAACAGGTCTTTCAAGCATATTAGTTACATGTCTCTCAAGTAGTTTAGCCTCTACTTCATAACCCATAGGCATCATCCAAGATATTTTTGGAATAACTGCTTCAACACAACATAAATATGTCTCTACCATAAAGCATACAAAATCTGCATATTTCTCCACCCGATCTTTAGATATCGTCTACCCGCTTTGAATTTGTCTCTAAAATACCTTAAATAATCCCCATAATTCTTTTGATAAATCCTCTTCTTTCTGCATCTTGTAGTATTGACTGATTTGAAGTGCAACTGGTACATTCTTATCCCATACAACATTCCTTTTCCTAAAAATAAATTCAAGAAGTAAAAGAATATATGGATTATCAGTGATCCATATTTGAAGATTTATGATTTATCCTTCTTAATTTTCTTTAGATTCTCCATCAACTACTCTCTCAGAATCTCACAGACATATATTTGTGCATTCTACTTCAACATCCTATAGGCACTGTAGATAATGGTAGAAAGAATAGATTTTATCCTCTTATTGTTGTAAACTTTGTAACCAAGGACCATAGATGCAAATTTTACATCTTCTTATGTGATATCTTCTATCATCATAGATCTTTGATCCCATTGCGAGTTAGTCAAATATGTAACCAAATATTTCTTCATAGTTGAAAGAGTAGGTATGTACATTTCCTATTGCATTGAAACCTATAACTTCTACCAATACTTAGAAATTTTGCACAATTTGTCTTTGAGCGAAAACAACCGATCGTGAATTATGCTCAACATAGTTTGTATCCATTCCAGTTCATCAAAAATGTGAAAAGAAACATATTGTGCCAATTTTATTTCTCCAACCTTCCTATACTCATCCTTCAAGGTTCCTTAATCAAATAGTGATTCATATTTCCTATGAATATTTGCATCTCCTAATTCCTCCAATTTACAGTGAATATATGACCTAATATCTTTAACATATAAAAATTTGTATGAAACATGTGAAGATGCTCTTTTAGGATCATATTCAATGGATTTGTGTGGGTGTTTCTTAAATTCATATCAATTACTCTCCTTAATATCAATTACCATTTCTATACCCATCTCTACCAATCAATTCACAAAGATATGAAGTGATAAATACCTTTTTCGACGGAAACTGGGGTTTGTCAATAAATCTCCTTTTCACACATTGGTCTCTACTCAACTATTTATCAAATAGTCTTTAAGCCCATTCTCCAAATATAAAGGTGCCAAATGATAGTCAAATATGCCCTTTTATCCTTCCAATTGACTTAAAAATCAAATCCGCAATTAATGTTTTTTGTACCCTAACTTGTAAAGTTGTGTCCACCAGTAGTACAAAATCTATCTAGGGTTATCAAAATTGCCATCCTGTTTGATGAGATTAATAACATAGATTTATAATTCAATTCTTCTCTTATTGTAACAATCACTCATATCAATTATGTAAATTCAGGGGTGCATTTAGGATTTTCTGTGAAAACTTCCCCTTAGGTTTTGACCTTATCAAGTAGATGAAGGGATCTTTACACTAGGAGCTAGTGTGATATGATTTGTAGCATAAATTTGTTCTTTCCTTACACATTTATTTTTCATTTCCTTCCTAACTATGTATATCGATTAATTTTCCTTTACAATCATCTCTTGCACTGTTCTTCTCAACCGATTCATTCATTCTCATCCCAACATTGTTATATCTACAATTTCTAGCTATATGACCAGAATTATTGCATTTGTAACATATAACATTTGGATTTACATACTTCTGATTAAATGGGTTTTTTTCTTCAATGCATTCCTTCTCTATATGTCCAAAGTTATTTCATTGAAGAAGGTACCATTCTGTCATTTCATAGATTTGTTCATTTTGCATCTGCATTTTTTTTATTTGTGTCCATATTTGTCACAAGTGAAACAATAGATGGAAAATATGTTATTTTCTCTTTTTCATTCCTTCACTTTATGCCCAAACCTATTTCATGTATTGCATATTCTATTAAAAATTTTCATAAGAGGTGTCTTCATAGGTTTTTCCTTGTTTCCATCTAAATCACTACTTTCCTATCTAGTTCTAGAACTTTCTCCTTTCTCAAATCCTAGTCCTTTCTTTTCTCTAGGTGCCCTTTGACTTGCAATTTTCTCATTAAGTTTTACAAGGCTAGATTTAAATTTTTCTTGAATCTCCTTAGCCATTGCAATCCCTCTTCTCAATGTCTCATTTACTCTATCCAATTCTTTCTCATTATGTTTATATTCTTCAAGATAAACTTGCAACTATCCAACTTCACTATTCAGCTTGCAACACTCTTTAATTTTAGCCTTTTAGGATTACTCAAGAGTCTTATTTTCTTCTATTTCTTTAGTCATCTTGATTTCCATAAGTTCTATCTCATTCTTTAGGTTGTCTCTCTCTCTTTCACAATATTCTCACACTCTCTAAGTTTGCCTTCTTCAGTAGGTTCAAATTCACTACCTTTCTATGATAGCTAATATAAAAGGTCTTTTCTTTTGTCTCTAGAGTGCCTCAATTTCTCTTTCAGATTATCAATAAATCTATTAGCATTTTTTAACTTTACTTATAGATCAAGGATGTGAGCATTGAATTTATCTTCAAGTGCATTCAAAAGTTTATTTTGAATACTGCTAGGTGTTTCCATCATAATATCCCTCAAGTTGTTAAAATTTTTCAAAGGAACTAATCTCTAATACCAATTGTTAGACTTAGGAAGCACCAAGAGGGAGGGTGAATTAGTGCAGTAGTATTTTTCACTTTCTTAATCCAATACCAAAACTTGAAACCACAAATAACTAAAAGTAAACAAAATAACATAAACATGCACAATGTCATAACACCATGATTTATTTTCGAGGAAAACCCAGTTAAGGGAAAAACCCTGGTGAGGATGGTACCCACAAAATATCTCAATAATGTAGTAATCAGTACCCTGTTAAAGATAATAGTGCATATGGATGTGAATGCACATGTATTCAGGCTTATACCCTAGAGCTTATAGATCAATATAAAACAAAAATTCATCAAGGCATAAAGGCAATAACAAAATCCAGATAGGACTTATAGTCCAAAAACTAAACTAACAAATAGCATCAACTATTCCAATACAATTTTGATGAAGCTCTGAAAGATATCACTAACCGATTATCAAATCTATCAATATTCGCATCAATATCAAATCAAAAAACATCATTCATCTTTCATACCATGTCACTTATCATCGTATCCAAAACTCGGTCTTATATACTTGATCAAAAGCCCAAAATATTAACTCAGTCAACTCCAATAGGTAGTGTGTAAAGTTAAGATTATATAATAGTAAAATCTCCATTGTAACCTCTCTTAGAGATAAATATGATAGTGTACTATCAGCTTATCGATCATAACCATCAATCCAATCAAATCATTGATCTGATAAGATTGTTGGGTGATCCAATGTACTACTAACTCTGCATAAGATAGTTCTCTATTTGGCCAATACATAGAGTATCAAAACTCCATCATACTTCATAACAAAAACCTTTGATCATCGGTTAATCATCTCCATACCATGTAGAATCATATCCTATCTGCACAAACCATAACTCTTAAAAATCTTCCCATACGGATCCAAAGTGTCTACCTGTAGACTGTCATGTTCATCCATACTTATCATTTCTCACTAAGTATACAATTGGTAGCTCAAGAACTTGTTAGGTAACCAAGAGAATAGTGTGTAGTTTCCATTAATAACAACATAGAAATTATCTCAATAGTATCTCTTGCTAACATGACCATATTTCATAAACAATATAATCACCTTTTTAAGAAGGGGGTCAAACACTTTAATGATATTTGAGACTTCAACTCCCTTGAGTTGATCAACTAGCAATGTTCTGAGAATTCTTTTAATCGTAATAACAAGTATAAAGGGTTTATAGTGTTTATTAAGTCATAAGTACTTATGAAAATCCTTTTGAATTCATCCACCCCTCACAGTACAACATCTTTAAGGACTGCTTGTTGCTACATAATTATCATTTTTCATCCTTTCCTCTAAAAAATATCTATCTATGAATTCTCCCTATAATGAAATATAATCCAAGAGAACAATAAATGGAATTGCAGATAGAAAGGAAATGGAGGATCTTGAATGTTCAAGATTTGAATTCTCAGACTGAAGCTAATTCTCAAATTTTATCATGGAAAGTCATGCATCATAAGATACTTGTAAGGGATAAACTAAGACACCTGATATTGCAATCAACTAAGTGTCATTTTTGTCAACCTAGTCAAAACTTAAAACATAGTTTTTGGAACAGTTATAGATAATTAAAAAAAATTAAATATTATTTTTTAATCATCTCTCTATTATTTTTAGTCATGATTTAAGATGGTAGGAAGTAATATTTGGTTTTGGTCTTCATAAGAATATGATTGTAGACTCTATAAGACAATATATCCTTTTACATATATGGAAAAGTAGATGCCAAGTAATGTTTCCTAATCACATTTTCATCATGAAGTAGATACCCTAATATTTTACTCAGACATTATGTTTGAATTTTGTTTTTATGTTCACAACTAAAGAATGGTAAAAAAGATAGTGTGAGATATAATAGACACATAGATGAGATTACATACTAGTTATTACTGCTTCAAGATGTAGAGATTAATTGCGTGAAATGACTATAAGATTTTTCAAATTTCAAGGTTAATATGCCTTGACACAAGTTTATAAGTGCTTGTTTTTTTCCATTGATTACATGGGATATTTCTTGGAAGCTTATATCTATCTATTTTTAGTGGTGTAAATTATGCATTGTTGCTATCAGCTGGTTGTAGATCTTCTTGTTATGTTGTTTGCATGGTTTTTTAATGTAAATTTTGTATTTTTCCTATGAGATTGGAGAGTTGGTTAGACAATTGTTTCTAACATTTTAATCATGTCTTATTATTCTTTCTTTCTTTTTTGTGAAGTCATCTTTAGGGATTGTTATTTATTCTATGTGTAATCATTTTTCTTTGTTCAATACAAGAAAAAAACATACACTATCTACTCTAGAAATCATACACAATCTACTCTAGAAATCTATATTTGAAAATATATTCAATTAAATATTTGTCTTCCAATAGTTTTTTACTCTACAAAATTTTCACTGAGATAAAATAGTGACATCCCCCTCCACTTGATGTTTAATATTATGTGGCTAATGTTTTGATCTATGATATTTATTATTCTACAACCTATATTATGGCTGCATTTACCGAGAATCAAGAGTCCAAACTTTTATCTATTGAATTGGGGGTAATAAAATGTCAATGTCTAAAAAGACTTGTCCCACTTGAAAATGCTAAAAATCTTCATCTTATGTGATTGTGAAAAATGATAAAGCTACCAAACCTCAAATTAGGTGCATGACTAATAGTGCTTAACATATCAAAATGCAAAAAAAGTATAATAGTAAAATGGTAAAATCATTGTATCAAGCTATAAAGATAATAAAATGGTTTTATATAATGAGAACATTCCTAGCATAACAACCTTCTTAATGGTTTCTATAAATATTGGATTTCTTTTAAGATAGAGATTACAAACATCAAGGAATATAAAATAGATTATTTGACATCATATTTGGTGTAGTTAAACTTTAAATATAGTTTTAATTATATGGGTCATTTATATTTATGGGCAAGAAAGTGGCCCAAAATATCAAACAATATTTTGTTTTTGTTTAAGGTGGCCATCAAACATGTTCTAGTTTTCTAATAGTTCAAGGTGAGATTTGTTATAGTCAAATCTTCATTGAACTTAATGAAGTGTTAGAAATGACCTACTTTACCTTTCTATTTTATATTGCACACCCATTTTATCATCCACTACCTTAAATTACTTGTTTAGGATTAAATTAGTTGACTCTTGAATTTTAGACCCTTTATCAAGGTGCCATGTAGGCTTATTTTGTCACACACCTCAAATGAGAGGGAAAATAAAATAAAATAACAAAAAAAGAAAGGTATTAAAATTATAATTTGAGGATACATCTAATGGAAGGAGGAGAAACTTAATTGTAAAGAGACAATGAAATGTTTCATGAGGATAGTATGAATTTAACAAGGGAGTCTTAAATTCATAGGAAAATTGAGGGGGGGGTGGGAGAGTCAGTTGTTGATAAAACTTAGAATCTATCCCTTGAATTAAATCCACAAAAAACTTATCCTTAATTATTTAGCCACAAAAAGATATAAACATGAAAGAACATAAAAATAACCATACACCATGAAACACCAAATTTATGTGGAAAACCCTATTAAGGGAAAAAACATGGAGATGATTAATTGTCAAATATATAAATACCTATTAAGGTGACACTAGTTAAGGTGATTTTTATAAAGAAAGGCTCACTACAAAAGGGCTTGCCACCTAAAGAGAGGTTCACTACAAGAGGAATCCCTACCTAGATGAAAAATAATAGAATAGAATAGAATAGATCTACCTCTAATGCACTACTGCAACTCAACCCAATGATCTATAGATACCTTCTAATCACTAATTTTGATAGATAATACATGAAAGTTCACGCTACTCAACATGACACTTCAAACTTATTTATACATATAGGGAGACAAATCATCTTTCACACATCCTCACCACATACACACACACTTTCACAATATTTTCACAAGTATACACATGCCACACCTTTTCCTCAATAATTTATTCTTTACTTATACCATCCTTTCATTTTCAAAATCTCCCACTATTGGCTAAGCATCTTCACCGAACATAATTTGAATTAGGTTAGCACTAAATATTCCTGTAGTGGAAAGGAATGAAAAGTGGACCACAACATGCCTTATTGGGATCAAAATACTCATCATACATACTAAATTTCACCTTACAATCATTGAGGCAATTAATTAAAGTGTAAACACCTGAGGTCAGCCAAACCTAGAGTAAGAACACCATTGAACTTTGAAACCATGCCTTTGAAACTCAAAATATTGTGTCAATTAAACTAAACAAAGCTAAGGACATTAAAATCTTAGTTCTGAAACCACAACACCAAAAACCATCATGCATATAAATGTGAAGCATGCATTTCACACAAGAAAAAATTTCAGTCATTGTCATACTCAAATGAACACCAATTCCACTAAACAACAATTTGAAGCACAAAAAACATAAATCCAACATCTCTAAACACTACTCAACATCATACAAAAACCACATCAATAGATTTGCAATATTAAAGATATGTGAATAAAATATCTCAACACCACTACACAAGCAATAGTCACTAATGACAAAAAAAACATGTGTACATCAATGACAACCTTACTAACTCTTCCAACAACCCATTCTTCTCAAACCTAGAACAATATCCCCCCTTTCCATTGATTGCAAAACATCATAAACAAAAACATAAACTATTTTATGCTAAAAATATCCTTGTAATATCAAACTCTCCCACTTTGACATCAATGACAAAGGAAAAATTCATAAGCTACTTACTCATTCTATTCACATCCCCCTATGACATATGTATCATCTCACATATACTCTTAGCTCCTCTTAAGAGGAAGCTACCATCATTATTCTAGACACAAGATTATACATGAAGTTCACTGTAGTAACACACCTCCATATGCATCTAGTTTAGAAAAGGAGGGGCAATAACCCCCAATCTCTCTTGGAGATGCTCAAAATTATACTTAGAAAGTGCTTTGGTAAAGATATTATAAATATATTCTTGTGTAGGTATATACTCAAGCTTCATCCCATTCTCCAAAAATTTCTATCGTAAGAAATGATACCAGATTGAAATGTGGTTTTCCTTGAATGCAATATAAAATCATTTAAAATATTTATTGCATTGGTATTGTCAGATAAGATAGAAATGGGATCATCAAATAGTATTCCAATATATTTCAAAGTTTGTCTCATCCATAGTATTTTTGTACACCTAGATGCAATAATAATATATTTAGCTTTAGCAATAGACAAAGCTACTAAATCCTATTTCTCACTTAACCAGACAACTAACCAAGGTCCAAGGAAAAATGCACCCTACTTGTACTTTTCCTGTCATCTAGACATGCAACACAATCTACATTGGTATAAGTAGTCAAAGTAAAGTTAGATTTTCTAGGATACCACAATCATAGTCATTCATGCCTTTTAAGTTTCTAAAAATTATTTTCACAATCACAACACATGTTTCTAGAGTAGTTGTGCCTGGGGATATGCCCAAATACATAGAAAGAAATATAACACAACAATTCAAAAAATATTGCAGCAATTAATTGAATTTCAACAACACATAGAAACTTGAATTACAACCTATGAAACATGAAGAGATTTTTTGCCTCCAAAAATAACTCAATGTTTTGCCTCCAAAAAAAACCATAAAAACAACCAAGTAACTCTCCAAAATAACCCCCTAACTCATACATATATTTACATGAGGAGGGAAATGAAAAGTCAAGAGGAGAAAAAGTGAATAGTCTTTCCAAGTTTAAATTGAGGAGTTGAAATGAAATCCAATAACCACAAAGAATAAAAAATTAATATATATATATTTATTTTTGTATTTTAATGCATTGGTTATGTTGGATGAAAGTTGATAACTCTTGATTGGTTTGGATCACTCTTGACAACTCATGATGGTTCCCAATAGCTCTAGACAATATAGCTCTAAAAATCTTCCAAAATGTATTTGGATTTTTGCTCCTGATGACTCATGATAGCTCCTAAAATCTCATGAGTACTCTTGAAAGCTCTTGGTTTCTTATGACAACTAAATCCAAATGAAACCAAAATGAAAATTTATTTTTTTATGACAAGGTTTGCATATACACTTGGATGATCCTATGTTAGACACCCCATGTAGAGAAATGATTCATGAGAATGAACTCGTGATCATTTAAGATAATCTGGAATTAGAATTCCATATTTATCCAACTCATTTGCCTTCAACCATGATGCCTCCTTAGCTGGTTTATCCTTCAATCAAACCAAATACTCCATGTATTTCTTTCCATGAGTTTTATTTGTAACTCAAGAATCAACAATAACATCCACATTATTATCTTTCTTTTCAAGAAACTAATAAATCCATGTTGGTTTATGATCTATCTCTATTGGTAGATGTGTTTTTGTAGTGGTCTCTCTCTCAAAATGTCTATACAAATCACTAACATTAAATATAGGTGAGATATCAATGTCCTTTAGAAGGTCAACTTCATAGGTAGTATTTGAAAATTTCCTCAAGATCCAACATGGACCTATCTTATTCCATTTTAATTTATTATAGGTTCCTTGTGGAAACCTTTCTTTACTTAGATGAACCCATAGAAGCTCACCAACATGGATTTTTCTCTCTCTTTTATGCATATCAACATAGTTTTTGTACTTAGTAGTAGTATTTAATGATTTATCCTTCACTTCTTTGTGAAAATCTCTGATATATTCTACAAAATCATCAACTACAACACTCTTCCTCATTAGATATGCACAATCTTTGAGTTCATCCACACCCCTTACGTTGTATCCATAAACAACATTGAATGGACTCTTTCCCACACTTCTATTAACTAAGTTATTATATGAAAACTCATTTTGTGGCAATGTCAAATCCCATTGATTTGGTTTTTCACCAACGAAACATCACAAAAAACTACCCAAACTTCTATTTACAACTTTAGTCTAGCCATCCTTTTCTAGATGGTTTGTTGAACTGAATCTCAACTGCATGCCTAACTTCTATTTACAACTTCAGTCTAGCCATCTTTTTGTGGATGGTTTGTTAAACTGAATCTCAACTGTGTGCCTAACTTTATCCACAATGTACACCAAAAATGGTGAAAAAAATTAGTATCCTAATTGAAAAGAATATTTTAAGGTAAACCATTCAACCAAACTACTTATTTGAAAAATAAATTGGTAATAAGGGAAGCATCACTAGTCTTTCAACAAAGAATAAAATGAGCCATTTTAGAAAATATATCAACTACAACAAAAACTAAATCATTACCTCTTTGAGTTTGAAGAAACCCCAAAACAAAATCCATACTAATATGTTCCCATGGCCTCTCTAGTATCGGTAGTGGTTGATACAACCCAATATTTTGTTTCACCCCCTTTTCATGCTGGCATATTCTACATCCTTGAACTATCTTCTTCACATCATCAGTCATCCCTGACCAGTAATAACTCTCACTCAATAGAGATATGGTTTTACTCATGCCATAATGTCCACCCAATCCATTGTTGTGCTTCTCTCTTATAAAATCATCCCTCATGGGACCTTGGGGTATGCACAATCTCTTACCTTTGAACAAAACATTCTCTTTATAAAATACTCCATCCATGGACTTCAATCCACTTCAATTGGATTCTTACACACTTCCCATGCTTCTTTAAAATTTGGGTCTTGTTCACAAAACTCACTCAAAGAATCAAAGCCAACAACATTCACTTTAATCTCATTTAACAACAAACTCCTACTTAGTTCATCAACAACTCTATTGGATTTACCAATTTTATGTTTTAAAACAAAATAATATATTTGAAAAAATTTAACCCATTTCATATGCCTTTCATTTAACTTACCTTGGTTGTTAATGAATTGTAGTGCATGATGATCTATAAAAAACACAAACTCTTTTGGTAATGAATAATGTCTTCACTTCTTGAGTGCTTACACAATTGCATAAAATTCTTGATCATATATGAAATATTTTCTTTTTTATTCATTCAAATTCTCGCTGAAGTATGTTATTGGTTTATCCTCTTGACTGAGAACTTATCCTATTGTTTTTCCACTTGCATCATATTCAACTTGGAATACTTTTTGAAAGTCTAGTAGTGCCAACACTAGTTGCTTTATCACTTTCTTCAATAACTGAAAACTCTTTTCTGTTGTTATTGTCCACTTGAATTATTTCCTTAATCCCTTCATTGTTTTAGTTATGGGAGCACATATCCCACTAAAATTTCTTATTAAATTTCTATAAGAGCATGCCAACCCATGAAAAATCCATGCTTCAAACATACTTTTTTGGAGATGGCCAATCAACAATGGCCTTCACTTTTTCCAAATTCATTTTAAGTCATTCTTTTGAAACTAAAAATCCAAAATAAACTAATTCCATTTTTCATGAAATTACACTTTTTCAGATTCACAATAAGTTTTTCCTCTTTTAATTTTCACAATACCATCCTAATATGCTCTAAATGTTCTTCCTTCATTTTGTTGAAAATTAAAATTGTTGGAAACTGCAACTGAAGCAATTGTTGTATTGTCATTGATGTCAAACCTTAACTGGTAAGGCAAGTTGCTATCTAAGAAAGTACTATGTCTATTAGTTGATGAGAAGGATTAGGGAAAGGTTGGTAACAATAGCACCTAGGGAAAGGTTGAGTTATCTTGATACTTCAATGAGTACTTGATTATATGACACAATGATAAGATAATGTATTGTTTATCTAAGCAAGAAAAAAGACTAAACAAGTAGGCTTAACCAAGAAAAAGTAAAGAAATCTAGTTTAAGACGAGTGATGTTAGTGTCGACCGAGAGCCACTATATGCCGAGTAAATTCAGTGTTGACCGAACATCAATTTATTGCCAAGTGACAGTATTAGCCGAGTGAGAAGATTGAAGAGGTGATCGAGTTGTGCAATGATGATTGAGGAGTTGAACATAGTATTGACCGAGTGTCAGTAATTTACATTTGAGGAATAATTCAGATTCCTAGCTAACATAGTTGAATTCTTGGATTATGTAAATCATGTTGACTTTATTTATAAAGTGTATAGAGCATTTAATGCATAGTAAACCATTTTATTAATATTTCAATAAGGAGATTGAAGATGTTTCTAGAAGGATGGATGAAGAACTTAAATATTGGAAGGATTTGATGGATCTGACCTAAACCTAAGATCTATGGAGGAGATTAAGAGGCAAAATTTAGATGTATCTATTGAAGAGATATAAGAAAACCTAAGCATGAGGTTGAGAGAGTATGCTGGAGTTGTTGATGTTATTGACTAACAAAGCAGAAAGGCTGCATTCTAATGGAATGTACTTAAGTCCTCTAACAAGGCACACAGTTAATTAAAATCCTTTAATCAAAGTTGACCTAACAGTCATTGTATAAATCCTTTAATAAAGGTTGCATTCTAATGGAATGTACTTAAGTCCTGTAACAAGGCACACTCCTAACAAGGTGGTTGAAATCTTTTAACAGGGTCACACCTAACAGTATGTTTTGTAAACCTTTGACAGGGTTGGCTTTTCACAGAGCTCACTTCAGAAGAGTGAAAAATATCAGTAATATGTTACAAAGTGGTTTTTCCCAAATTAGGTTTCCACTATAAACCTACTGTCAAACTTGTGTGAATGTTTTGGTGTTAAACATTTCTATGTTTTGCAAGTTAAATACTATTGGATAGTGGATTGCACTATTATATGTTTTTGGTATACATTTCTTTAATGACCAAGTAGTGTTGGTTGTTAGATCTGAAATTTTTGAAGTGTTTGAGAGTTTTATTTATACATCTGGACCTAAGAACAACTAATTCACCCCCCTCTTTGTTGTTCTAAATCATATTAAGAATTGGTATCAAAGCTGTTGGTTCTTACTTAGGTCAAGTTTGAATGTACTTGAAGCAAATGATCAAGATGTATAAAAAGGAGGTACCAAAGCTGAATAAGGAGAACTTCCCTACATGGCAGAGTTTGATGAAACTGCATCTAGCTGGTATTGGTGACTCAGCAAAATATTATGTTGAAAATGACTATGTTACACCTGCTGCACCTTTGATTGCCAAGGAGATGAGAGAAAAATAGGAACACAACCAAGAAATCTTGGAGATTGCATCTGCCTTAAGCTATCTTGAATTTGAGGACATTAAATATTGCACAAATGCAAAAAAAATGTGGGACACTCTTGCAAATATCTATGGTGGTGATGCAAATGTACTAAGGGAAAAACCTGAAAGCTTGAGAGGTAAGTTTGATGAAATTAAAATGCAATAAGGTGAGAATATTGCTCAATATTTTGGTAGAATCAAGGAAGTAGTAAATGCTATTAGAGGAGCTAATGGAAATATTGATGATGAAACTATTATTGGAAAGGTTCTGAGAACTTTTCTTCCTATATATGCCATCAGAATTTCAACAATTCAAGAATCTAGATGTAACCCTGGTAATGTTCTAACATTGGAAAGTATTGTTGGTAAGCTTACTACTTTTGAGCTTTCTAATTATGATAACCATACTATTGAGAATGTTGAATCTGCATTCAAATCACAAATGGTTCTGCATAAGTCTAAGAAGGAAAAAGAAAAATGTGTAAGTGAGAGTGAAAGTGATATTGACACATCTGATGAGGAACTAGAGGATCTTGTAGCTCTTATGGCCAGAAGATTGAAGAGAGGAAAAGGAAAATATAAAGGTAAACTTCCTATCATATGTTTTTCATGTAACAAAGTTGGTCATATAGCTGCAAGATGTCCTAATAGGGATGACAAGGATAAGGAAAAAGAGATAAAGTACAAGGATAAGAGAGAAAATAGTAGTTACCAAAGGTACAAGAGCTACAAGGACAAAGGTAAGAAATCCTATAATATTGTTGAAGAAGAAACTGACACTGATGATGATGATTTTGATATTTAAGTAGTTTATGTTGCTATGAAAGATGATTCTGATGAAGATGAGAAAATTGCACTTGTTTCTTATGTGAGAAAAGGTGATAAATGGATTATTGATAGTGGTTTCTCACATCACATGACTAGTGAAAAAAGTAAATTTGATACCCTAGATCATTAAAAAGGTAGAAGTGTTAAGTTTGGTAATGATGCACCATGTCCTGTAAAGGGTAAAGGATTAGTTAAGCTGACTGATAAAATCACTTGTGAAAATGCTTATTGGGTTGAAGGTCTTAACTATAATTTGCTAAGGGTTGTACAACTTAATAACAATGATTACCAAGTGGAATTTCATCATAGAAAGGAAAAAATATTTGATGCCACTAGTGAACTAATTGGAAGCGGAGAGTGTTAGCTCTTTTTCATGTAGAATCACCATTATAGTTTTCAAACTTGACTCTCGGGTTCTCAACTCTGGATTCTTACAGGGAAAAGGCTAATTGATAAGGACCAAGTCCTTCTTCTACTTCGGGCTCCATAGACCCAGGTGGGTGTACCTATCTTCAGACTCACTACTTCACAATGAAATCCTATAGTGGATCAAAGGTTCTAGCAATGATTTACTAATACCTCTAGCTGCAACTGATGCAGAGCTTAGAAATCTAATCTGTGATATTAACAGAAGTAAAAACTCATTGCAAAAAAATGGCAAGTGTGACAAGGATAAACTCCTTCTTCTTTTCGAGCTTTGAACTCGGGCAGGTTAACCCATGTCAGATCTACTTCTTGAAAGGATCACAACATTAGTTTATATCCTTGATACAAACATTATCTTCTTAGTCATTCAAACATACATGAAAGTAAATTATTATTTAGGTTTTTTTGATGATGAGGTCCCTGTAAATCAAGGATAGACCAGTGCCTTATCCTTGGGTATAGAGTCAAACAGTGAAACATATATTTACAGAAATCTTCTAAATGAAACACAAACAAATCCCAGATGAAATGCCTTAGAATTCATCCTCTCTTAAAGACATTTGATCATCAAATTCTTGCCAAATTCCTATGCTCTCAGAAATTAACCTAAAGACATTACCCTTTCCTTGAAAGGAGCTAGAGATTAAAATCACAGATACCTTGTAAATGGTATATAAAAACTACCTGATAGATTCAATACACAAAAGCCATAAATTTCAAACAAGAAGACAATTGAAATCATGCAAGGGAATTCTATTGTATTCCAGTAAAATTTCACTGCATCAATACATTTCAAAATCTAATAAAATATTCTAAGATTTCAACAATGGAGCCAAGCCTCCCTCTACAGTATATTTTTTCAACCTCCTTCCAAAAGAGTCAAACTTACTATATATAACATAGCCATCTTGGAATCCTCAAAAGGATACAACAAGCTTGGGATGGCTAGAAAAGATCCTATACTAGAGACAAGATTACAAACTGACAAACAGATTGTAACAACACATTACAAAAATCTTTTCTCAACAATTCTGCAGGTGGCATCTTTGTCTAAAGATATTTAAGAGCAGTTGCTGAATTCACTGCATGAATGATGACCACCATTCCGGCTAACTTACATCATCCTTTGTTTGAAACTCTCTCTCCCTCAATTTTTGGATCAGGTGCCATCTGCAACTCTATTCTTCCTCTTCCTCTATAAGTTGGACAACTGGCCTCTTTTTCTTCTTTATTGTTAGCTTCTCCCAAGCCACTACTTCATCATCTGATGGCCAGTTGTAAGTCTGCAATTCTTGTAACAAGCTGACTTGCTTGTCCCACATGGAGTCAGTTATATTTTTGGCTTCTGCCACAAATCATATGCAATCATTTTCAATTTTAAAAAGACTGTCAATGATGCTATTACACCTCTCAAAATCCAAAGTATTGTCATTATTAAGGAAAGCATCTTGTGTAATCACCAACTGATCCATTGATAGCTTCCATTCCTCCAACTTGATCAGGTTTCCACTGTCATCACATACCACAAGTAGATACTTGCTATAATGTTTATCAAACATAAACAACTTAACCCTCACCTGGTTGGACTTACATTTAAAAAACTTTTAAATAGCATTGATTAAGCCAATCTTCTCAAAAACTTCTGTAACTACTCCAGGGATCTCAGGCTTATGCTCTTGTAAGCTATCAAGTTTATCAAACAACAAAGTTCTTCCTCACCAAACACTATGAAGTGGCTCCAAAGCAGCCAATGATTCAATTATCTTTCTATTTGTCTGTTGTAATTGGCCGACTGATTGATAAACTATATCCATTTTCTCTATTATCTTATCTCACCTATATTGCACAATCTTTGACATGGCATCCAAAGATGCCTCTATCCTTATCTTATCTAAATCTTCATCAGGTCCCTCAGGTAAATTTTCATCAATTTGAATTGGGAACTCAATCTGCATAGGGGGGACAACAACTACCTTCGAAGCTTCTTCCAGCTTAACTTTTATCTCTGCCAATTCATCTTCTAGCTTCTTGATCTTCATCAATTTTAAATCTCTGTCCTTGGCCACCAAGTTTGCACTTTCAAACAACTTCGAGTACCTTTCAGATAATTGAACTATTTTTGTCTCATTCAGGTTAGCCCAATGAGTCACTGCCTTAGAAACTTCAAGCTCAGTTGTATTCTGCACAGTCCAAATAATCTGATTCCCTTCCATTTTATCCTCTATACTCAATAGGGATGGCTTTTGAGTCCTAGGGGCCATGGACCACATTGCAATAGCTTGAGACTCAGGGTCATAACCACTTCCTCTTATCATATCACCAATGTGAACCTCATATGACAGGCTTCCTGATGGTTGCTTTCTTATTTGATCTATGATGAAAGCAGAAGTCAGATCCCATCTTGGAGTCAATAGCATTCCACTTGACTTGACCAGTTGTCTAGCTTCATCTGCAGTTATGGGATCAAGGCTAGGATCATAAGAATTTAAGGCTCTCAATGTCTCTTCACTTGGCTCCATACCTTCAGGCAGAAGTTTCCTCACTTCTTGCTGCTTATTCCAAACAAGGAAACTCTTGAATTCATCAGTTTTAATAAACTGGTCATCACTCAAAAATTCCTCCTGATAGACCTCTCTGATATCCCTTTCTAACCACAGGGACTGTTCCTTATCTCCTTCATCAGTGGTCACCTTCTTTCCTTCTCTTATTGCTTTTCTCAATTGGTGATGGTAAACCCTATCACCTAGCACTAGAGCAGATGCTCTATCAATTGTTCTCTTTTGTTTTTCCTGCCTTGAAGGCTCTCCTACCTCAAGCCTCTATTTCTTCAAGGGTGGCTCTGGAGTATCCCCTAATTCTAGTTGGTCTTCAACAGGCCTAACACTTTGTACATCTTCCATTTGTGGTGGGTTGTTCCCTTCCTGTGACTCATCAGAAAACTCCTCTTGATCAGAAGATGAATAGTCTTTCATTTTCTTTGGTTGACTTTGGTCAATCAACTTCTCCAACTGATTTGATAGAGTGTCATGCATCTCTATCATCTTGTCAATTCTTCCTAAATAGGGAAGATTAGGGAAGAAACCCTCAAAAGGAAGCTGGGCTGCCATCACTTGTTTTGACAAGTCTATCAAATCAAATTACCTGTTCCATCTCGTCTTGACCTCATCATCATCAATGATGTTTCTGACTACATCTTCCTCATCCAAGCCTTCATGTTATTTGTTCACACCAATGTTTGGGATGTATAGCATCCTGGCAGTTTTGATAAAGCCCTTAGGATCTACATGTCTACAAGAACCAGTAGCCATTTTGAACTGATTTAACCATGCATTAATTTGAGGAAATGCCCTCTTTCCTACCAGGAAGTCACCTACCTTGGATTGCCTAGGTGTGAATGTACCCTTCCTGTGAGGGGCTAGAATTTCCCTATCTGTCCACATCAACTACCACACAAATTCCAAACAAGCAACCCTTGGATGCACAAATTTTGGTAATAGATGTGGGGGTTGGGGGCAACCATAGACTATCAAAATTGTAGCATTCTCCCCCAAGTAAAAATCACCCCAATTGTGATCTCCCTCCCATTTGTTCACAAACTGCACTAGTCGTAGGAGCCTGAGGACCCTTGGGGATATCCTTGTAGTGTTGATACCCAACATTCTTATGAGAGGATACACAATGAAATTTTGAAAGAGACAAAAATTCCCCTCATTGGAAGTAGAATTCCACATCCTCACCCATAATTGCGCTGGATTATACTGGCCTTCAAAGTTGAACCTTGGCTTCAGCATCTTCAAATCAAAACTATTAATATTGAAGAACAAAATTAAGTGCATTAGCAAAGAATAATGCATGAAATTAATTGGGCTCTTACTATCCTTGACAGAAATAAAACCCTCATGCATTCTATCAATGATATACTAGATGTAATCATAGTCAGTATTAACCAAAGAATTTTGGATGTCCAGGATAATCATCAAAAGATCAGCTGGTAAAAACTCTGCATCCCCATCAATTCCCAAAACCCTACACAACCCATAACAAGTTTGCTTCATGTAATACTGAAGGGACTTAAATTGGTAAGGGGCATTCATGTGAGCAGGGAGGGGAGCTATATACTTATCCTATTTTGGGATATGCTTCGTTATTTGGTCCTTCATTGTCCCTATGTTCTTCTTGTACCTCTCCTTTTCTTTGCTCAAGTCGATTTCAGTAGAAGTGGATGTATAAACATTAAAAGACTTCATGAATGAACCCTTATCAAGAGTAACCAAAGCTGACTGGTCCTCTTTCCTAATAGTCTTAGAAATAGGGTCGTAACGCCTAGCTAGAGCAACAATTAAATCCACATCCAAGAATACATCAGGAACTACTAATTTCCCTAACCCCGAAGCCCAACCATTACATACAGGGATATGACTATCTCTATTTTTATAAAAGAAGTTGAAGATAGTATAACCTGTGGTATTTGGTGTGATAGGATCTCTGCAACACCCTAGAACATCTTCGAAAACATCATCAGGAGCTCTTTTGTTTTGACTGGAACCAGGTAGCAATTTCAAAAACTCATCTGAATAATTAGGCTTGCCCTTATCTTCACCACTTTTAGCCTTTTCTTCACTGCTGGAAGATGTTGTGCTTCTCTTAGGTTGATTCATCTTTGCTTTAGAATTATCTTCAATCTCTACAAAATGGATTCACTTGGTGCTCAAAAATCACTTCAGAATGACACAATTCTCTTTGAATGATTTTGGACACAGGAAACAATGAGCTTATTTTATTTATCAATGTAGATCAAGTGTGTAAAACTACCACAATCATTGCAAATCTCCTTAATTGCTCCCACATTCAATTTTGCATGTCACGAGTTTTCAAAATGTAGCTAGCTGATGTACAGATGTTGACAGATAAATTTTAAAAAACTTGAAAACAAGGCAAAGAGGCAAATGATTAAGATCCTGCACTTTAAACCTGTTTATGTCATGCAATCTTCCTTTGAAACTAATTGGATGGCTCATTAGTTTAATTTCCAGTTTGATACTGTACTTTATCCACGCAGGCAACGGTCCCTTTTCTTTTCTCTTATCACCTTTTCCAACTGGGCCTATTTAGCAAATCTACGACTGAAAGCTTCTCATGATCGTTGAATGCAATGTTAACCCTAGCATATATTCAGAGAACTAGTGACCAAAGCCTTCGCGGGTTCTCGAAATGTAATCCTTAACTCATGATACTTTTCACGAATTAGCGAACACAGTGACACCATTCGATCACTTGACTGTAGTTATTATTTGGCAAACCAGCGAACAAAGCCATCTCACATTCTCTTAATGTCGTGGCTAACTGTTAAATCTTTTGGAGATTCAGCGAACAAAGGGTTCGCACATTCACTTAACGGATCACTTAACCGCTAAATTACTTGGAGAACTTGTGAAGCCTTCACTCTCTGAATCACTGAATCTTTCTTAACCATCATCTTTACTCTGAGATTTTGAATGAACCGTTGATCTTGTTGATGATCTACGGCTGTCGCCAGTTTGCTGAAATATTTGATCCTTGGTCATTTGATTATGAGATTCAGCGAACAAAGGGTTCACTGAATCGCCAGATCATATTAAACACTGAGTATTTTAATCCTCAATTAAGCGACTGAAGACTCAAAACTTAGCCAATCCTTTTATTTGCACATTCAGAAAATGATTATTCCCTTTACCTTTTCCTTTTAGAGAACCCGTGACCACATGACTCGCTGAATCGCTAAATCATTTAGCTTCTTACTAATTTATTCTGAGAACAAGCAAACACTTGAAACAACCCGTTCTGCCAAATTCTTCATACCAAATTTTCAGGGCCGCCAAACTTAGAAGTCTTTACATATTCACTCATTCGCCAAATGAAACATGCAGGACCCAACAATATCTAAGATTAAACCACAATAGTCAATCTTGACAATGATCTATGGTATTCGTCAAGTCGCTTGGTTATTTTACCCTTAATCGCTAGATTCATAGAATGAGCGATAACCGTTGTCACCAAGTCGCTAAAATATTTGCAAAGAACCACCAAGGAATACATGAATTGGAGATAATGCATTCGCCGAATTGCCAGATGTTTTCTGATAACCACCAGATATTTGGAGACTACACGAACAAAGACAACTCTTAGCATTTTTAACATATTCTCCAGTTCGCTGAATGGTTGAGGTGTTAACCGGGATACTTAGAGACCACGTGACTAAGATGATGCTTAGCATAAGATTGACTTGTTTGCTGAATCTCTGAATACTATATGAGACATACAATGACCTTTTCTGATTCAGTGAACATAAAACATTTAACATGTGCATGATTTAATCAGCTTAAGTGACTTAAAAAAGGTAACAATGAAATAGAAGAATAAGGGCTAATCATGAGGACTTTTGCATGAATTCAACATTTTTCAAGGACAAGACCTAGGGTAAGGATTTTTGAAGTGGGCTATGACAAATTTTTGAAGAACTTCCGACACCTGTACCTAGGAAAACTTCACAGACCAGAGGACTAAACCAACTTTTGGACAAAAACCTCAGAAAATTAAGAATACTCCCAACAGTGGCTCTATCTGAGGATGCTTGATTGCAAAATCATAGCAAGAACTTATGAATCTCTGGGAGGTAGACCACAAAACCTTAACCTAAAATAGGAAACAAACACACAATAGAAACAAACACACCTATACATATATACAAACCTACTGTGCATGGAAAAAAGAATTAACTGAAGAAAATTTTCAGGAATTGTCCATGCACTGGCAACTCCTGCTCTTCACCATCCAAGTTTTGTAAGAAATATGAGTCCTTACCATGGGTCTGATGAACAATATAAGGTCCCATCCACAAAGACTCAAATTTTTTGTGTTTCCCTTTATCTTCAGCCCTGGCATTCCATTGGAGAACCATATCACCAGGCTAGAATTTTCTCACAGTTTCTCTCTTATCAAAAAGATATTTCATCTTCTAATATAACTTAATATTTTCCTTTTGTCCTTCCCTCCTAATCTCATCTAATTCAATTAGCTGAACCATTCTATCTTGCAGTGGAACACTGATTTCCATGTCCTCTTCTTGCATAAACTTATAGATTGGAAGGAGGTTATTTATTGGCAACCTTGATTTTGCACCATATACCATCTCAAAAGGGGACTTACCAGTAGCCCTCTTTTTAGAAACTCTATCAGCTCATAATGCTAACTTTAATTTTACATGCCAGCTTCTCTTATTCTTGTCCAGGGTTTTCTTCAGAATCTGCAAAATACTCTTGTTGCTGGATTCTTCCTATCCATTGGCTTGTGGATGATAAGGGGACGATTAAGACAATACTATGCCCATTTCTAAGCAAAAATTAGTGATCTCCTATGACCTGAAGCTCATAGCATTGTCAACAACTAATTTAACAGGGACACCAAATTTGGTGATTATGTTGTTCATCAGAAACTCAATCACAACAGCACTAGTGGCCCTTTTTGTTGGAATGGCTTCAATCCATTTGGTAAAATAATCAGTAGCCACCAAAATGTGACTATGTCCCCCACTAGACTTCTCGGAGAAATCTCCAATAAAATCCATACCCCACATTGCAAAAGGAGCTTCTGTAACAACAGGGTTCAGTAATAATGCACCTGAGAACTTCAATTTTTTAGAGAACCTTTGACAAGGTTCACATTTCCTCACATATGAATGAGTGTCTTTGAACAACATAGGCCAATAGTATCCTACTCTTAAGATTTTATGAGCTATTGATCGAGTAGAATGATGTCCACCACACATTCCAGAGTGCATTTCCTTCAACATTTTCTCTGATTGGTGCTTATCCAGACAAAAGAGTAAAATAACATCATTATCCTTCCAGTACAAATCACCCTGGATCAACACATATCTTTGAGCTTGCAATCTCAAACTCCTTTGATTATCATTCAAGTCAGGCAGACATTTAGCATTTTTAATAAAATAAATAACATCCTTGTACCAGGGTTGCATTTCAATACTAGTAATCATATCAATGTTAGCAGCAACATTATTTACCTGAACAAGGTCCATATTTTCCTCAGTCATTAACTTAGCAAGTCCCAATCCTCTCACCAATTTTGTAATATGAATTTCTAGGTCAAACTCTTGAATCCTGTTTATCCATTTGCACCTCTTTCCTGTGACTTCACTCTGTGTTAAGATATCCTTTACTGCAGCATGAGGCACATAAGCACTAACCTTTGCATAGACTAGATATGGTCTGAAAGCTTTGACTACCTTCACAAGTGCATAGGCTTACTTTTCCATTAGTTCATAATTTAATTCAGCAGATAGTAATGACTTGTTGAAAAAGGCTATAGGATGCTCATACCCTTCTTGATCTTTTTGCAAAAGGATAGCTGCAATAGTATGAAAAGATGCAAACGAAAATAGAGAAAATGGTTTCAAATAATCAGGTGATACCAAAACCGGGGCCTCCTGAATTGCTTGTTTGATTTTTACAAAAGCTTGCTAAGCTTCAAGGTTCCAATCAAACTTCACATCCTTCTTTAGGAACTTCACTATGGGCTTGACCAATTTTGCAAAGTTAGCAATAAATCTTCTTACAAAATTAATCTGTCCCAAGAATGACTGCACACCTTTTATGTTCTTTGGTGGAGGGACCCTTTTAATTGCTTCTACTCTTTCATGATCAATCTTGACTCCTTTTGACACTATGTGTCCAAGTAACTTCCCCTCTGTCACAGCAAATTGACACTTTTTGGGATTCAAAGACACACCAAATTCTAAGGCCTTAAGAATGACCTTCTCCAAATGGGAACAATGATCCTCATCTTTCTTGGAATACGCAGTGAGATCATCTTGATAAACAACCATTAAAACATTTATCAATTCCTCAAATGCAACATCCATGGCTCTCTGAAATGTTGCTCTAGCATTTTTTAGACCAAAAGGCATGTGAACATATACATATGTTCCCCATGGGGTTGTAAAGGCTATCTTAAATTGTTCTGATTCTTTGACCAGCACTTGATTATATCCAGAGAAACCATCCATCATTGACAAGAGTTCACATCCAGTCACTCTATGCAGCATAGCCTCCATATTTGGCAATGCATAGTTATCCTTAAGTGAAGCCACATTCAGGTTCCTGAAATCAACACAGAGCCTAATATCACCATTCTTTTTCCTTACTGGTACAAGATTTGAGACCCAAGTTGAGTGCCTAATTGGTTCAATAATACCAGCATCTCTCAGTTTTGTCAACTCAACTTGCATCTTGGTAGCCAATAAAGGGTTAATGGGTCTCTGCTTCTGTCTAAAAGGCCTGGTTTCCTCTTTTAGAGGAATTTCATGCTGAAACAGGTCAGCCCTATAAGCTTTGAGGTCATCATAGGACCAAGCAAATACATGCTTGTACTTCTTCAAAAGTCTAATAAAATTTCCTCTGATCTCTTTGCTCAGTTTCTTGCCAATGTATACCATTTGTGGGGAGTTTTCTGAACCCAAGTTTATTTCCTCTAAGTCCTCCATTTTAGTGTTAGACTTCTGAGACAAAAAACCATCATTTATTTTGAACATTCCTTCCAATTCTACTAACCCTTTAGGTATGTGGTTGGATGGAAATTGCACTATCTCATTCCCCATGATGCATTATTTTCCCTCAACACACTGTTGTATCTCATTGAGATCTATTTTCTAACCATCATATTGATCAAGGCCTTGAAGGAACCTAAGGATATCTAAGTCATCCTCAAAAACTTGCCAATTATATACATTATCAGGCACTACAGGCCTAGATTTGACCTCTAACATAGACACACCAGTGAGGGTTATATCTTCACTTTTAAGGGCAACATTTGCAAGAAAACCTGCCATGATATTATTGGATCTTTCTACCCAAAGTAGATTGAAAGCATCAAAAAACTCTAGTCTATCCCAAACAACATGTTTATACAGTTTCAACTTTTCATCTTTAGAAGCATACTGAGATCTCACTTGGGCTATAATTAACTGGAAATCACCATGAACTTTTAAAAATTTAATACCATGTTTTATGGCCACATCTAACCCCAGTATTAGAGCCTCATACTCGACAGTGTTATTTGTACACTCAAAAGTTAACAAGAAAGAGTATTTAAATGTAATACTTGATGGGGAAATGAATACCACATCAGCTCCTGATCCTTCCTTGGAGTATCCACCATCAAAGAACATTTTCTAGAGCCCATCTTGCTGCAAAATTAACTCATCCACAATTGGATCTATGTTTTTTAATTGAGGTACTGTTTCTTCAATCACAAAATTGCTCATGTCAATATCTACAAAACAATTTAGATCCTTCGGAGCAACCACTTCAATCATGACTGAAGAATAGGGCTCCCTATACAACTTTACCTCAGTTCCATTTATTGGGATGGTAGCATATGATAAATCTAGTTGCAACTTTCCACCCACTGCTGTAGCCCATTGTCTTGATAATAACATGCCATAGTGAGGTTTTGTATCAACAACAACCACATCCATTTTATATGTGGCTTCTGGGAATGCAACAATTTTCACTTGAATTCCAATTAGGCTCCCTACAATAGGTACTGCCCTATTGTCCATGGCATAACACCTTCCACTGGATGTATCAACTTGCAACCCTAACTCCATTAATTGGTAAGGCATTACAGTTATAGCAGCACCAGAGTCAATCATACAATTTTTCAGCAAAAAATTATTTACAAGCAAAGTAACATAGAAAGGATTGATAGAAGAGGGTTCTTGTGTCACAATAGTCCCTACACATACATCAAAAATATCATTAATTGCAATTGGCTTGTCCAAAGATTTCCCTTCCTCTTGTAAAACATGAATAGTTCTCTACTCACTTATAAGAGCCAGGGCTACTGCTTTGTGCTCTTCTATTTTCAACATCTCAAGCAGAGGGATGGAAACCTTCATTTGGGACAAGGCATGTCTCATATCAAAAGTAGGGGAGTCAATACAAAAATCAAGGTGATCCTTTGACCTACCAAATTTCTTTTTCACCTTATCAGCAATAATTTCTTGTTTCCCTTTCTTTTCAGCTTCAAACCCTTCATCTTTACTATTTACAATATTGGGCTTTGGGGAGTCCTTATTCTGAGGATTACTTTTGACAAACACTGATCTAGGGACTCCTTGATCATTACCCACCTTTCTGTTCCTCAAATTGTATAAGGATTTTTCTTGTGTAATAGCAGCCACAGTTAAACTCTTGATTTCTTCTTCACTAGGCTTTCTCCATTGTCTTTCATCTAACCCGGATTCTACCATGTGAGTCTTATAGTCATCATTATCAAACTCTTCATGATCAGACTGAGTAAATATTTGTTGTTCATGGTCAGATAAAATCTTCCTCTTATGATCAACATCAGGGCAAATAAATTCATCATCTGAGGACTCAAGATCCTCCATTAGTTCAGTAGTTAATATGTTAATAGCAGGCTTTTCAGATCCTTCATAATCTCCTGCATATGAATCACTGGCCTCTTCTCCCAAAGCCAGGGCAACAACACACTGGAATGGTGAGTGGGGCATATTATAGGCCACACACCAAGGGGTACTTTCCACATTATGCGCTATGTTTTTCTTCAAGGGATATAGTGTATCTCTTCCCTTTTGGGGTTCATTATTATCAGGAACAGGTCTCCCATCTTTCCAGTTTGTTTTGTAAGGCATATCTCTTAATTTAGGGGCCTTGTCCTACCTTTGATAAGGCGGCCTTGCATCTTGAAAATTTCTACCACCTTTATCAAACCTTGCTGGGAAGTCTTTAGTGTTACCAGGTCCTTTGTCCATTCTATCATCCTCTTTGGATGGACTTGCAGGTTGTGGCCTGGTTTCTTTCCATAGTCTACCTTCATCCCTTTTGTACATTTGGCCAGATGCCTTTCGGTTACTCTCAATATTTATGGCCAACTTAAAAGCATCTCTAAGGGTACAAGGATTCTTGTCTCTCAAAAGGTAAGACATCTTACCATCCATAGAATTGAAATAAGTTGTGATGCAGACTGCATCATCTAGCCTCAATACTTGGAACAGTTTATACATAGCCTTTTGGAATCGGCTATTAAACTCTGACATGCTCTCATTGTAATGTTTCTTGATATTATTGAACTCATTGAGCATATAGCTAGAGTTCACATGCTCTGCATATTGCTCTTTAAAGCATCTGAAAAATTCTTCCCAAGATGCAATACTGTTCTCAGGTAACCCCCTATACCAATCCCTGGCATCCTCAATCAATGATTGAACAAAGAGCTTCATTATGACATCTTCATGTTCAATTTCATAATCATTTACCTTATCTGTAAAAAACTTCAGATGCTCTTCATAGGTAATAACATTATTCCCAGTAAATAATGGGATCTTCTTTCTGATTTCATTGGGGACAACATTAGGTTGGCTAGGAATACCATCAAAAAATAGAGGCCTATATCTATCCAAATGAACTAGTCTTCTTTGGATATTTGGTTGATTCAGAGGGGTAGTTGCAACATTTTGACAAGGTATAGTTCCCACTGTACCACTAGCTATAATGGGAACTTGATTGGGAACTGGTCTAGGTAAAGTTTGTCCAGGGTGAAAGGCTTGAGCATTTGGGAGTGAAGTATTGGGCTGACTGAACAGATTTGTTCCTATGGTGATGGGGATAGAGGTACTAGCAGATGTGTTCATGTTAGCATGTAGGAAGGCAATCTTCCTCTTCATTTCATCAGTAGCAGCCTCCAACTCAAGTTTCTCCAGTTGAATAGCCAATTCTTCTTTCGCTTTCCTAGCCTTCTCCAAGTCTATACTTGTTTTTGAATGTACATTAGGAGGAACCACAACTTTCTTGGGCTCATTAATATTTATACCCACCAATTTATGTTTTCCCTTATCAGGGATTTCTTTGGGAGCAACAGTTATAATCTCCTTATTCCTCTGGATTTCAGAGGGATTCAGTTGCCTTAAGACATGGCCTATTCCCTCAAATTCACCTTGCTTAGGTTTATTATCCTGAGCCTGCTTTCTCAAATCTTCCATGTCACCAAATAAGTCCTTATTTAAACCTTGAACATCTTGGTTTAAATCACTAAATTGGGTCTCATTTTTCTTGGTTCTCTTGAGAAGTTCCTGCCTCTCTATGAGTAAATCATAGATTTGTTGTTCCCTTACTTTCAACCTATTGGCAATCTCAGCTAGTTGTTCACTCTCCTTTTTTCTTAAAGAAATCACCTCTTCTCTCAACTTCTCAAAATCATAGGAGGTGGTCTTAGTAGTAGAGGTTTATTTTGGTTGTTCCAGAGTGTCTCTCGCAGGGAAATAACCTGCTTTTGTGACCTCTGTGATTACTTCTTTCTGCATGTGCACACTTGGTGTAACCCTCTTGACATGTTCAGGATCATCAGAAGAGGATGAAGATTCATGAGGAAGTGAGACACAAGATCTTTCTCGAGAAGGGCCTTGGGAACTAGTAGTATGCTGACCTCTTCTAGACCATTGTTTCCTACTTGGTGTATGGAGCTCATCACCCATATTATCTTCGGGGTGATCCTTATAATAAGACCTAGTGTATCTTGGTTGACTCATGGTATAGCACGATAATATTAGCAAAGTTTACAACAATTAGAAACTGGTAGCATAGATTTTAGAGTCGCCACCCACTTTTACACAGGAATGAAATTATTCTATACTGGTCTACAAATGAACAATAGACAGGATATGCACTAACCTATTGCACGCTATTCAAAAGATCCTCAGTAGAGTCACCAATTTGTTAGCTCTTTTTCATGTAGAATCACCAATATAGTTTTCAAACATGACTCTCAGGTTCTCAACTCTAGATTCTTACAGGGAAAAGGCTAATTGATAAGGACCAAGTCCTTCTTCTACTTCAGGCTCCACAGACCCAAGCGGGTGTACCTATCTTCAGACTCATTGCTTCATAATGAAATCCTATAGTGGATCAAAGGTTCTAGCAATGATTTACTAATACCTCTTGCTGCAACTGATGCAGAGCTTAAAAATCCAATCCATGATATTAACAGAAGTAAAAAATCATTGCAGAAAAATGGCAAGTGTGACAAGGATAAACTCCTTCTTATTGAGCTTTGAACTTGGGCAGGTCAACCCATGTCAGATCTACTTCTTGAAAGGATCACAACATTAGTTTATATCCTTGATACAAACATTATCTTCTTAGTCATTCAAACATACATGAAAGTAAATTATTATTTAAGTTTTGTTGATGATGAGGTCCCTGCAAATCGAGGATAGACCAATGCCTTATCCTTGGGTATAGAGTCAAACAGTGAAACATATATTTACAGAAATCTTCTAAATGAAACACAAACAAATCCTAGATGAAATGCCTTACAATTCATCCTCTCTTAAAGAAATTTGATCATCAAATTCTTGCCAAATTCCTAAGCTCTCAGAAATTAACCTAAAGACATTACCCTTTCCTTGAAAGGAGCTAGAGATTAAAATCACAGATACCTTGTAAATGGTATATCAAAACTACCTGATAGATTCAATACACAAAAGCCACAGAATTCAAACAAGAAGATAATTGAAATCATGCAAGGGAATTCTATTGTATTCCAGTAAAATTTCACTGCATCAATACATTTCAAAATCTGATAAAATATTCTAAGATTTCAACAATGGAGCCAAGCCTCCCTCTACAGTATATTTTTTCAACCTCCTTCCAAAAGAGTCAAACTTACTATATATAACATAGCCATCTTGGAATCCTCAAAAGGATACAACAAGCTTGGGATGGCTAGAAAAGATCCTATACTAGAGACAAGATTACAAACTAACAAACAGATTGTAACAACACATTACAAAAATCTTTTCTCAACAATTCTACAGGTGGCATCTTTGTCTAAAGATATTTAAGAGCAGTTGCTAAATTCGCTACATGAATGATGACCACCATTCTGGCTAACTTACATCATCCTTTGTTTGAAACTCTCTCTCCCTCAATTTTTGGATCAGGTTCCATCTGCAACTCTATTCTTCCTCTTCCTCTATAAGTTGGACAACTGGCCTCTTTTTCTTCTTTATTGTTAGCTTCTCCCAAGCCGCTACTTCATCATCTGATGGCTAGTTGTAAGTCTGTAATTCTTGTAACAAGCTGACTTGCTTATCCCACGTGGAGTCAGTTATATTTTTGGCTTCTGCCACAAATCGTATGCAATCATTTTCAATTTTAAAAATACTGTCAATGATGCTATTATACCTCTCAAAATCCAAAGTATTGTCATTATTAAGGAAAGCATCTTGTGTAATCACCAATTGATCCATTGATAGCTTCCATTCCTCCAACTTGATCAGGTTTCCACCATCATCACATACCATAGGCAGATACTTGCTATAATGTTTACCAAACATAAACAACTTAACCCTCACTTGGTTGGACTTACCTTTAAAAAACTTTGAAACAACATTGATTAAGCCAATCTTCTCAAAAGATTCTATAACTACTCTAGGGATCTTAGGCTTATGCTCTTGTAAGCTATCAAGTTTATCAAACAACAAAGTTCTTCCTCACCAAACACTATGAAGTGGCTCCAAAGCAGCCAATGATTCATTTATCTTTTTGTTTGTCTGGTGTAATTGGCTGACTGATTGATAAACTGTATCTATTTTCTCTATTATCTTATCTTGCCTCTATTGCACAATCTTTGACATGGTGTCCAAAGATGCCTCCATCCTTATCTTATCTAAATCTTCATCAGGTCCCTCAGGTACTTCTTTCAATTTGAATTGGGACCTCAATCTGCACAAGGGGGACAACAACTACCTTCGAAGCTTCTTCAAGCTTAACTTTTATCTCTGCCAATTCATCTTCTAGCTGCTTGATCTTCATCAATTTTAAATCTCTATCCTTGGCCACCAGGTTTGCACTTTCAAACAACTTTGAGTACCTTTTAGATAATTGAACTATTTTTGCCTCATTCAGGTTAGCCCAATGAGTCACTGCCTTAGAAACTTCAAGGTCAATTGTATTATGCACAATCCAAATAATCTGATTCCCTTCCATTTTATCCCCTATACTCAATAGGGATATCTTTTGAGTCCTAGGGGCCATGGACCACATTGCAACAGCTTGAGACTTAGGGTCATAACCACTTCCTCTTATCATATCACCAATGTGAACCTCATATGACAGGCTGCCCGACGGTTGCTTTCTTATTTGATCTATGATGAAAGCAGAAGTCAGATCCCATCTTGGAGTCAATAGCATTCCACTTGACTTGACCAGTTGTCTAGCTTCATCTACAATTATGGGATCAAGGCTAGGATCATAAGAATTTAAGGCTCTCAATGTCTTTTCACTTGGCTCCACACCTTCAGGCAGAAGTTTCCTCACTTCTTGCTACTTATTCCAAACAAGGAAACTCTTGAATTCATCAGTTTTAATAAACTGGTCATCACTCAAAAATTCCTCCTGATAGACCTCTCTGATATCCCTTTCTAACCATAGGGACTGTTCCTTATCTCCTTCATCAGTGGTCACCTTCTTTCCTTCTCTTATTGCTTTTCTCAATTGGTGATGGTAAACCCTATCACCTGGCACTAGAGCAGATGCTCTATCAATTGTTCTCTTTTGTTTTTCCTACCTTGAAGGCTCTCCTACCTCAAGCCTCTATTTCTTCAAGGGTGGCCCTGGAGTATCCCTTGTTTCTGGTTGGTCTTCAACAGGCCTAACACTTTGTACATCTTCCATTTATGGTAGGCTATTCCCTTCCTGTGACTCATCAGAAAACTCCTGTTGATCAAAAGATGAATAGTCTTTCATTTTCTTTGGTTGACTCTGGTCAATCATCTTCTCCAACTAATTTGATAGAGTGTCATGCATCTCTATCATCTTGTCAATTCTTCCTAAATAGGGAAGATTAGGGAAGAAACCCTCAAAAGGAAGCTGGGCTGCCATCACTTGTTTTGACAAGTCTATCAAATCAAAGTACCTGTTCCATCTCCTCTTGACCTCATCATCATCGATGATGTTTCTGACTACATCTTCCTCGTCCAACCCTTCATGTTCTTTGTTCACACCAATGTTTGGGATGTATATCATCCTAGGAGTTTTGATAAAGCCCTCAGGATCTACATGTCTACAAGCACCAGTAGCCATTTTGAATTGATTTAACCATGCAGTAATTTGAGGAAATGCCCTCTTTCCTACCAGGAAGTCACCTACCTTGAATTGCGTAGGTGTGAATGTACCCTTCCTGTGAGGGGCTAGAATTTCCCTGTTTGTCCACATGAACTGCCAGACAAATTTCAAACAAGCAACCCTTGGAGGCACAAATTTTGGTAATAGATGTGGGGGTTGGGGGCAACTGTAGACTCTCAAAATTGTAGCATTCTCCCCCAAGTAAAAATCACCCCAATTGTGATCTCCCTCCCATTTGTTCACAAACTACACTGGTCGTAGGAGCCTAAGGACCCTTGGGGATATCCTTGTAGTGTTGATACCCAACATTCTTATGAGAGGATACACAATGAAATTTTGAAAGAGACAAAAATTCCCCTCATTGGAAGTAGAATTCCACATCCTCACCCATAATTGCACCGGATTATACTGGCCTTCAAAGTTGAACCTTGGCTTCAGCATCTTCAAATCAAAACTATTAATATTGAAGAACAAAATTAAGTGCATTAGCAAAGAATAATGCATGAAATTAATTGGGCTCTTACTATCCTTGACAGAAATCAAACCCTCATGCATTCTATCAATGATATACTGGATGTAATCATAGTCAGTATAAACCAAAGAATTTTGGATGTCCAGGATAATCATCAAAAGATCAGCTGGTAAAAACTCTGCATCCCCATCAATTCCCAAAACCCTACACAACCCATAACAAGTTTGCTTCATGTAATGCTGAAGGGACTTAAATTGGTAAGGGGCATTCATGTGAGCAGGGAGGGGAGCTATATACTTATCCTATTTTGGGATATGCTTTGTTATTTGGTCCTTCATTGTCCCTATGTTCTTCTTGTACCTCTCCTTTTCTTTTCTCAAGTCGATTTCAGTAGAAGTGGATGTATAAACATTAAAAGACTTCATGAACAAACCCCTATCAAGAGTAACCAAATCTGACTGGTCCTCTTTCCTAATAGTCTTAGAAATAGGGTCGTAACGCCTAGCTAGAGCAACAATTAAATCCGCATCCAGGAATACATCAGGCACTACTAATTTCCCTAACCCCAAAGCCCAACCATTACATACAAGGATATGACTATCTCTATTTTTATAAAAGAAGTTGAAGATAGTATAACCTGTGTTATTTGGTGTGATAAGATCTCTGTAAAACCCTAGAACATCTTCGAAAACATCATCGGGAGCTCTTTTGTTTTGACTGGAACCAGGTAGCAATTTCAAAAACTCATCTGAATAATTAGGCTTGCCCTTATCTTCACCACTTTAAGCCTTTTCTTCACTGCTGGAAGATGTTGCGCTTCTCTCAGGTTGACTCATCTTTGCTTCAGAATTATCTTCAATCTCTGCAAACTGGATTCACTTGGCACTGAAAAATCACTTCAGAATGACACAATTCTCTTCGAATGATTTTGGACACAGGAAACAATGAGCTTAACTTATTTATCAATTTAGATCAAGTGTGTACAACTACCACAATCGTTGCAAATCTCCTTAATTTCTCCCGCATTCAATTTCTCATGTCACCAATTTTCAAAATGGAGCTAGCTGATGTATAGATGTTGACAGATAAATTTTAAAAAACTTGAAAACAAGGCAAAGAGGCAAATGATTAAGATCCTAAACTTTAAACCTATTTACATCATGAAATATTCCTTTGAAACTGATTGGATGGCTCATTAGTTTACTTTCCAGCTTGATACTGTACTTTATCCATGCAGGCAACGGTCCCTTTTCTTTTCTTTTATCACCTTTTCCAACTGGGCCTATTTAGCAAATCCGCGACTGAAAGCTTCTCATGATTGTTGAATGCAATGTTAACCCTAGCATATATTCAGAGAACTAGAGACCAAAGCCTTCGCGGGTTCTCGAAATGCAATCCTTAACTCATGATACTTTTCATGAATTAGCGAACACAATGACACCCTTCAATCACTTGACTGCAGTTATTATTTGGTGAACTAGCAAACAAAGCCATCTCGCATTCTCTTAATGTCACAGCTAACTGTTAAATCTTTTGGAGATTCAGCGAACAAAGGGTTCGCACATTCACTTAATGGATCACTTAACTGCTAAATTACTTGGAGAACTTGCGAAGCCTTCACTCTTTGAATTGCTGAATCTTTCTTAACCATCATCTTTACTTTGAGATTCTGAATGAACCGTTGATCTTGTTGATGATCTACGGCTGTCGCCAGTTCACTGAAATATTTGATCCTTGGTCATTTGATTATGAGATTTAGCAAACAAAGGGTTCACTGAATCGCTAGATCATATTAAACATTGAGTATTTCAATCTGTGATTAAGCGACTGAAGACTCAAAAATTAGCCAATCCTTTTATTCACACATTCACCAAATGATTATTCCCTTTACCTTTTCCTTTTAGAGAACCCGCGACCACATGACTCGCTAAATCACTAAATCATTTAGCTTCTTAATAATTTATTCCGAGAACAAGCGAACACTTGAAACAACCCATTCCACCAAATTCTTCATACCAAACTGTCGGGGCCGCCAAACTTAGAAGTCTTTACATATTCACTCATTCGCCAAATGAAACATGTAGGACCCAACAATATTTGAGATTAAACCACAACCGTCGATCCTAACAATGATGTACGGTATTCACCAAGTCGCTAGGTTATTTTACCCTTAACCGCTAGATTCAGAGAATGAGCGATAACCGTTGTCGCCAAGTCGCTGAAATATTCGCAAAGAACTGCCAAGGAATACGTGAATTGGAGATAATGCATTCGCCAAATCGCTAGATGTTTTCTGATAACCGCCGGATATTTGGAGACCATGCGACTAAGATGATGCTTAGCATAAGATTGACTTGTTTGTTGAATCACCGAATACTATATGAGACATACTATGACCTTTTCTGATTTAGTGAACATAAAACATTTAACACGTGCACAATTTAATCAGCTTAAGTGACTTAAAAAAGGTAACAATGAAATAGAAGAATAAGGGCTAATCATGAGGACTTTTGCATGAATTCAACATTTTTCAAGGACAAGACCTAGGGTAAGGATTTTTGAAGTGGGCTATGACAAATTTTTGAAGAACTTCTGACACCTGTACCTAGGAAAACTTCATAGACCGGAGGACTAAACCAACTTTTGGACAAAAACCTCAGAAAATTAAGAATACTCCCAACAAAGAGCAGACTAGAGGTAATTTATTCTATCTAGATCTATCTGAAGAGACATGCTTGATTACACAATTTGATGATGTTTGGTTATGGCATAAGAGGTTATGTCATGTTAAATTTGACAATTTGGTAAATGTTAGTAAAAATAAGAAAGTTAGAGGTTTGTCGAGATTGAAGAAACTTGATAATGTGATGTGCAAACAATGTCAGTTGGGAAAAATGGCAAAGTCTAGTTCCAAGAGCAAGACTTTTACTTCTAAAAATATTTTAGATCTGGTTCATACTGACCTTTGTGGACCTATGGGTGTACAAAGCTATTGTGGTGCTAAATACTTTATTCTCTTTGTTGATGATTACACTAGGATGATGATTGTAATGATTTAAAAGAGAAATCTGATGCATTTTAGTTGTTTAAGTGGTATTTGGATAAGATTGAAAAGGAGATAGGTAGGAACCTTAAATGTCTGAGATCTGACTGAGGTGGAGAATTTATATCAAATGAGTTCAATCTGTTCTGCAATGATAGAGGAATCAAGAGACAAATGTTTGCACCTAGAACACCTCCATAGAATGGTATATTAGAAGAAGAAGTATGCATTGAACAACCTGAAGGATTTTGTTGATCCAAACAAGAGAAATATGGTTTGCAAGATGAAAAAAGCATTGTATGCATTAAAGCAAGCCCCTAGAGCATGGTATGAGAGGCTGCCAAATTACTTGATACAGATTGGATTCTCAAGGAAAAATGACACTAGCAATCTGTACATGAAAGATTAAGAAGGTAAAGGGATTTTGTTAGCTAAAATCTTTGTAGATGATATCATATTTGGAGGACAAGATGCCTTGTGTAAGAAATTTTCAAATGAGATGCAAACTGAGTTTGATATGTCTATGTTTGGTGAGATAAAATTCTTTGTTGGTTTACAAGTCTATCAAATGGAGAGGTATTTTTATCACACAGTCTAAATATATTAAAGAGATACTAAAAACCTTTGGTATGGAGGATTCAAGGCCAATAAGTAATCCCATGGCTACTAGACAGAAATTGTCGAAGAATGATGATACTGCTGAAGTGAACCAAACTCTATACAGATCCATGATTAGAAAGTTGCAAAATGTTGTTCACAGTAGACCAGATATTTCTCTAGTAGTTGGGATTATGGAAAGATTCTCTGCCATTCCTAAGGAAAGTCATATGATGGCTGTGAAGAGAATAATGCGATATTTGAAAGTAACAGAAGACTATGGACTATACTACAAGAAGCATGAAAAATTTGAACTGAGAGTCTACACTAATGAAGATTAGGTAGGAAATGTTGATGACAGAAAAAGTACTAGTTGTGGATCTTTCTTTCTTGGAAAAAGATTAGTTTCCTGGACAAGCAAGAAAAAAATTTGCATTTCCCAATCTACAGCTAAAGCCGAGTATGTGGCAGCTGCAGTGAACTGTTCAAACCTAGTATGGATCAAGCAATTGTTGAAAGGCATGAAAGAGGAAATCACTGAACCAATTGTCATATACTGTGACAACAAAAGTGCTATCCACATATCAAAGAACCCAGTGATGCACACAAAGACCAAACATATTTCTATCAAATATCATTATTTGAGGGAATTGGTACAAGATAAAGAGGTTAGAATGGAATATGTGAACACAAAGGAACAACTAGAAGACATATTCACAAAATCTTTACGTAAGGATGCTCATGAATATCTTAGAATTTAATTGGGGGTGCTTCCCCTAACTGAGGCTACCTAGTCAAGCTAGGAGCACACACATCAAATGTGCTACATAGAGTATCTAACAAATTGATGTAGAAAAGGGTACACTTTAGGAAAGGCCTAGAGTTGTGAAAAGTACAACAAAGCTGATAATCAGTCATAAGAAAAGATGACAGAGGAAGAAATAGTGTTACTAAGCTGACAAGATGATATCTACATCTGAAAGATGCAAGTTCTAGTTGCTGCTTTGGTATTATTATTAAAGAGAGAGATTATAAGTCAGATGAAAACACATGAAAGATCAAGAAAGAGGGAGAGATTAAAAGAAGTAAGAGGGAGACATTCAGAGGAAAAGAGGCACAAAAAAGATTAAGAGGGAGTTACTATTGTTGGCAAGTTGTCTATACTGATGTATATGACTTGATATAGTGTTTTCATTATGGAAACAAAGTCATATAGTAGTTTGGAGTCAGCGCACATGAAGAGAAGATCAGAAATCAGTTAAGTGTTGAAGACTAGACAGTGTATAGAGTTCTTGTAGCTCAGAGCATCATCACACATGTGTATGAAATAATTAAGGTATGCACCCTAGAAGTTAAGTTGGTTAGAATATATTCATGCTTATTCTATGAGCGCATGATCATATGTGCAAGGATGAGAAAGTTACAGTCAGTTGAAGTTGCACAGCCAAAGTGTGCCAGAGAAGATTAGAGCATGAAGCCGATAGTTAGTATTTTGGTTTGCGAATATAATGTAATGTTGTAAAGGTTATGTGCCTATTGTATTTAGGTTTCCAACATGTATACTTGTTTGTTTGTAAGCACACTTAAGCCAATTCATTTGGAAGCATTGTATGTAATAGGTCTAAGGGCCGACCTAGTTGTTTATTTTTTATGAGCGTATAAATATAAGGTGCACCCATTGTATTTGGTATGAAAGTTGATAGTGAGTTGTAATAAGTAGATTAGAAGTGTACAAAGACACTAAAAGATATATTAGAGCTTTGCTAGAGGTCAAAGCATCAGCGCATCAAAGGAACTGATCTAACAAGCAGTGTCACAGTGATAGTTCATCCTAGAGATATAGTGTGTATCTAAGATCAGAAGGTTGTAGCCTTCACCACTTGAGTAGTGAGCTCTTAGATAGTGCATCCTCTCCCCTAACAGGGACTATTGTAAAAGACTCCTAACAGGGTTAAGGATCTTCTAACAAGGATCACAAAACACTAGTGTAGAATATTAGTGGGTTTCAATTCCCACTAGAGTTTTTACCTTTTTGGATTTCCCCGTAACCATATTGGTGTCATGTGTTGATTTCATGTTTCATGTTTATGTGAATGTTTATTTCAGTACTTAAGCATTTAAGTTCAATATAAAGATTCAAGTGAAAAGTTAAAATACAATGAACATTGATTCACCCCCCCTCTCAGTGTTCCCATTCCTAACAATTGGTATTACAGCTCTGGTCCTTAAAAAAAAAGTTTAACCACTTGAGGAGATCATGGACAAAGAAAAAATGAAACATCTGAAAAGAAATCTTGAAGCTGCTCTTGAAGACTTGGACAAATCAGAAAGAGAAATTGAAGAACTAAAGGAAAAATTTAGTGATGCACAATTGGTTATCAGAAGGCTAAGAAAAGATTTGAAAGAATGCTCTAACAGTGATCTAGGAGAAAAGATCAAGAAACTGAATGAAGAAAATGCATCTATGAAAGAACTACTTGAAGAATTTTATGACAAGTTGATCAATAATTAGGAAGTCTACAATGAACAAGTCAAAGAGAACCTTCAACTCAATGAAGAACTAAGGCAAGAAAACATGGAAATCTTGGAGCTAAGGAATAGAAAAGAAAGCTTGGAGTCTGAATTGAAAGAAGAAAAGAATCATATTGAAAAATTACACACTAGTTCTGATTTGATAGAATCTTAGTTGTATGCAAGAAGAGCCAAAGGAGACACCCGCTATATTGGATACAATGAAGTACAAAATTAGATTGACAATATTCGAGCAAGAAAGAATTCACAAAAAGACTCTACTAATGCTAAGGAGACTGAAGATCAAACCAAAGATAATGGTGAACCACCTAAGAATCAGCGCAAGCTTGTAGACTGCACTTGTTTTGCTTGTAACAAGCATGGACACATTGTGAGGAACTATACAAAGGTAAGACCTTTTAATGGTTACTGTTATTCATGCAATAAATTTGGTCATAGAGCTATGAATTGCAAGACCATTAAGAAGAACAGGATTCAGCAAGATCAAAGAAATCAGAGTCAGACAAATGCAAGAAGTTCTTAGAATGTTAGGTGCCATTTATGTAACTATAATGGTCACTCAGCAAAACAATGCAGAATGGTGACTCATGTTAATGCATCGAGGAATATAAGACCTCCAGTCATTTGTCACTCTTGTAACAAGGCTAGACATATCTCAAGGTTTTGTAGATCAAGGATGCAAGGTCAGGGAATCCCTAAAAAGGCCAAAGAACCAGTTTTGGATCCCGAAGCATAAGTTAATTTTGTCAAAGCCTCAAATGATGTGAGCATGATTTGGTCAGAGAAAAAGAAGGACAAAAATGAAGAGAATGTATTGGATGCATCCATAGTGGACACACCCTCTACATCTGGATGAATGGCCCTTAGGGTCATAGGGAGAGCTAATTTAGCTCTAGACCCCTGCGTGGCTAGTATACTCATCCTCAGGGTATGTGCCTTTGGAATTAAGCTTTTGGAGTATAAAGGTAGCTTTGTGCAAGAGCACACATGCTGATTGTGAACATAACTTGAGTTGGAAAATTTCAAGTGACAGCCTGGTTTACACGACTTGCATTAATGGAAGAATTCTTACTTTAAGTACATAGAAAGTTGTTTAATTACTCATTGCATTCGAACTCAGAGAGATTGAAGAGAAGAAAGAGCCTTGGAAGTTGATGTGAAGACTTGGAGATTGATCTATCAGTAATTTGTAGTGCATTTAGTCAATTGCAGAAACCTTAGTCTGTCGCACCGATCTAGAAGTCTTCAGATTATCTCAGAGAACGGTTGGAAAGCAATTAAACAAGTAAGTCATGGCCACTCCCATAGTTTATGATGTCGCTAAGAAGATGAGATATGTATTCAAGAAGAATCCATTTAAGTCAACCCCAGATGATTTATAGGGAGATTTATCCCACATGCCTATGGGTGTCATGCATGTCAAGGATATTAGGGCATATATCTACTACAAGAAAGAACTAGTAGGGTTGGATAGGTTAAGGGCACACATGGATACCATGTTGAAACCAGACAAAACATTCATGGATGAATATGTTAAATGGAATGATCACCCTATTGTTGAGTATGCTATGGCATATGAATTCTATGAGAAAGAATGGGTAAGGTTTTATTGAGCAGAATTCATGATGATCTATTTTGGATAGGTGATGTGCTAGTAAGAATCACTAGTGACTTGATATATGAGATGATAGGCCTTTCTAGGACAGGCGTTGTCCTTCCTATGGGAAAGGATGTTAAAAAGATGGTGGAGCATACATGTAAGTCAAGGAGTGATAGGCACGGGATGACAATTGAGCCTATTGAACAAGTAGACATCAAATTGATGTCAATGATACTGGATACAGGTTTCATCACACCAGCAGGGTGAATAGTGTGTCTGCAGGCATAATTCTAGCAGCCATCAGACTTGTGAAGGAAGATGGGGAGTTCAAATTGTATGAGATCTTGTGTGCACAATTGATTTATAACATCAAGGCCATCAAGCATGATAAGACAAAAATATTCATGTTTGGGTCATTAATCATTTACATGTACCTTCATATAGTTGGGAGAGTATCAAATATGTATTTGGACAAGTCCATTCCAACTATGCCACAGATATCTAACAAAGCATCCACTGAGAGTACATTGAGAGATTATGTAACATTGGAATTGAAGATGGGCTAAGATGCAAATGAGGTATAGGATTCCAGAGAGCATTGTGGAAAAGTACAAGGATACAATTTGTTTTATGGTGGAGACAGACACAACTTGTATGGAAGTTGTTGAGCCAAGAACTAAGTGGATTCATCCACTTGGTTATGAGGTAGAGGAATAGGTCCTTGAAGCATATGCATAGGTACTACTATTAACCCCCAAAGATCCTAATGAACCTAGGTGGGGACCATATGAGGAGAAAAATAGAGAATTAGATGATAAACTTAATAGTGCAGCAACAAAAAGAAAGGTTGCTAAAGTCACATCAGAGATCTTGAGGATTCATGGTGTGTCTCAAGTAGACCTTGATAAAGCAAGGGATAAAAAGATTGCTTTGGAAATTAAGAGCACATCCATAGTGGAAGCTAAGTTTGGTGATCCCAAGATGAAGAAGGTGAGAATTGAAAAAGATTATAGTCAGAAGGGTAAAGAAGATGATACTCCTTCTGTGCCCAAGGTAACCATTGACCTTACTACTCCTCTTGAGTATAAGGAAATGCCTAAGAGGAAGAAAGAGGTTGGCACCAGTCAGCCACCCTCGTGAGTCACAAGAAACAAAAGGAATACTCAAGCACCTCCTGAAGTAAGCTTCAAACCCAGTCTCAGTGTGCTAAGTGCCAGAATAGTTGATGAAGGAAGAATTGATCAAGTAGGGAAGTTTTATGATAAGTATAGTAAAATTGACAAGTTAGAGATTCATATCATCATAAAGCACATGATCAAGTTCAAAAGGATAGTTTTGAAACTAAAAACAATGATTCTTGACAATGTATGGAATATATTTGAATTCCAAAAGAGACAGGCTATTGAGGAATATCTACGGATAAGGGAAAATATTCTTGATGATACCCTTCCTGTGTGTGAACTAGAAGAAAAGAAATTGCTGTTAGATCTGGTGAAGCCTCACCTCAAAACTAAGACAAGAACTCTAAACATAATGGATAAAAGTAATGAGCTAATTGCAAAAGAGATAGAGAAAGCCTTTGAGAAGGTATTTATGAATAGAAACATGTATCCACGTACTGCACCCCATAGCTAATGTACCCAAAATGGTTACAAAAGGGTCAGAGACCATCAAAGTACATTCTATAGGTCCTCAAGATTCAACACCTATAGTGGAAGTATAATTAGAGGTAGACAAGTCTATGCACATGTCAGAATCACTCAAGGAAAACACCATTATCATTGATAATGTGGAGATAGCCATGGCGGCCAATGACACAGAATTGGACAAATTTGAGGAAGCTTTTGTGAGCACACAAGAAGCTGAGATTTTATGCATCAACACACCTCCCACTCATCAAGAAGAGGTATTGATTGAAAATATAACAGATGAGAAAGAAGATGATAAAATGGAAGAGTAAGAAAATAAAGAAGAAGAAGAAAAAGAAGAAGAGAAAGATAAAACTAGAGGTGATGGATAGCACTCCCATCACTCCCTCCTCAGCATTGTTGTCAAGTTTGACACCTGACACATCTAGTTTAGACTCATGGAGAGAAGAAGACCTGATTAAGTTTAGTATCCTAGCTATGGAGAAGGAAAAGGAGAAACAAGTAATGAGAAATCCTCTCCTTTTGGAATCAGTGAACATACTGAATAGTTTGTTGCCTACAGACAAGAAAGTGTCTAAGGTACACTTTGTTGATGATGTAATTACAATCTTTTCTTGGTTCAAAAGTAATTTCTCAAGCCTTGAAGAATCTACATCCCAAATTGCAGAAGAAAAGTATTTGAAGAAGAGATTGAATGAGTTAATGAGCAACTTTGTACTAGATTTGAATTCACTCAAGACTGGTCAAGCATCTTTAAAAGAATTTGTTGATCAAGGAAGGAAATTCATTGCAGACTGCATGGATCAGGATGAGCTTATTGATGCCCATCTTAAGAAAATAAAAGAGGTAGAATCTATGATTGAGCAAGGGAAGATTTCAATGAAAGACACATCCATAGATGTGAACATGTGCAATAATATCTACCAAGGTCAGTTAGACAAAATTGAGAAGATAGAAAAGGAGATGACAAAGTTAAGGGCTAGATAGACTTAGTTGAGGAATGCTCTTGCACCCTCATTAGACATCCTAAATCAGAATATCAAGGAGATTGATGCCACTATGGTGACATATGATCAAGGTCCTTCCACAGATTTGAAGAAGATGGAGAAGCTTCAATATGCATTATGCACCCATCCCCAGATAGTTAACTCTTTGATAAATTTTTAGAAAAAAGAGATCCAGAACCTTAAGATTGCATATCCAAATGTTTTCCCTCAATGGGTATATGTAGATATAGTTTTTGTAACACCTTTGTCATTAATCTCAAAGGGGGAGTTGTGTGTAGAATATAGATCATAATATGTATAGGGAGATATAAGTATATGTATAGAAGAACAAAAGTTTTTTGTATTAAGGATAGTTAGCAACTTGGCCATATTCCTTTGTTGCCATCAATGAAAAAGGGGGAGATTGTTGGAAAGTTGTCCATACTAATGTATATGACTTGATATAGTGGTGTCATTATGGAAACAAAGTCATATAGTAGTTTGGAGTCAGCGCACTTGAAGATCAAAAATTAGTTAAGTGTTGAAGACTGGACAATCTACAGAGTTCTTGCAGCTCAGAGCATCAGTGCACGTGCGTATGGAAGAATTAAGGTATGTGCCCTAGAATTTAAGTTGGTTAGGCTATATTAATTCTTATTCTATGAGCGCATGATCAGATGTGCAAGGATGATAAATTTATAGTCAGTTGAAGTTGCATAGCCAGTGTGTGCCAGAGAAGAACAAAGCATGAAGCTGACAGTTAGTATTTTGGTTTGCGGATATAATGTAATGTTTTAAAGGCTATGCACCTATTGTATTTAGGTTTCTGACATGTATACTTGTTTTTTTGTAAGCACACTTAAGCCAATTCATTTGGAAGCATTGTATGTAATAGGTCTAAGGGCCAACCTAGTTGTTTATTTTGTATGAGCATATAAATATAAGGTGCGCCCATTGTATTCAGTATGGAAGTTGATAGTGAGTTGTAATAAGTAGAGAAGAAATGTGCGAAGACAATAGAAGATGTATTAGAGCTTTTCTAGAGGTCAAAGCATCAGTGCATCAAATGTACTGATCTAAAAAGTAGTGTCACAGTGACAATGCATCCTATAGATATAGTGTGTATCTAAGATCAGAAGGTTGTAGCCTTCACCACTTGAGAAGTGAGCTCTTGGATAGTGTGTCCTCTCCCCTAACAGGGACTATTGTAAAAGACTCCTAACATGGTCTAACCCTTAACAAGGTCTACTATACTTAAAGCATTGTAAAGAAACTCCTAACAGGGTTAAGGATCTTTTAACAAGGATCACAAAACACTAGTGCAAAATATTAGTGGGTGTCAATTCCCACTGTGGTTTTTACCTATTTGGGTTTCCCCATAACCATATTGGTGTCTTGTGTTGATTTCATGTTTCATGTTTATGTGAATGTTTATTTCAGTACTTAAGCATTTAAGTTCAGTATAAAGATTCAAGTGAAAAGTTAAAATATAGTGAACACTGATTCACCCCCCCCCTCTCAGTGTTTCCATTCCTAACAAATGTGTGGTTGGTCAAGCAAGCTAGGCTAAGTGATTCAGAATTAGAATGAAGCTAAGGATATTACAAATGTTTCTGATGAAAATAAATAGTTTGGATTGATTGGTGAATCATGTGTTATTCATATGGTGTTGCCATCAATTCCAAAGAGGGAGATTGTTGGAAACTACAATTGAAGCAATTGTTGTATTGTCATTGATGTCAAACATTAACTATTAAGACAAGTTTCTATCTAAGAAAGTAGTATATCTATCGGTTAATGAGAAGGATTAGGGCAAGGTTGGTAATAATAGCACCTAGAGAAAGGTTGAGTTATCTTGATACTTCAATGAGTACTTGATTATATGGCACAATGATAAGACAATGTATTATTTATCTAAGTAAGAAGCAAGACTAAACAAGTAGGCTTAACTGAGAAAAAGTGAAGAAATCTAGTTTAAGATGAGTGATGTTAGTGTCGACTAAGAGCCAGTATATGCCGAGTAAATTTAGTGTTAACCGAACATCAGTTTATTGTCGAGTGACAGTATTAGGTGAGTGAGAAGATTGAAGAGGTGACCGAGTTACGCAATGATGACCGAGGAGTTGAACATAGTATTGACCGAGTGTCAGTAATTTAAATTTGAGGAAGAATTCAGATTCCTAGCCAACGTAGTTGAATTCTTGGATTATGTAAATTGTGTTGACTTTATTTATAAAGTGTATGGAGCATTTAATGCACAGTAAACCATTTTATTGAGATTTCAATAAGGAGATTAAAGATGTTTCTAGAAGGATGGATGAAGAACTTAAATGTTGGAAGCATTTGATGGATCTGACCTAAACCTAAGATCTACGAAGGAGATTAAGCATCAAAAGAAAGATCTATCTATTGAAGAGATATAAGAAAACCTAAGCATGAGGTTGAGAGAGTATGGTGGAGTTGTTGATGTTATTGACTGACAAAGAAGAAAGGTTGAAGGTGAAGAAGTTGATCAGAGTTGTGATTGCTTGAAGGGATTTCTGAGTAGATTAGTGATGGAGATGGAAATGGTACTCATTCAGTAAGCCAACATATGTGTACGAAATTGGATCTATTATTTGCAAAGTGAGTTGTATGTTTTTCAGATCAATACTACTGCTACTTTCTAACCATTGTATCAGTTAAAATCCTTTAATCAAGGTTGACCTAATAGTCATTGTATAAATCCTTTAATCAAGGTTGCATTCTAATGGAATGTACTTAAGTCCTCTAACAAGATGCACTCCTAACAGGGTGGTTGAAATACTTTAATAGGGTCACACCTAACAGTGTGTTTTGTAAACCTTTGATAGGGTTGGCTTCTCATAGAGCTCACTTCAGAAGAGTGAAAAATATCAGTAACATGTTACAAATTGGTTTTTCCCAAATTGGGTTTCCACTATAAATCCTAGTGTCAAACTTGTGTGAATGTTTTGGTGTTAAACATTTCTATGTTTTGCAAGTTAAATACTATTGGATAGTGGACTGCACTATTATATGTTTCTGGTATACATTTCTTTAATGATTGAGTAGTGTTGGTTGTTAGATCTGAAATTGTTGAAGTGTTTGAGAGTTTTATTTATACATCTGGACCTGAGAACAACTGATTCACCCCCCGTCTTTGTTGTTCTAAATCATATTAACAAAAATATCATCAAGATATATGATAAAAACCTTACCAAGCTAAGGCTTCAACACATGATTCATCAATCTCATAAATGTTTTGGGTGCATTTGTCAATCTGAATGACATGACCATCCACTCATACAATCCATCTTTTATTTAAATGTTGTTTTCCATTCTTCCCCTTCACGAATTATAATTTGATGGTATCTACTTTTCAAATCATTTTTTGTAAAATACTTTGCCCCAGTCAAACAATCTATTAAATCATCCATTTTGGGAATTGGAAATTTTTATTTAATGTTGATATTATTAATAGCTTTGGAATCTATGCACATCTTCCATTCAACCAACTTCATTGGTGCCAATGCTACTAATACAACTCACAAACTAAGACTTTCTCTAATCAACCCTTTGTCCAACAACTCTTGGACTTGTTTAATTATTTCCTCATTTTCCTGAGGTGTCATTCTATATGGTGCCTTATTTGGATAACTTGATCTCAGAATTAAATCCATACAATGACTAATTTCTCTTTCTGGTAGAAATCCATAGGTAATTCTTTCATCATTATCTCTACATATTCATCAATCAACTCTTGAATTTCCATGGGAAAATTCTTTTCTTTGTTTTTTGTCCCATTTTGCATTGACTAGGAAGCAAAAGCAAAAAAAACTCCCTCTTTCTTGAAGTCTTTCAAGAATTTTTTTCCAAAAACTAAAGAAACTCTTGAACTTCCTTCAACATCTTGTTCTTTATTCTTCATGGGATTCAAAATAAATTGTCGTCCATCCTTCTTATTAGTATATGTATTATTTTTTTCATCATGAACAATCTACATATCATATTTCCAAGTCCTACCTACCAAGATGTGACATGCATCTATGGATATTATATCACATATTATTTCATCCTTATAATTACCAATATGAAAATTAACCAAACAATATTCTCTTCCCAGCTATTGATGCTCCTTTTTCACCAACACAATTTAATATGGGTGGGGTGTTTCAACCATTTCAACTTCAACTTCCTTACCATTTCTTCAAACAAAATATTATCTTTAATCTTATAATTATAATCAATTTACAACATTTTCCATCAAACTTACATCTGGTTCTAAATAAATGTCTCCTTTGACCTACTTCAACTCCTAATTCCTTCTCTGGATTTAACAACATTCATCTCATCATTAATGATTCTCCATCCTTTGAATTCTCTCCTTATCTTGAAGTTTCTACAACTTCATCTTCTTCTTGGGCCACATGAAGTCTAGCCTCTTTTCCTTTACGTCCACCTTGTTGTATATGTGGACATTCAAAGGCTCTATGCCCAATTTATCCACATTGGTAGCATGTACCAGTGAAGTCTCTTCCTCTTCCAAAATTTCCACATCCTTTGAAGGACTCTACTCTTCCTCTTAAATTTATTCCACCTCTCATTTCTTGAGTGTATGACCTCGCCTGAGAGGTACCAACTTCATCTTGTTTGGTATAATTTCCTCTTCAAAAATTATTTTGACCTCTACCATTTATATTTATGCCTCTTCCTCTATTATTATTATTTTGTTTTCTATTCAATTTCTCTTCAACCTTCAAAGCATATTGATAGGCCTCTTCAATATTATACAATTTTAATAACCTTATTTCATCTTATATTGACATACACAAACCATTCAAATACCTTGAAGCTTTCTCCACATCATCTTTAACATGACCTTCTTGTATGCTCAATCAAAAAGATTTTGGCATATATTGAGCTTAGTCACATTGTCATCATTACTATTATTCATATTAATGAAGTAATTATAGCCGTCTTTGTAAATCAAATCATAGTAGTGATAATTAAATGGTAATGCTTCTTCTTGGGTTTGTCCTCTCTCAAAATTGGCAAGTACTTATCCATTGTTAGCCTATTATGCATTTTGACGCCATTTAATTTCAAATATCTCAAATGAAATTATTTCTTTTATCTTTAGTGGGAGCACAACATACTCCCAATAGATCCATTGCAAATAAAATAGTGCTTTGTTAGAAGAATCATCCACAACTATATAAACTTCCCTATAAACATGTTAGAGAGTAGATTGAAGGAACATCCTAATCATAATTTTATAGTCATACATCATATCTTTGATTTTCCAAGGAACATTTATATCCCCTTTTAGAATATCATTAATCATTAATCATCGTATAATACCATTCAACAATGATTTGATTAAAAAATAATTATGTTAATCTTTTGATTCCCTACATAGCAATAGTGGCTTCTACAATTGTGTTAGATCACCTCACCAAATATTTTAAAAAACCTTCCACCAAGTGGCTATTTTTGTCTCTAATAAACCCACCAACATCAATCATCTCAGGGTTTTGTTTTGAGCATCCCTCAAATTTTATTTTGACCCATCCCTCCTTAGGCAATTTCCATTTTATTATTTTCTTGCTCGGGATATTTATCCTATCATCTCTTGTTAAATCTTTGGTGATTCCTCAATTATGTTTTATTGTGATCTATCAAGATGAAGACATCACTTTAGAGAATCCATAGATCACAATATTGATATATTTTCCTAGATATGTTATTTAATACTAAAAGATAATTAATCCTTGTTTCTATTTAGCTCTCCAAAAAAAAATTATGTTCTTTCCATTATCTGCATGAAACAAAAGGGGGAATTCACTTCCATAAGTCTCTAATTATTGAAAGAGAAGAAAGTGATATATTGTTCCAACTTAGATCATAAAACCCTTAAGAGAGAAAGGGAAGACCAAGGCAATAAGAGGTTTACAATAAATTAGTCTAGACCACTCTAGAATAAGTTGAATTTTTCTAGCTTGAATAATAAGCTTATCCTTCCAACCAGATGGTCTTTTTAAGACACTTTCATCTATACTATTCTAATAATTATTTGAAGGATTCTTAGTAACCAAAGGCAAACTAATGTAGGTGGCCAACAAGACAACAATTTGACAGCCTACAATCCTCATTATTATGTCTTTTAGCTACTAATTTGAGTTGAATAAGTATAACATAACTTTTTTGTATTTGATTTGTTTCCTAGAGGCCATAGCATATTCCTCCAAAATAGAGTTCCAATGATTAGCCTTGATCTCTAAAACATCCCCAAAAATAATTGTATCATCCAAAAACTGTTGATGGAAAGAGGAAGACAATGAAGAAATAACTTTAATTCCCTTTATCCATCTTAAGTCAAGCTTCTTTTGAAGGATTCTTCCAATAATTTCAACCACAATAATAAATAGAGGAGAGAGGAGTGCACTGTGTCTAAACCCTCTACTAGATGATAAATAAACCCTAGAAACTCCATTAGCTAGAACAAAGTACTAAATACTAGTGACACAAGCTTTGTTCAAGTTCATAATTATGATTTTGAATCCAATTTCCACAAAAAAACCAATCAAAGGCCAAGAAAATCAATATCCAATATTAAAACCATTCTTGACTTTTTGTTGAGCTCCATAGAATATATATATTCATTAGTGGATAAAGAAACATCCAAAATTTGTTTTCCTTTAGAAAACCCCTTTTGATTAGGAGAGATCAGTTAATGAAGGACATATTTTAACCTATTAACAATGAGTTTAAAAAAATCTTGTAGATATTATTACATAAGCTTATTAGTTTGCAGTCTTGCATAAAGGAACCTTAAAATTTATTAGGTATAAGAACAATAAAATTGGAATTCAACTATTTACAAGTAATTTAGAAGTCTTCCCAATCTAAAAAGATCCCTGACAACATTAAGAAGATCAATTGAAGTAACATCCCAAAATTCTTGAAAAAATGAAGGAGGAAACCTATCAGGCTTAGGGGCTCTACATACTCCAAAAGAAAACACATCACTTCTTACTTTTTCCATCTAGATAGGCTTCTCCAAATCATTAAGGTTATAATGAGTTGACACATTAGTAATTGAATCAACCAAATCTTCTAGACCTAAGAAATCTAGATTGGATTCAACAATAGTTTCCTTAAAAAAATAAACAATATCAATAATATCATTTTCCTCAGAAGAAAAATCCCATGTTCAAGTGTCATGTTTAAGATCAAATTCCCCCTCCAATGTTTCATTATGGATTTATGGGAGAATTTTGTGTTTCTATATTTGACTATTAGTCATTTCATCCAATAATTCTATTTCTATAAGACTTCCTTAATCTTTGAGAGTGTAAGCCATTTAGAACACACACACACACACACATAGATATATATATATTCCTCATTACATGATCACTAACTTAGCCAAAAAATTAAATCTATGCAATCCTATACACCCCTCAATCTTCTTTGTCACCTTTCCCATTTTGATTCTTGACCACATGACCTATTTGGCTTAGGATGTGTGCATATCGTAGGGAAATTCATGCAGCACACATTTTTCCCACCAGTTTATAGACACAAAGTCAATCATTGAGATGTTACAAATTCCACCCATATAGTGTAATGCCTCCTCTCTCTCTCTCTCTCTCTCTCTCTCTCTCTCTCTCTCTCTCATCTATTTTCCCTTGGACTTATTACATATCTTTGATAGTAATTTTTTCATTGAAATATATTCTTGTAGTGTTGAAAATTGCACCCTATGTAATTCCTCATTACATGATCACTAACTTGGCCAAAAAATTAAATCTATGCAATCCTATACACCCCTCAATATTCTTTGTCACCTTTCCCATTTTGATTCTTGACCACATGACCTATTTGGCTTAGGATGTGTGCATACCGTAGAGAAATTCATGCAGCACACATTTTTCCCACCAATTTATAGACACAAAGTCAATCATTGAGATGTTACAAATTCCACCCATATAGTGTAATGCCTCCTACCACTATCTATCAATGTCAACAATCATGTGAATAGATTAAAACTTGATCTTTGAGTTTCATTTATTCTTTTTGTGATAGCTTCTTATACACTCTCGTGGAAATCTTATAGCTTCTCCATATTTTCTTGAGCCCATTCTTCCATTTGGATAAATCTTCACAACATCTAAAAATTCATAGCATCGCACCTTCACCACCTTCTTATTCATCTCATATTTAGTCCATTAAGCTTTGGATTTGTAGCTTTGAAGGGGAGTTTTTCATCTCACTCCATTTTGACTTGTTAATCATCATATTATCTTAAGAATAGTCTATTGGAAATTTAGTTGGTAAAATTGATACTGAGAGGGGGGGTGAATCAGATATCACCTATTGACCTATTTTAACATTATTAAAAAAAACTTCATAGAATTATCACAAGTTTCATCAATGTAATAGGCTAAACATCATACATGAAAATATTCATAACACAATAACTTGGTTACCCACAAATCTTCACTACTATAGCATAAAGTTTTCCTATTAGGGCTAAAAATTTGATCACAAAATATGATCTACCCTGTGAGGGGTCTGCCCTGTTAAGAGTTTTTAGACTTATACAATCTACCTTGCAAAATGATTTAAAACTTACAACTAAGTAAGCACTCGGTTAAGATATTACATAAGGTCTCTTAAAACCACTCTATTAAGAGATTTACCCTGATACACTTATTAGAATGTCTCCCGATCCTTCGGTTTGCACTGTATGTTGATTACATATCTTCTCCTTCCAGTATTGATTTGATCTTACTTATCAAGTTTATCTTTGTTCTATCCTTCACTGCTTTACTCTATTTCACTCGGTCACTGAAATCTATTAGAATACTTCACTAGTCTGAAGATATTCTCTCTTTTTTTTTTCATTCCCTTCACATCCTCCATCTCCCTCCTTTCATTTAGGGTTTGGATCTCATCTTAAATAAACAACTAAACTTCTCCAAGATTTAAGACCAGTGATTCATATTTACTCTTTTTGCTACTTGACCTTTCCTAATTCTGATTGGCTCCAAGTGTTACATAGGGATCAGTGATTACAAAATAGGAGTGTAATCACCTCTGTGATTTCCTCAACAAACAAAATACAAAATATGCATGTCGACCAAAACATTTTACCTCGATGATTGTGCCATTACAAACTCATACGTCAATTCTGGTTAACTCGGCAATTGATGTCTCTGGTACTTGGAATTCACTGTACTCAGCATTTGCTGATATCTCTGGCACTTGGCATAAACTACTTTACATTGCTCAAAAAAAACTAACTCAGCTAATAAAAAAGTACTTGGTGACCATTGGTTTGCTCGGCAATGACTACTTCTTGGTAAATATACATTACATGACTCAGCCTATACATGATGCTTCGGTCGCAGTGATGATCAACCAATATTTCCTAGATAATGACTAAGTTTGAGACACTAATAGACAACAAAACTATAGGGATCTACAATCTCCCCCTTTGAAATTAGTGGCAAAAGCACTATGTCATGACATTTACAATTACATTTACATAGAGTACTTAGTATTAACAGAATACTTCCCCTAAGATATATATACATATGCAAAATTGAGTATATCATACCATTCTCATTTTGTTACCTCCCTTTGTGCCTGGATATGTCATTTAATTTCCCCCTTTTTTTTGGCACTCTTGATTTCTTCAGGAGTAGGAATCTTGAAATATTTCTCCAAAAATGGTTTGTGGAGCATCATAACAATATGCAATGCAGAATCCCAACCGGATGTTGCAACTTTTAGAACTTCTAGTTGCACTTCTAGCTCAGCAGCTAGATTGACTAGGCTCTTGGCTGTTGAAAGATGAGGATCTTTTTGGATTAATTCCTTATCCTTTGCTAACTCTCTTTGAATGAGCTCTAGATGAGGTGTTAACATTGTTTGAATGGAGATTAGATGAGCTCTTATCTTACCATCATTAGCCATCAACTCAGATATCCTTCCTTGTGAATGTAGAAGCTTGGCATAATGTTTGGAACTGGAACTTGCATCCAAGCTCAAGGATTGACTAGTAGACTTTATTTCTTGTTGTAGTTTGTCTACTAGCTCCTAGTTATCCTTTGTAAATTCTTCTACATTACATAGTTTTGTATACAAAGATTGTACATTCACTACCACTCCTGAATCTGTTATCTGTGTAGAGAGTTCTACCTGCTTAACTACAATCTCGAAAGAGACATTATTGAACACCTTTTTTTCAAACTTCCTTTCTGACCACTGTAACAACTTATCATTTGCTTCTCTTTCTTCATTAGTCACTTTATTGACTATATGGACAAGTTGTTCCAGTATGGGGTCAGATTCATTAACACTAGTCATTTCAAAAGCATCAATAAATATTTCTTTTATCTCATGAAAAACTTTCTTTTGCTAATGTTCTCTTCTCAATTCTTCTTGCCTACTTTTCCTCTTTAGTAGATCTTGCAATATTTGCATCTGCTCATATGATAAGTTATCTAAATCCCATTTTAGAATTACTATAACTTCGTTAATTGTTACCTCAGGTGAAGAACTTTCACCTTCTTTTTTTGTGTCTTCTTCCTCGGTGTACTCCCACTCGACATCTGTGCAAGAGATTTTATTGCCTCTTGCTCCTTAGGCTCTTGAACATTGATATTATTTTCTTTCTCTTCTTTTCCCTTACCCCCCATATAAGGACTTACATTCACTAATGTAGACTAATCTCCTTTATCTTTTTGTGACTCCCTGACAGATGTAGACTGAAGTGTTGTTGCTGACAGGTCCTGTTCCTTAGTAGTGCTCATACCGACTAGCATGTCAACTGTAACAACTTTAGGATTTTCAGGGGTTGATGTGATAGTTGATGCGTCATCAATTTTTGGATAATCTATTACTTGTAAAAGCATAGTATTTTTGCCTGGCAAAGATGTATCTTTTTCTTTCTCAGCTTGAATGTCTTCCTCGGTGATGTCAACAATACTTATTCCAAATAACTTTTGACATTTTTCTTCCTTGGGAGCTTCTTGTAGATCTCTATAATTTTGTTGACTATTAGTGTTTTACACTTAGTCATATATCTAGGCAAGGATGGTCGGTCATCACTGTGACTGAGTCATTCTATAAAGGCCGAGTTTTGTATTGTATACTTACCGAGTAGTAGTACTGTCGAGTAAAGTCATGGTCACAATATGTTTGTAATATGCCGAGTATAGTTATTTTTGAGCTACATATATCAATGATGACCAAGTGATAGAGAAGTTCAACAGATGCCAAGTACAGTAGATGCCAAGGATGGTTGATGTCGAGTGCCAGGAATAACTTTTTCCGAGTTAGCCAGAATTGACATACAAGTTTGAAATGGCACAATGATCGAGGTAAACCATTTTTGAGGATAATTATATTTTGTATGTTGTCTATTGAGGTAATCATGAAGGTGGTTATGTATCCATATTTCTATCATTAATCCCTATGTATAATCTTTAGCCAATCAAAAAATTGTATAGTATAGGTGGCAATAGGAATATTTTTGGACCGTAGATCTTGTAATGGTAAAACATTTTTGTTACTATATAAAGGAAAGATCTAGGATAGAGATATATGTGTGTGAATCAGAGAGAGATATAGAGACATTGAGATCAGATGAATACTTTGAGTATGTGAGTATGAGGAAATGATAAGGAGAAGTATTTAGATCGAGTTTAGTGACCGAGCAAAGTAGTGGAAGGACAGAATCAAGAACAGTCAGATAGAAGAGATCACAATTATATAGAAAAGAGAAGATCTGTAATCAACATATCAGTGCAAACCAAAGGATCATATACTAAGACATTTTAACCAGTGTATTAGGGTAAATCTCTTAACTGAGTAGTCTTAGCAAAATTTTCTAAATCTCTTTACCAAGTGCTTACTTTATTGTAAGTTTACAAATCCTCTAACAAGGTAGACTGAATAAGTCTCTTAGCTTTTAACAGAGCAGACCTTTCACAGGGTAGATCATGATATGATCAAATTTTGTAAAGCCCTAATAGGAAAAATTTATTATCTACCGTAGTGAAGATTTGTGGGTGTCATCCCCACCCTAGTTTTACCTTTCAAGGGTTTCTGGGTTACCAAATCTATTGTGTTATGTGTGATTTCATGTATGCTTCTTGACATGATATATTACTTAGATTGTTCAAGTTTTTTTTACATGATGCATAAAGTTCTAACAATTTAAAAGGATAGAACTCAATAAGTTCTGATTCACCCCCCCCTCTTAGTACTACTTTCCCATTTGTATTTCCAAAAATTGGTATCAGAGAAAAAGGGTTTCTCATAAGGAAGTCTAACGAATTGAGAAAAAGATCTTAAGATGGAAGTTTAAAAACTGGGAAAAGTCATAGAGAACCAAAAGATTGAAGTTCAACTAGCATTACAACAACTAGAAGCAGCCAGAGGGAAACTGAAGAAATCTTTGAGAAAAAGAAGAGAAATAGCTATTCAAAAAAGTGAGCCACTATACAAGGAAGAAGACACCACTGGACTATTTGATACTACTAATGAACAAGCCATGAAAGAAATGCTAGAGAAAAATACCATACTGAATGATGAGATCAGGACTCTAAAAAGAGAATAGGAAATTCAATCTGTCAGACTCTATGAAGTAGTGGAGCAGAAAAAGAAAGCTGAAGATGATAAAGCAATGGCTGAAGAAGACAAAAGAAAAATTGCAATAAGGCTAGATGAGAGAATGAATGATATAAAAAGGTTGACTAATAATCAACTAGATATGGTAAATCAACTACTGCTAGCCAACCAAGAATTGGGTAGGAAAGACTTGGAAAACAATCAACTAAAACATGAAAATGATCAGCTGAAACATGAGTTGAGAACTAAGAAAGAAATCAATGAAAGGATGAACAAACCTAATGAAGTTACAAAGCATTTTGAAGAACTGTTAAGGTCACCTAGGAGATCTAGTGATAGATCTGGACTTGGACTGAATGAAGAATCATCTACTGAAGAAGGAGAGTTATCAAAAGATGGAGAATAGAAGAATGCTAAATCAAAGAACAAAAGGCCCACATGTCATCACTATGGGAAGCCAGGACATACAGCCAACATATGCAAAAGCAAACATGATAAGACTAATTCTAAACCTAAGTTTAATGGACATTGTTTTAACTACAAGAAGCATGGACATCAAGCACATGAATGTAGATCTAAAGCTAACATTTCATCCAACTCACCCAAGTTTCAAGGAAGTTGTTTCAATTGTTAGAAGTATGGGCACAAAGCTTACGAATGTCAATCTAGACCAAGGTGGTCAACTAATGAGAAAACAAAGCCAGTTACATAGCGTAAAAGTTACAATTGGGATTACAACACTTGGTACAATTGTCATTATTGTGGTAGGTATGGACATATTGGAGTAAATTGCATGAAGACTCATTTTAGAGGCAAATCTAAAAGCTAGATGAATTGAAGCATGGTCTGTTATAAATTTAATAAGGTCAGTCACTTAAAGAGAGATTGTAGATCACCTATGCCAAGCAATCTTAACAACTAGAATGAGGATATCTATGAAAAAATGAGGAACCAGATGGAGAAGTCATGGAGGAAGAAAGAAGAAGGAACAACAAGTGAAGCAAGCACATCTGAGGTCACCCAATCTGATGGATCAGGTGATCACATTTCTTCCAACTAAGCATGAAAGGTATGCCTAGAACTGATTCTTGTAAAGCCTTACTTTACATCAGTTCCTAATATAGAATTGAGAAAAAGTCCATATCTGCATAGATTAAGATGCATGAGAACATATCTAAGCAAAAATAGAAAATTTCATTTTGATGCCGAGCATCAGTGTCATGACCGAGCTAACAATGTTTGCCAAGCACCTGTTATTGCTGAAATGCTATGTCGAGCTGTATCGCAATGGTTACATTGACCGAACTTGTGTCTAATTGAGTTTAACATGAGTTTGTTGAGACAGCTGTACTTCACCTAAATTCTGTACAGAGCATTTATGAGGCCCTAATCCTTTTTTTTTTTGGATTCTATAAAGTGGAAAGTTGCTGTTAATTTCATTTCACTAGGCTACTTGAGATTTTAGAGCGATTCAGAATTTGTGCAACCCAGATCAAGCAAAGCGATTCTGAATCTTCTCAGCGTGCCATCGGCAAAATTCATCTGCAGGGTTAATTGACAAAAAGGTACTTTATCGAGCTACTATTTTCTTTTCAAAAATTACAGTGTGAAATGGCATCATCTTCATCTGCACCAGTCAGGAAACAGGGAATGGAAGTTTTCAATGTACAACTTGTAAGGAATGAGGTTTGTAAACTGAGGATATTCAAGGTAATATCCAAAAGTGTGATCAAAGGAGATTTGAACGGAGCCCTATCTGTGACCCCAGAAAATGTGTTAATGATGAATGATGTTAGGTCATGCTATATGTGCAAAATTGGAGAAATCGGTGATTACGAGATCAGGGAAGCATATGACAAACTGTGTATCAATGGAGTGTTGAAGCCGGAGCACAAGGTCATTTCCGACCAAGGGTTAGTACATGCCCTAAATTTCCCACAAAATTTCAAAGTTGAATGGATAAAGATCATGTTGGGTCAAGTTCATGACATGCAATTATGGCTGGAAGATGGACCAGTGAAGATTACGAAGGAAATGATACATGATGTCACTAGTTACCCTACCATTGACGGGAAGAGAACAATGAAATGTGTAGGAAAAGAAGATATTCAAGTGAACACATAGGTAGTCTGGAAAAAATGCAGAATGGAAATTTCCACCATCACTGATCTGGAAATTGACTTCACTGTTAGAGCTATCTCGCATAAGTTTTACCAATCCAGTTGATTGGATAGCATCCCCTGTATGGCAATGGACTAGGCTTGGAAGATAATTAAGAAAGGGCACACATATGATGTTGCTGAGCTCCAGCTGACTCAACTTGTCAAGAACTTGAACTCCATTAGGATGGTGAAGAACTCTATGTGTAAGTTCAGTTCCTTGTTGATCTGTATATTCTTTTATGTCAAGAAATATTTTCCTACACATGGTGATGTGAAATGGGATAAGAAGAAACCCATTAATATTCAGATAAATGATTTCATAAATGAGATTGGTGATGATTTTGAAGGAATCATGGACAATTATTTCATTGAGTTTAAGAAGAAAATCAGGAATAGGACTAGAGTCCCTGTGTCTCTGATTGAGAAATATAGTAAGGACATCTATTTTCTAGTAGACACAGACTTTACCTATGCATAGGCAGTCCTACCTATGGTTTCATGGTTGATGCCACTACCCTATGAACTCAATATTGATGAAGCTACTACTACAATCACAACCCTCCTAGCTGAGGAAGTTGATACTAAGGCATCTTACTTTGGTACATTTGAAGAGGCCAAATCCAAGATCTCTTTGGGATTATTGGCTGCCACCACTAAGAGAAGAAGAAAGAAAATAGTAAATAATTTGGAAGAATATGTTAAAGAAACTGACAAAGATGCACCACTAGAGTTAACCCAAGGGTTAGGAGAAGATGAGAAGAGTGCAACTAGTGGAAGTGAGATAGAAGAAGAAGAGGAGAAACCAATAATTGCCGAGTCCCCACCTAAAAGAAGAGTGTTGAAATGTAAAGTTTCTGAGACACCATCACTTAGACCTCAGCCAAAAAGGACTACTATCGAGACCCCTAAGATGCCTCCTACATCTGCAAAGTGCAAACTCGCTCAATCGAAGGCAGTACCAACCAAGGTCATGAAGAAGCCAAGAAGGAAACTTGTTCTATCAAAAGATGAAGAAGAAATTGAAAGTGATGAAGAAATAAAAGGGAAGGAAACACAATAGGGTTCACATCAACTCACTATTGACGAATTGTGTCATAAGCTTACTAGCACAGTTGCAGTTGATGAAGTGAAGAAATTAAAGTTTGGACCACTGAGTATTGGAGATAAAGAAAAAGTTGAGGATGCCATTCTTGAAATGTTATACACTTTCAAGATGCTGCCAATTGAAATTGAAAATAGGATTCCAAAGGAATTGTGCAACAGAGTCACACAAAAGTGGGAGTATGCTTTACAAATAGAGTAAGAAATAAGAGCAAGTACATTAGCATAAGTTGAATCCACTCTCACTCCTGCAAATATCAAATAGATGGTCAACCAATACAGAGGCAAGTTTGATCCTAAAATTAGAGCCTATCTTATCCTTCAACATAAGATTGAAGATGTTGTTCAAGAGAGTTTGAAGATTTGGAAGGTAGTGTTTGGTTTGATACCGGCCCTGGTAGAAGACAAGGATGAAGGAAAGAATGACAGTTTAGTTGCAACCACTTCAACAGTTGTTGAACCTGACAAAAAGAAAATTACAAAGTAGACTGATACTCCTAAGGAAGTGCAATTACAAGATAGTATTGAGGTTCATATTGTTGATATACCGGTGGAGAACCCCATTAAGACATCATTCCTAATTGAGGATGATCTAAAGAAGATAGCAGCAATAGGAACACCCCTGCCAAGTAGTAACACTGTACTATTGCAAGTCAAGGATTATCCCACCATCACAAGCACACAATCTACCATTGATAATCCTCCTATACCTAAAGTTGCTACTATTGATAAGTTAGTCGGTACAAGTCTTACCGAGGAATCAATCAAGTCGGTACCACTAACTCAACCTGTCGAGGAAGAAGTTAAAGCAGAAGATAAAATTCAAATTCCTCCTAAGAAAGAACACAGCACAGAAGGACAAGGAACGAAGCTAGATGAACAAGCTGTTCAAACTCATGCCGAGGAAAAGGAGAAAGAAGAAGGAAATAGTAGAGGAAAATTCATTGAAGAACAAGCAGTGAAGGAACAAGAGGCCATCAAAGCTCTTGTACAACTGCCGAGTGGAAGCACCCCACCTAGAGCACCAAAGGAAATAGATGAGGTAACAATTGATGAAGAAATTTTTATTCCTAAAAGGGATACTGATAACCTTACTTTCGAGCAGTTACAGATAATGAAAGATTTGCTAACTAGGAAAAGTAGACAAGTAGAACTCCAATGGGAGCATCGGCAAAAAAAGGTTCTTCATGAAATTAAGGACATATTTAATGAAGTTTATGACTTATCTAATATAATTAGTTCCATTCCCATATTGGAATAACTTGTACATATTGGTCAGAAAGTAAATAATGACACGAGTTGTGCAAGTGATAAGTTATTTGAATGGTCAGAATGTAGATTTGAGACAAAGATGCTGGATAAAATATTTGTCGAGATAGCAGTAAAACAAGTTGAGTTGTCAACTTTGGTAAAGGAGACCGAGAGATTAGTTGTGGACGGACAGTCTCTACTAGTGAAGATATGCAATGTTGAATTATTCACAGATGAAAATCAACGCTTTCTTGAAACTCTCAAGAAAGAGAACAAAGTTTCAAGTCAGTCCTTGACTTTGGATGCCAGCACAAGTGTCGAACATTATGTTAAGGTAATGCAGACATAGGGTAAGTTAGCCGAGCTGATGGAAAATGATGGCAAGATTTGATCTTGCATACTTTCTATTCAAACTATTCTTACACCACATCTGGAGGCTATACAAAGAAAATTAGCCAAGGCTAACATATTGATCCAGAGTGATTCACATTTGTCTACAGCTGAAGGTCTCATCGGTCTGGCCATTGATTTAGAAGTACAAATTGAAGTGTTAAATCTCACTTCAACTACATGGACAGATGCATTATACATGATCACGGTGCTCCACAGACCATTTCTGGAGAAAATTTGTAACTTACCTACTGATGAGGAAATTAGTCATGTCAAAAAAAAGGGGGAATTATCATGACACGAGTGTGAACAGGGACAGGTAACACAATTTTGAATATGTATATATATCTTAGGGGGAGTTTTAGGCTATAAAAACATATTTTTGTAATTGTATATACGAATGTCATGACAAAGTGTTTTTTCCACTAATGTCAAAGGGGGAGATTGTAGATCTCTATAATTTTGTTGACTATTAGTGTCTTACACTTAGTCATTTATCTAGGCAAGGATGGTCAGTCATCACTGTGACCGAGTCATTCTATAAAGGCCGAGTTTTGTATTGTATACTTACCAAGTAGTAGTACTACCGAGTAAAGTCACAGTCACAATATGTTTGTAATATGCCAAGTATAGTTATTGCCAAGCTACATATATCAATGATTACCGAGTGACAGAGAAGGTCAATAGAAGATGAGTATAGTAGATGCTGAGGATAGTTGATGTTGAGTGCCAGGGATAACTTTTGTCAAGTTAGCCGAAATTGACATACAAGTTTGAAATGGCACAATGATCGAGGTAAACCATTTTTGAGGATAATTATATTTTGTATGTTGTCTATTGAGGTAATCACAGAGGTGGTTACGCATCCATATTGCTATCATTAATCCCTATGTATAATCTTTATCCAATTAGAAAATTGTATAGTATAGGCGGCAATAGGAATATTTCTTGACCATAGATCTTGTAATGGTAAAATGTTTTTGTTACTATATAAAGGAAAGATCTAGGACAGAGATATATGTGTGTGAATCAGAGAGAGATATAGAGACATTGAGATTAGATGAATATTGTGAGTATGTGAGTATGAGGAAATGATAAGGAGAAGTATTCAGATCGAGTTCAATAACTGAGTAGAGCAGTGAAAGGACAGAATCAAGAACAATCAGATAGAAGAGATCACAATTATATAGAAAAGAGAAGATCTGTAATCAGCATATCAGTGCAAACCGAAGGATCATATACTAAGACATTTTAACTAGTGTATCAGGGTAAATCTCTTAACTGAGTAGTCTTAGCAAACTTTTGTAAATCTCTTTACCGAGTGCTTACTTTATTGTAAGTTTACAAATCCTCTAACAAGGTAGACTAAATAAGTCTCTTAGCTTTTAATAGAGTAGACCTTTCATAGGGTAGATCATGATATGATCAAATTTTGTAAAGCCCTAACAGGAAAACTTTATTATCTGCAGTAGTGAAGATTTGTGGGTGTCATCCCCACCCCAGTTTTACCTTTCAAGGGTTTCTGGGTTACCAAATCTATTGTGTTATGTGTGATTTCATGTATGCTTCTTGACATGATATATTACTTAGATTGTTCAAGTTTTGTTTACATGATGCATAAAGTTCTAACAGTTTAAAAGGATAGAACTTAGTAAGTTCTGATTCACCCCCCCTCTTAGTACTACTTTCCCATTTGTATTTCCAACACTTCTTCCTCCTAAATAGGTGGCTCAATTTCATTTTGTGTATTATTTGGCTCAGCACCCTTAGATGTGCTAGCATCCTGATTTGCACTCTTGTCAATTATCAAACCAAAATACTATCTTCCAAATCCTAAGACTTTCTTGTACAACATTTTCAACCTTGTGTTGAAGAATAGAGTAGGCACAGAATTTGGGATAAAATCTATTCATGTACTCTTCCAAAAATTTCTAAACATTAGCAGGGGGCATATCTGGTACAACTTGGGCTAGTGTGCTCTCCCTTATCTACTTCTCGATCATTAAATAAAACTCCCATTTCTATGCAACTCTATTGCTCAACTCTTCAGGGACTAGTTTTCCCATCTGTATAGGTAACATCTTGAAAGTGCAGAGCATCTCAAGAATAGCTTCTTCTATTTTCTCCTTATATCCTATACTCATGCTCTCAAATCTTAATTTCTTCAAACCTGTAAGTCCACCAGAGTTCTTGATTGTGTGGCATATTTCATCCACACTTGGTGTTATACTTTGTACTGCAACCTTCTTCTTTACCTCCTCATCATTCTCTGTCTCCTCATCATCTTTCTCTAAAATGAGTTTCCTCCTAGGCCTTTTTCTTTTCTGGCTCGGCACCACCCTAGGCTGAACAACTTTTCTTTTCCTTGATGTAGGGGTTTTCTTTTGTGACTTGACAACTATGACTATAGAGACTACCCTTGTTCTCAGCCTAAGCATAGGTGATGATGTAACCTTAGGTTTTTTCATCTTCTTACTCATGGGCTCGACAAGTACTACCTTCTTGTCTTTCTTCTTTTCTGCTACTATATCTTCTTCTTCATTCTCACTAGGATCACTTGCTTCATCTTCTCCCAATCCTTGTGTTAATTCAAGAGGTGCATCCTTCTCTATTTCTCCCATCATTTTTACTAGATTCTTCACAATTTTCTTCCTTTTTCTCTCCACTGTAGCAGACTTCAATCCCATGGCTATCTTGGACTTAGCCTCTTCATAAGTTCCAAAATAAGGAGCCTTCTTATCAATTTCCTCAGCTAACAGGGTTGTTATTGCAGCTATGGTCTCATTAATATTTACCTCATAAGGTAGTGGCATTAGCCATGAAACCCTTGGTAAAAAACCTTGTGCATAAGTAAAATTTGTGTCGACTAAGAAACAAATGTCTTGGCTATACTTCTCAACTAAAGACACATGAATCCTACTCCTCTTCCTCATTTTCTTCTTGAATTCAATGAAATAATTTTCCATCACACTCTCAAAACTCTCTCCTATCTGATTGATATATTCATTAATCTAAACTGTGATTGGCCTAGCCTTGTCCCAAACTACTCCCCCAATAGTAGGAAAACTCTTATGTATGTAAAAGAATAGACAAACAAGTAGGGAATTGAACTTACACATAGAATTCTTTTCTTTCCATATTGAAGTTAGGTTCTCGACAAGTTGAGTCAGTTGAAGCTCAACGAGGTCATAAGTATGGCCTTTCTTAACAATTTTCCAAGCCTGGTCCACTGTCATGCATGGGACACTGTCCAACCAACTAGACTGATAGAATTTGTGAGCAATTAATCTCACTACAAATTCAATCTCTGGATCAGTGATAGTAGATATTTTCATTGCGTGCTTATTCCATATGGCCTTAGTGTTTTCCTGAATCTCCTCTTTTCTTAAACATCTCATAGTTTTCTTACTCAGAAGTTTAGGATATCCAATAACCCGGTGAATCATGTCCTTTGTTATCAGTACTGGTCCATCTTCTAGCCAAATTTTCATGTCATGCACTCTACTCAGTACAATTTTGATCCAGTTCACTTTTGAAATTTTATCTAAAATCTAGGGCATGAACTAACCCTAGCTCAGCAACCTTCTAGTGTCCTAGCTTCAACACCCTGTTGATGCACAATTTTTCGTAGGCTTCCCTGATCTCATAAGCCCCAATTTCTCTAATTTTACACATGTAACATGACCTGATGTCATTCATCATTAAAATAGTCTTTGGAATCGATGACAAAGAACCACTAATATCTCCCATGATTACGCTCTCTGGAAAAGTTTGAAACTTATGTGGCTTACATACCTTGTTCCTTACCAATTGTACATTAAAAACTTCCTTCCCTTGTTTCTTCATTGCAACTGATGAATATGATGCTATTTTACTTTAACTTAGGAGGTTGAAAATATTTTAATTCGGTAGGGTACCTTTTCTCAAGTGTTTAACAAATGATTTTTCGATGGCACGTTGAGAAGATTTGAAAAAGCCTTCAAAAAAATAGGTTACATGCTCTCTAAATTACTCAAAGAAATTTTAGTTTGCTGGTGAAATGAAATGAATGATAACATTCCACTTTATAGACTTCAAATGGTCAAATTATGGCTTCATAAATGTTATGTACACATTCTAGGTGGAATACAACTATCTTGGCAATCTTATGCTAAGCTCAGCTAACACAAGCTCGGTCGATACAGCTCGGTGTACATCACATCATGGTTATCATAGGTGCTTGGCATACAATGATAACTCGGTCAAAAACTAATGCTCGACATCAAAAATGAATTGTTCCACATAGCTCAAATATGTCCTAATGCATCTTTATCTATGTAGATATGGACTTTTACTCAACTTATTTTAGGAACTAATATAGGATAAAGCATTATAAGACTCAGTTCCATACATATCTACATTGCTTAGTTTGAAGTAGTGTGATCACCTGATCCAACAGATTGGGTGATCTTAGGTGCACTGGCTTCACTTGTGCTTTCTTCCTCTTTCTTCTTCCATGTTTTGTTCATCTGATTTCTCAATTTCTCATTGATATCTTCATTCTTGGTTTGATCATTGCTCGGTATGGTGATCTACAGTCTTTCTTTATATGACCTATCTTGTTACACTTGTAGCATACCATACTTCTATTCATCCAACTTTTAGATTTACCTCTGAAATGAGTCTTCAAACAATTTTCTCCAATGTGTCCATATTTTCCACAGTAATGACAATTGTACCAAGTGTTATAATCCCAGTTGTATGAGTTATTCTTCATAGGTGACTTATTCTATTCATTTGATGACCATTTAGGTTTAGATCTACATTCAAATGATTTATGTGCATACTTTTGACTGTTGAAACAATGTCCTTGAAATTTTGGTGAGACAGGTGGATTGTTGACCTTAGACCTGCATTCATGTGTGTAATGTCCAAGTTTCTTACAGTTAAAATAATGTCTATTAAATTTAGGTTTAGGATTAGACTTACCATGTTTTCTTTTTTAGATGTTAGCTATGTGTCTTGGCTTTCCATAGTGATGGCATGCAAGCTTTTTGTTCTTTGGTTTAGCATTCCTTTGCTCTCCATATTTTGATGATTCTCCTTCCTCAGTGTATGGCAATTTCTCATTTAGTCCAAGTCCATATCTATCACTAGATCTTCTAGGTGACCTTAACAGTTCTTTAAAATATTTTGCAGCTTCATTTGGTTTGTTCATCCTTTCATTAATTTCCTTTTCAGATCTCAGTTCATCCCTTAGTTGATTATTTTCAGATCTTAGATTGTTTATTTCCACATCTTTCCTACCCAATTCTTGATTGATTAGTAACAATTGATTTACCATATCTAGTTGATTGTTAGTCAAACTTTTCATGTCGCTTGTCATTTCATCAAGTCTCATTGATATTTGTCTTTTGTCTTCTTCAGCCATTGTCTTGTCTTCTTCAGCTTTATTTTTTTGTTCAACTATTTCACAGAGTCTGACAGATTGACTTTGTTGTTCTCTCTTCAGATTTCTGATGTCATCACTTAGTATTTTATTTTTCTCTAGTAGCTTGTTTATGGCTTTATCACTTTCTGTAGAGTTCCCATTATCAAATAATCTAGTAGTGTCTTCTTCTTGATATTGTGATTCATTTTTATGAATAGAAATTTCTCTTCTCCTACTTAAGGATCTCTTCAGTTCTCCTCTGGCTGCTTCAAGTTGCTATAATGCAAGCTAGACATCAAAATTTTGATTCTCTATAATTTTTCCCAACTTGTGAACCTCCATCTTAAGATCTTTTACTTCAAGTGGTTAGAATTTTAAGAAGAACCCAACTGCTCTGATACCAATTGTTGGAAATTTAGTTGGGAAAAGTGATACTGAGAAGGGGGTGAATCATAGACAACCTATTGACCCATTTTAACAATACTTAAAAAAAATTCATAGTATTATCACAATTTTCATCAATGTAATAGACTAAACATCATACATGAAAATATTCATAACATAATAACTTGGATACCTAGAAACCCTTGAAAGGTAAAATTGGGGTGGGGATGACACCCACAAATCTTCACTACTGCAATATAAAGTTTTCCTATTAGGGCTACAAATTTGATCACAAATATGATCTACCCTGTGAGGGGTCTGCCCTGTTAAGAGCTTTTAGGATTATACAATCTACCTTGCAAAAGGATTTAAAACTTACAACTAAGTAAGCACTCGGTTAAGAGATTACATAAGGTCCATTAAAACCACTTTGTTAAGAGATTTACCCTGATACACTTGTTAGAATGTCTTAGTACCCGATCCTTCAATTTGCACTATATGTTGATTACAGATCTTCTCCTTCTAGTATTTATTTGATCTTAATTATCAAGTTTATCTTTGTTCTATCCTTCACTGCTTTACTCTGTTTCACTCGGTCACTGAACTCTATCAGAATACTTCACTGGTGTGAAGATATTCTCTCTTTTTTGTTCATTTCCTTCACATCCTTGATCTCCCTCTATTCATTTAGGGTTTAGATCTCATCTTAAATAGACAACTAAACTTCTCCAAGATTTAAGATCAATGATTCATACTTACTCTTTTTGCCGCTTGACCTTTGCTAATTTTGATTGGCTCCAAGTGTTACATAGGGATCAATGATAACAAAATAGGATCGTAATCACCTTCGTGATTTCCTCGACAAACAAAATACAAAATATTAATGTAGGCCAAAACATTTTACCTCAATGATTGTGCCATTACAAACTCATATGTCAATTCTGGTTAACTCGGCAATTGATGTCTCTAGTACTCGACATTTGCTGATATCTCTGGCACTGGGTATAAACTACTTTACATTGATCGACAAAAACTAACTCGGCTAATACAAAAGTACTCGGTGACCATTGGTTTACTCAGTAGTGACTACTACTCAGTAAATATACATTACATGACTCGGCCTATACAGGATGACTCGGTCGCACTGATGACCGACCAACATTGCCTAGATAATGACTAAGTGTGAGACACTAATAGACAACAAAACTATAGGGATCTGCATAGTCTTCTTACTTTACTTATTATTATTGTTTTTTTTTTCATCTTTTAATTATCTATTACTGACTTTCATCTATCTATCTCATGTACTCTATTTGTATAGGATGTACATGTGTCACATTGTCATCCTATATTCACAATGTAGTCCCAAACTTGTATTGGTGTCCTGGATAGTGAGCTCACAAAGAAACAAAGTTAATCTTGACATATAGTGTTTTAATTTATAGTAGTCAAAATACTTCTATTTTTAAGAATAGTTTAATTAATTTAGCTTCTTTATTTGCAATTTTGTCCCTTTAAATCTCAAATTATGATTTCTCAATTAAGTTATCTTGATCACCCTATCTCACCAAAGCGATAGCATAAGTGAGGTGGTGCAAGGGAAATTTCACTCCTTAGGACTTTATCAATCTTGAGGGTCAAAAATTACTTTATCCACATTTTGGTGAACCTAATGTGAAGCTAGGTATTCCACACCATTCTCTTTTCTTTTGAGTGATAACACATTTGTCAATATGGTGACCATAACTCTCATATTTCCACCTAATCAAAGGACACATACATAGAGATTTTGTTTACCCTTCTTGATGCCCCCTATAGTGGATATTCTTCTCCTTTGTATATCCCATTGAAAGACAATGAGAATGTCTTGAGAGGTGTGATGATTGATCATGCATGTAAAGTGTATATCATCATAAAGGAGGTAATCTTCATGAATGGGTTACATATCATGCACAATATGATGAGTATCCAAAAACCATTAGGACTCATGATGGACTATCACTTCCCCATTTGGGGTCAACTACCTTGATGATCCTAGTGGGACCCTAAGTAATTTCTACAACTTTCATTGTTATCCCTGGATCAATCTAGGTATCCCTTAGATTTTCTCCATGGGGGAGGTCCCCTTAGTGGTGCATAAGTGCATTAAGTTCTCTCCTGAGGATGTCATGTACACAATCTAGGATAGTAGGTATCACCTACTAGTATCCCATGGGGGATTCTTACTGGATCACTTATAGCCTACTCTAGTAGGGCCCTATCATCCTAAAAAATACATATCATTCCTTTCTTACAATGACTACTAAGCCATGGAACTCTCTTTCAAAATTTTAGCACTTATTCCCTTATCCTAACCCTCCCTTTTGGTTTATCATGCTTCATCCTTTTTCCCCTCTTTATCAAGGGCACAGGGAAAGTGTGCATCTCAAGAGAAGCATTTGTCTTTATTGAGGAATTTTCAACCTCTGATGTTGTCTTTCGTTCTTGCATCTACAACTAGTGTAGATGAAGGAATGAAACCCTTTCTAACCAAGACTAAATTATGCCCTTTATTTGAAATATTAATCCTAGTGGACATCCCTCACCCTACTATCTATAGTAAGGATAAGAGGTCACTATGGGATTCTTCATCCCATTTGGAACCTACCCCTCAAACTTTGAGGGTGCCCTCTATTCCTCCTACCGTTCACAAGGAAAAAGAGGAAGGAGACCTGTGGTTGAGACCATAGTTGCCCCATTGGTGGAACCTCCTACTGCATCAATAGGGCCCTCATCCTTACTTGTCATGACATTGAAGGTCAATCTAATGGAGAAAGATCTCATTGAGCCTCTGTAGACCTCTCATCTTGGTCTATACATATGTTGTAACTAGCTTGTGCTTGAGTGGAAGCATCACCCATGAGCTAGGGTCTTATAACGTGAGGCCACTGCAAAGGAAAAGACCAAGTCCTTGATTTGTGTGTCCATTTCTCTTATTTTAGGTCCTATCTCAGATCCCATTGCATCAATCCCTCCTCTAACCACATCCTTCATTTCACTTCCTACTACTTTGAGAGTGACTATTGGGCCTCATGCTAAGTGGGTCTCGGTATCATTTCCCTTTCTTAGGAACCTTTATTGATCATCTCATTACCTAATATCCCAAGATTCCATAAACTTGTAAACATGTATCATATAAATTTGTGTTAAGTGCAGTCATGTCAACCTAGCCCGCACCATATATTTATCACCATGCTATCTTTCATAGATTTCTTACACCTGCTATAGAGGATCAAATGGTATCTCTTCCATCCTTTAAAAGAAAGTTTAAGAAAGGCCATGTGCCTAATTTTTTTTCATTGCAAGTGCAATCCAACAAACCCTCTTTCCATTTCTATGATTAATGTGGAGAGAGATTTGGCTTCTCTTGAGTTCATCAATTCCCATTTATAGAGGTCAATGGTGCATCTTCTTCATCTTTTCCTCAAGTTGAGCTTCTTTCCTCCTATGAAGCATGCATGTTCAATTTAATTGAGGATATTCTTACATTGATAATGATCTTCACATGACCCCTCACACTTTTCTTGGTTGAGATTTTCAATAAGAATGTCAAATCGGCCTCCTCCTTGGATTTAACTATTGGGAAGGGTATGGAATGTCCTAGAGGATGTTCCACTATAGTATCAACCACCCTCCCCATATGATCAAATATTGGGAGGAAAATGATCTATTGGTAGAAAATATGTTAGACAGTTCCTACTTCTACATCTATAGATTAGGGTGTGTCTATCTGTGTTACTCTTTTCTTGTCTTTAAATGTTGTTCATGTGTTAGTAATAACAATGCATCAACACAAATAAGAGGGTGGGGTGAATCAGTTGTGTGCCAAATCTTAGATTTAAATCCCTTTATAAACTGATTACTTTAAAAAAACTAAAATAGTTATGTAAATATAAGAGCATCACAAAAATAAAACACCATAACACAAAGATTTGTCATCGAGGAAAAACTTGTTAAGGGAAAAAACCCAGTGGGGATGGAACCCAATAATGAAGCACTAAAATATTGTGTCCATGTTAGGAGATCTAGCCATGTTAGGAGCTAATTATTACATTCAATACAAGTCCCTATTAAAGGAAAAACCCTTTTAGGATTCTTTTCAACCATGTTAGGAGTTGGTTACAAGTATATGCTTATTTCCTGAGCACACTGCTCAAACTGAAGGTTAAATCCACCTTCTGAAGGTTAAACCCACCTTCTGGATCTACTGTCCAAATAAGTGTATAAGAGTATACAATAATAGTAATGAACTAACTTAAAGCAACTAGCTTTGAATAAATAGTTCCAATGGAGTTCTTAATGATGTACTTATGCTCTACATCTGGAAGACCTTCCAACAACAAGTTTTCAACCACACCCACACAATACAACTCTAAGGAATGACTTTCCTTTATACAAGTTACAATAAGAAATTAGATCAGCCTATTAGGACTTTTGTATTGCAAAAAAAAATCCATAGACCCTTTCTAAGATATAAATCATATCTTAAATAATTATACAACAAATGAAAATCATTAGATGTGTGCCAAGATCTTCAATCCATGCTATAAAAATTTTGAACACGTTATCTCCTCTGGTCAGCCCCAAATAGATCTTTGCAAGACCACACATTTCGACTGATGTCACCATGATTTTGGTGACCCAGGAATATCACAAAATGTTCTTCCAAGTGTATTATGTCACACCTCAAATTCACATACCATAATTTATGCTCTCATTAAAGTTATCCTAAAAACTTAGAGACCATCTTTGTCATAATCCTTTGTTTTTGCAGTATGACCAGACTTCACCAAAGAAGTCATAACTTATGAAAAAGAGAAGATAATGATCTATGACTTTAGACATAAGGTCTACACACATCCTTCATCACAAATATAAGATCACATGTCATGGAATGTTGTAAAATGTTTGTACCACTCTGTCAGACCTTGTTCCTGTCATAACTAGTCTGTTTGATGAAACCAATTGAAACATATGCTGACATCAATGAAAAAACATGAATGTCAACCCTTCAAAAAATAAATTCAAACAACCTCCCTCTTTGGAATTGATGGCAACATATGAGAAAAACCATCAACCCAAAAGATCTTCTTAATGACCTTTTCATCTCTCCCCCTAACATGGTGATGGTTTTTCATCTATAACACTTCCCCTTTGACATTAATGGAAAAGGGTGCCAAGTTTCTTATTTTTCATCATCTTTTCACATCCCACCTCTAAAAGGTGTATCTTTTTCAAATATTCATTCCTATAACAAACCAGGTGCTTGATCACCCAAATGTGCTATGTTATGTTTTGTGGTCACTCCCCATGAGGAGTGCATGCAAGCATCAAGTCCAAAAAATGATATAGATATGATAACTACTAGACTGATGCATTCCTACATCCTTTAGTTCATACAAGGATGGGTTATCATCCCAAGCATACCTCTGAGATATTCAAAGGTATCTTTTGGAAAAGGTTTGGTGAATATATATGTTGTTTGTTCCTTTATATTAATGTACCTCAATCTAACTTCCTTTTCTGCAACCTTGTCTCTCAAAAAGTGATATTTGATTAAAATATGTTTAGTCTTTGAATGCATAACATGATTCTTTGACATTTTCATTGTGCTTGTATTATCATAATGTATTACAATAGGATCTTGAAAGCTTACCCCTATGTCTTTCAACATTTTATCCATCCATACAATTTATATGCAATTTATAGCAGAGGCCACATACTCTAACTCAACAATAGACTGAGCTATACAGACCTCCTTTTTTCTCAACCAAGAGACCAAACATTTTCCAAGGAAAAAGGCTCCACCACTAGTGCTTTTCCTATCATCTACACTTCCTACCCAATCTGCATTAGTATAAGCATGCAATGTGAAATCATCATATTTATCATACTAAGCCATATTCTAATGTTCCTTTTAGATATATGGATATCATTTTAACATTAGCAAAATGATTCTCCTTAGGATCATCTTGAAACCTTGCAATAATTCTAATTTTACTTTCTGTGTTTGGCCTAGTATGTGTCAAGTACTACAAACCTCCAATCATGGACCTATAATTTTTCTAAAAGCCACTTTTCGATTCAATTGTAGTTGAAATATTACACATCATCGCCATAGGTGTTCCAATAGGTTGATAATCCTCCATTCCAAATTTATTTAGCAACTCCTTAAGCTAATTACTTTGTGAGATGAAAATACCATTTTTATTTTGAATTATTTTCAAACCAAGGAAGAATTTCATTTCACCAATCATTGACATTTCAAACTCACTTTTAATTTCTTCATAAAATTTTTTTCTCATCTCATCATTACCTCCAAAGATAATGCCATCCACAAATACCTCAACAATCAAAATACCATTGGTACTAGTTCTCGAGTATAAATTACTATCCGCATTACCTTTTCAGAAACCAAGATGCAATAAATACCTGTCAAGTTGAGCATACTAGGCCCTTGGTGCCTTCTTTAGTCTATATAAGGCCTTCATCTTGAAAACCATGTCTTTATCTTCTATCAAAGAAAATCCATTAGGTTTCTCTATGTATACTTCTTCCTCAAGATCACCATTCAGGAATGCAGACTTCACATCCATGTGATATACCTTGAATTATTTAGGAATGCCTCTAACCTTGCAACAGGTGCAAATGTTTCTTTAAAGTCTATACCTTCTTGTTGTGAATATTCATTGCCGATGAGTCTAGATTTGTTCCTCACAATTGTGCATTCTTCATTCATTTTGTTTCTAAAATCCCATTTGGTTCCAATCACATTTTTATCCTTAGGCCTTGGAACCAATTTCCAAGTGTTATTTTTCTCTATCTAATCTAGTTCTTCCTGTATTGCTTTAATCCATGATTCATCTTTACAAGCCTCATCAGTAGTCTTAGGTTCAACTTGTGAGATTAAACAGAGTTCATTTCTAAACTTAGACCTTTTTTTCATAACTTGATTAGCATCACCAATAATATAATTTTCAAGATGATTCATCAAAACATACATTGGTGTTATAGGAGCTTCCTTTTGTTCATTCAAGAAAACTTATAAACCATTGTTAATCTCAAAAAAAATCCTGCTTCTTTATTCTCATTCTTGTTCTTAGGGATTAGATCACATTCATACATCCTTTCTTGAATCTGAAACTTCTCATCAATCTTCACATTAGCACTTTCAATTATTTTCCTCAATCTTAGATTGAAACATCTATATGCCTTTCTTTGAGTGGAATAACCAAGAAAAATACCTTCATCACTCCTTGCATCAAACTTTCCTATTTCATCATCTCTTTTGATATAACACTTGCTACTAAAAATTTTGAAATACTTCACATAAGAAGTATGACCAAACCATAGTTCATAGGGAGTCTTACCAATACCATCTCTAATATGAATGTGATTTAAGGTGTAGACAATAGAGTTAACTGCTTCCCTCCAATGCATGTGTGTTACATTTCCTTCAATCAACATAGTCCTCACAATATCCAATATGGTTATATTCCTTCTCTCTTCTATCCCATTATATTTTGGAGTTCTAGGTGTAGAAGTTTGTCTATATATGCCATGTTCTTCACAATATGAATTAAATGCATCATCCATAAATTCTCCACCTTTAGCTGACCTCAATCATTTTTTCTTTAGACCTAACTCATTCTCAACTTTTTCCTTATAAATCTTAAACTTATCAAAAGCTTCAGACTTTTCTTTGAGGAAAGAAATCCACATCATTTTGGAATAATCATCAACAAAAAGAATAAAATGCCTTTCACCATAGTAGGACCTTGTCTTTATAGGACCAAATAGATATGTATGCACTAGATCTAGCTTTCCTTTTGTTGAAAATGATTTTCTTTGAAAAATTTTCTTTGTTTGTTTCCCCATTACACATTCTCTGCACATAGTGTTAGTAGGCTTGATAATATTTGGTAGATCTTTGGCTGCATTTGTGTTATTGGCCTTCACAATGTTTTCAAAATTGAGATGACATAATATTCTATGCCACAACCAACTATCATTTACTTTAGCCACAAAATAGCTATCTTCTGTAGTAATTAATTGAAACACATTACATCTTGATTTTGTGCCTGATATGATCAAGCCTCTTGTCTCACTTATGATAGTGCATTTCCCATCCTTGAGCTGCAAGTGGTAACCGTTATCTACAAGTTTTGAAACACTCAAAAAGTCATTAGCTTTCACAATGTTGTCAAAATTGAGATGACATAATCTTCTATGCCACAACCAACTATCATCTACTTTAGCCACAAAATAGCTATCTTTTGTAGTAATTAATTGAAACACATTACCTCTTGATTTTGTGCCTAATGTGATCAAGTCTCTTGTCTCACTTATGATAGTGCATTTCCCATCCTTGAACTAAAAGTGGTAACCCTTATCTACAAGTTTTCAAACACTCAAAAAGTGATGTTTAAGGCCATCAACAAATAAAACATCATTAGTGTTAGTTTTCCATTAAGAGAGATTGATCCTCTACCAATGATCAATCTAAGGTTGTTATTACCAAATCTAACTACTCTGCCATTATATTTGTTTAATTGAACAAACTTGTCTTTATCACTAGTCATATGATGAGAGAAACCACTATCTATAATCCATTTTGATTTCTTTTCCACATATGAAACTAAATCTTTCTCTTCATGATTAGATTCTTCATCCTTAATTGCAACAAATCCAATCTCATCTTCATCATTTGTATAATCATCATAAATACCATCACTAGCATAATAACATTCCTTATCCTTGGAATAATCAGGCCTAACAAACTTAGACTTATGCTTAGGAACCCTTGTAGGACATCTAGATGCAAAATGATCAGTCTTATTACATGAAAAACACTTTAGGGGTAACTTGCCTTCAAACTTACCCTTACCTCTCTTTTCCCTTTTTGCGATTAGAGTCACAAGATCATCCAACTTTCTCTCTTCTTCCTCTATTCCAGCCCAATCATCAGCATATTCTCCAAGCTCTGTATGTTTTCCAATTCTACTAGTGATCACAAGACTAGATAAAGTCTTTTTGTCATTATGAATAGTAGCCTTAAATGTAGTTTCCACTTTAGGTAATGTCTCATGTAGCTCTGCGGTCTCAAAGGTGGTTAATTTAGCAATCGGTATCTCTCTGTTGAAGTTCACAGTGAGTGGAATGACCTCCTCAATCGTGTGAACTTTTTCTTATAAACTGGTGAAAAAGATCTCAAAATCTTTGCGATCACTTCTTCCTTAGTGTATGTGCCTCCAGAATTTCTAATTCCTGTAACAACCTTAGTTATCCTTTGTACATATGCTCTGACATTCTCATCATCTCGCATTCTTAGGTTCTCCATCTTTGATTTCCAATTCTACAACTTCACCCTTTTAGTGTATTGGTCTCCTTCATACAAAGCTTCTAACCTTGTCCAGATATTGTGTCCTGAATCAAGTTCCTTAACCTTTGTGAATTCTACTTTTGAGACTACATTGATCAATACTTCCCTTGCAACCATGTTGCAATGAAATGATTTCTTCTCATCTTCAATAGTATCAACTATCTCAGATTCTATCTTGAGTTCTTCATCCCTCTTGATAATAATCTAGTAATCAATTCCCATGCAAATCAGATGAGTCCTAATCTTGTTCTTCTAGGTGTCAAAGTTTTCAACATCAAACTTAGGGATCTTTTTTCTATATTAATCCATATCAAGATCTCCTCATGTAGCTAAAATTTATATTTGAGGATCAGAAGCTATGATACCAATTCTTAGCAATAACAATGCTTCAACACAACTGAGAGGGGGTGAATCAGTTGTGTGACAAATCTTAGATTTAAATTCCTTTATAAATGGATTACTTTAAACAAACTAAAATAGTAATGTGACCATAAGAGCATCACAAAAACAAAACACTATAACAAAAAGATTTGTTGTCAAGGAAAACCTCATTAAGGGAAAAACCCCAGTGGGGATGAAACCCACTAATGATGCACTAAAATATTGTGTCCCTATTAGGAGATCTAGTCCTATTAGGAGATGATTATTACATTCAATACAAGTCCCTATTAAAGGACAGACCCTATAAGGAGTCTTTTAAACCCTGTTAGGATTTGGTTACAAGGATAAGCTCACTTCCTGAGCACACTTCTCAAAGTGAAGGTTAAATCTAGCTTTTGAAGGTTAAACCAACCTTCTGTATCCATTGTCCACATAAGTGTATAAGAGTATACAATAATAGTAATGAACTGACTTACAACAACTAGCTTTTCCTAAATAGTTCCAATGAAGTGCTTAATGAATTAATTCTTCTCTACATCCAACAGACCTTCCAACAACAAGTTCGCAACCACACCCACACAATACAACTCCAAGGAATGACTTTCCTTTCTACAAGTTACAATAAGCAATTAGGTTGGCCTATTAGGACTTCCCTATTGCAAAAATAAATGCATAGACCCTTGCTAAGATACAAACGGTATCTTAAACCAAGTATACAACAAATACAAATCATCATATGCGCACCAAGATCTATAATCCATGCTGGAAACCTTCTAAACATGTTATCTCCTCTGGTTGGCCCCAAATGTCTTCACAATACCGCACACTTCAGCTGATGTCATCATAATTCTAGTGACCCAAAAATCTCACATAATGTTCTTCCATGTGTATTTTTTCACATCTCAAACTCACATACCGTAACTCATGCTCGCATCCAAGTTATCCTAAAAACTCAGAGACCATCTCTGTCATAATCCTTTGTTTTCTGTACTGTGACCAGTCTTCACTAAAGTAGTCATAACTTATGAAAAAGAGAAGATAATGATCTATGACTTTAGACATAAGGTCTACACATATCCTTCGTCACAAATATAAGATCACATGTCTTGGAATGTCATACAATGTTTGTACCACTATATCAAACTTGTATGTTCCTATCATAACTATTCTATCTGATGAAACCAATTGAGACATATGTTGACATCAATGACAAAACATGAATTTCAACCCTTTAGACAACAACAATTCCAATAGTGCCCCTTTGTAGGACCCTTGTAATTCATTTGTACTTAGAGATAGATTGTTATATGTCCTAAACTTATTCTATTTTTAATGTATTGAATTTTGACATTTAAGGAATATGCAAAGTGTTTGGGGCATTTAGGCCATCCTTCCATATTGACCCAATTTTTTAAATTTTCTTTTTCTTTGTGTGCTCTTCTTTAGATCTAAACACCTCAACCTTGATGAAATGCCCATAAGAAGTCATATATCATATATATTTTTACTTTTATCGGTCCTAACAATGAATAATCAGATCCCCCCAAGTCTTTGCTTGCTTGTCTTGATGTTGTGGATATCATGTGTCACCTATTGTAGGGAGACATTTCATGAAAAAATATCATTATGTTGACATGATACAATGTCTCATTTTCTCCTAAGAATGCCTCGCATCCCCTTTAGAGAAACACGATCCATTCTAGGGGGGCTAGTAAATTATTTCTTATTATCTGAATGTCTCTATATCACAGGTTTTTAGAAAATTTAAGATTTTTGATCTATTTGTCTTCCTTTATGGGGGCCAGTCCACCCATCTATAAGATATTTTACCCTATTGTGTGACCATCTAGCTTTTCTACTCATATCTATATATCTTTCACATTATCGTACAACCATCTAAAATTGCTACCTATACCGATGTTGTTAAATCTCTTTCCCTATTGTATGACTATTTAGCCTATTCCACTTGTATTGGTGTGATCAAATATCAGATAACTATATTAGCCTTTGATACACATATTAGTGCACTCTAAAGTTTCCTTATCATAGGACTATCTAGCTTTTGTTACTCGTATCGATGCAATCAAATTTCCTTATTGTATACTCCATGACGTGCATTCATCTTGTGAATATGAAAATATGTAGTCAATTTTTAAGATGTTACAATTGACACCCCTATGGTGTAACTCCTCCTACCACTACCCACTAATGTTGAGAATCATTCATATGGATTAAAAATATATCTTTGAGCTTCATTTGTTCTCTTCTAGAAAGTTTCAAGCTTCTTGGAAATCTCACAACTTCTTCATATTTTCTTGAGATCATTCTTGAATTCAAACAACTCTTCACAACATCTCAACATTCACAAAATCACAACTTCACCACTTTCATCATCATCTCACCTTCACTCTTTTGAGCTTCGGCTTTGTGTTTTAGAAGGAGAGTTTCTTATCTCACTCCATTTCATCTTGTTAAGCATATAATATTATATTGATCATAGTCTTGTTACTTTATTTATTATTATTATTCATTTATCAGACCTTTCAGTTATATCTAACACTAAATTTCATCTATATATCTAGCTATTATGGAGGTGGAAACACCAAAACAAGGACTTGACTGAGATGGGTCTACATAACCCCAACACTTTTCCTTTCTTTCATGTGTGTAGGTTTTTGAGGAGTGGAAGCTCTCAGGATTCTTCTATCTCTTTCACTATAGTTCTTATTTGTTCTCTCATTTCCTATTATTACAATAATTTCTATAGCAAAATCAAGTTCTTCATTTCTTTTTATTAATATAGTCTTAATTTCTACTTAGTTAGATTAGTGTCTCGGTTATTTGTCTAGCCCTTTTTACTCTTTTTCCATAGTTGGTACACATGTCATACTGTCATCCTATATCCGCTCTATAGTCCTTGACATGTACTAGCATCTAGGATAGTGAGCTTGCAAAGCCAAGAAATCTAATGAAAATACTTCTATTTGTTAGCATAGTTTAGTTAACTTAGTTTCTTTATTTCACATTGTATTCCCTTTAAATCTTTAATTCCACTTTATCAATTAAGCTATCTTGATCTCTCTAGCTCACTAGAGCGCTAGTAGAAGTGAGGTGGTGCAAGGGTTGATTCGCTCCTTGAGATTTCATCAATATTGAGGTGGTGAATTCCCTTCTCAAAAATTCCCAAAAGAGATGTTATTCCAACCTTGAACATTTTATTTAACTATTTTTAACTTCTTAGCTAAGTAATACACTAGAGTACCATGGCAAAGAGAGTTCCACCATCTTTGTACAGGCTCTTTTAACTCTAGGTGAGAAGTCCACATAGTTTCATACCTTAAAGGAATAGGTTCCTTAGCATTTGCATTATCCCAATTAAGTAGAATAACATTATGATCAGAATGAGTCTAGAGAGCCTTGATAAATAAATTCTAGGAATATTATTCCAACCATTGGAAATTAGAACCCTACCAAGTTTAACTTAAATGTAATTGTTTACTTGCCTTCTATTAGGCCAAGTGAACCGATATCCTTGCAAATCAATATCAATAAGCCATACTAATGAAAGAAAGACAGTAAAATCCATCATACTATTTGGAAAGGCATCCAAACCACTCAATTTTGTAGAAGGAAATGACTTGACATATTGAAATCACCTCTGAGCATTCATTTTTCCATCTGTCTAATAGAATCAAAGAGGACAAGGAATCTCATAATTGGTTTCTTGTAGCCCTTAGAATCGTATAACTATTTTCTTGCAACACTCAAATTAGGAACATAAATATTAACTAGATTATATTTAACTGAGGCATACAAATCCACCATGGAGATCATCAATTTCTTACAGTGATGCCTTTTACCACATTTAAATCTAATAGGATTCCAAAAAGTAGCAATACCCCTAGAAGCTCCTTTAACTAAACGAATACAATAATTAGCTAAAGCCCAAATATTCTTAACAGTATAAACAAAAATAGAACTATACATCTTAGTTTCCTAAATAAAGAGGATGCCAACTTTTGATTTGACTAAACAAATGTTAATGGGATGCTTCTCAAAAGGATTATTTAACCCTCTAACATTCCAAGAAAGAATCTTCATATCAACCAAAAAAAACAATCAATCTTCATATCAACAAAAAGCAAAAACAACTAGCCTTGATACTTACACCAAAAGGAAAACAACATCATTTCTTACAAGTTTCTAAGTTATTCAACATGTTTTTCATTACTTTAGAAGCAAAATATATAGAAAATTGCTACATAAATAATTATAAGTTGATTAAACAATTTACAATATGAAAAAATTAGTAGAATTACATTGGAAGATAAGTCCCAAAAATGGGTTGTTGAATAGAAAACATCTCATTTGTCTCCCTCATTTGGTGTAGGTTTTGTTTATACTAATTTCTTTAAAGAATTACATGATCAAAGTTTTTAAAAAAAAATTAAGATAAGATAAAAATTGAAAATTACATAATTTTAAAAAAAAAATCAAATCACAAAGTATTTGACACAATTGAAAAATCAAGGTTTTTGGATACATGTGGGGGGTTCATGAGGATACACACACTCAACAATGAGAAAGATATAAGATATATCCACCTTTGTAGTCCTCTAAGACCAAGGATAATTTATTAGTACTTGTCGGTAGGCTAAGTACTATTGTATCATTTTTTAGTTGTGTATCTTAACTAGTGATTAAATAAACTCTTGTCCACGAATCAAAATAAATTATATTTTATATTTCATTATAATTTTTTTCATTTTAAAAATATAGATGCAAATTTTTTAACTTTATAATATCTAAAAATTATTTTGTTATCATCTCATTGGATGAATGTATTTGAACTGTTATACAAAGATTTATCGCATTGTGGAACATAATATTTTAATAAATTTGTTTTACCTCCACACTCCATCTTTTTCACCCTATTTGTCGATGCATTTCTACTGACAAGATACTTGATTTTAGTTATATAATTAATTATAATTATAATTATAATTTTAATTTATATGTAAAATGATTTGTGATTATAAATAATTATAAGATTACAATAATTATAGTTGTAATAATAACTTTATTTAACTTTATAAATAATTATAAAATATTATTTATAATATATTTAATTTATAATTTTTTTTACTTATAATTATATTAGAAATAAAGCTTATTATTATACTTTACAAAATAATTTAAATTAAAAAGAATTACTTATTACATCTAAAATTATTTAAACTAATATAATTATTATCATCAAATTTTATAATAAATTAAAAAACATTTAAATTTGTCTACAACTAAACTTATAATTAAATGGGGCAAGTACTGGCCTTCTTTTCTTGCTTCTGAGAAGTGTGTGTACACAGGACCCGAGTGTACAAGGCCTTCCAAAATATTCTACATGCCACACCTTCAATAGTAGATCTTCAATTTATTGATGAAGAATTTCATGGAATTGGTGTAGAGCTACATATTCTTTCAGAGCCGGAGAATCCCTTTATGTAGGGTACCCATTTTAAGGGCATCTGTGAATCTATGGAGGATTTGCTTCAAGCGTCAAACCCTAGCCAAAAATCTAAAATGGGTTTGCTTTGCACATGAAATTTTCCCTGAAATATTGAAAGAGAATTCTCAACTAGATGCAACTGCAAAGGGTACTTATATTTTACTAAACCAGTTGGAAATGACTAGAATGTTGGTCGCTCGACTGTATGATTGAGAGGAGCATAATAGAGATGTGATAAAAATCTTCTGAAATGGATTTGTTTTAGAAGATGGGTGTGACTTATTTGCCTAGCTCTCTGCCATTTCCAATTGTCCATTCATTTAACATTCTTCAAAAGAACAATGTTTCCCATCTGCACATTAGAAAGTTCAGGGTTTGTCTGGTCTTTTCTCTTCTCTTCTGGGTGTGTGTATGCAATACAATGACATTTGAGTTACTAAAATTCATTTTATTTTAGTATTTGAAATAGAATGGAATTTTTTTCATATATCTTGAAAAATATAGAAATGTTCTATTTGTATATTATATTTTAATTTTAGATTTATTCTAAAATTATTTGATGATTTATTTAAAAAATTTAAAGTTTAAAATTGTTTTAAAACTTATTATTATTTATTTTAGATAAAAGAGGGGTAAATTTATAATTGAAACATGTTTCTTTAATAATTAATTTTTTTAAATAAAAGAGGGGTAAATTTTTTATTCAAACCAAATCCAAGAATACAAAGCAAGGCCCAAGGCCAACAAAGGACCACTCAACCTTCAAAAAAGAACCAAACCCATGAAGGGAACAACTACACTACCTTGTCCTCCATAATTAACCTATCCACCATCTCCTTATAATCTGGCCTCAAGAGGCTCAATTCCTCCATATTCCACCCACCTGGGTTCTCCGAAGCCCATTTTGCCAAGCAATCTGCCACCCAGTTTCATTCCCTCAGAATATGAGTGAAAGAAATACGATCAAGCATGGGACATAAATTAAGGATCTATTTTACCACCCCAACTAATTGACAATTAGCTTACTCTAGATGCTGAGCATTCAACATATCAATCACAATCTGAGAATCAGACTCAAACAATCATTTTCCAACCTAGAGCACATCCTTTTTCCATAGCACAAAGAATAGCTAGAGCCTCCATAAGGTTATTAGATTGACACCCCTTATAGGAAGAGGAAAGGAACACAACATTTCCATTGCTATCTCTACCAATCCCACCAATCCTCGCATGTCTTGGATTCCCTCTAGAAGACCCATCTGTATTAATTTTCAAAACTCCCTTGGAAGGAGGGAGACACCTTCCTTCTCTGAATTTTCTATTTGGAATGCCTCAATTTCCTTCCATTGGTTGAACCAACTCTAGTACCTGTTAGGTTTAAATTCCTTACCACAGTAAGGTCCCCAAGATCTACAAGTCTAGTAACATTGCATTTTGTAATAATGCAAATATTTTTTCTCCAAATAAGAGCACTTGTCATTTATAAATCCTAAATAATCCTTCTATTTCTTTCCGGTCATAAATTTCAGATGATGGAAGTTAGACCAAGAAGCCAAGCTACTTGCAAAAAAGAGGATTTGGTAGGAAGGCCACTTGAGCTATCCCAAAAATCCACTAGTGAAGAAGCATGAATACATTCATGATTCCATGCTGCCCACCAAAGGTGCTAGATCTCGCTAGAGTAAGAAAACTAAAAGAAAAGATGGGAAACACATTCTTCTTACAATGGGCACATCTAGACAAATCTTGAAAGCCTCTCTTCATTAAATTCTCCCAGGTGGGACATCTACTTTGGGCAACCAGCCAAAGAAAAAAGTTACACTCAAGGGCTTGGAAGAGCTATTCCAAACATGTTTCCACCAAGGCACACCCTCCCCACCATGCAAGTGCCTATCCAAATCCTAGTAACCCAAGGTAACAATTAACTTTCCCTTTGGGCTAGAACTCCAAGCCAAAACATCTCTATCCCGAAGAGAGTTGCAAAGTCTGCCAACTAAAATTTTAGTTAGCACTTGGTAGTTCTCTTTAGTGACCCCTCTTGGCCAATCTTGAGGGCTCTTCAAGTAGGCCACCTAAACACGCCCTTTGGTAACAACAATTTTGAATTCTACCACCCTACTCCAACCAACTGCAACAAAAATGTCACAAAGGGGTTGAAGGTGAGGAAACTAAGAGATAATTAGGGGATGACCCTCCCAAGAATCATGCTAAAATTGAGCCTCTGAACCCCCATTACAAATCCAAAAAAAGACTTTCTTTAACAAGACTTTCCCCCTTCTTGAGAGTCCCATATCATGGATCCATCCCCATCAAATTGCATCGAGGCACATCCAACCTATCAACACCCATGAGGCACTTGTGAGTAATGATTCTAGCCTAGTCCTAATCCTGGAAAGTATGTACCACCTCCAATATAGCTTGACAACTAAGACTTGACTCAATATGCCAACAAGCCTAAGACCAAGACCTCCCTTTTTCTTTGATTTGGACATTAACTCCCATTTTACTAGGCTCCACTTGGATGAAAGGAAATAAGAAAACCAAAAAAATTGATGAGAGATGGCATCAAATTCCTTCACAAAACTAGAAGGAGCCACCTACACAAACCATATATAAATAGGAAGGGCTTGAACAACAAAATTTATCAAAGTCACTCTTCAGTTGATGAGAGTCATCTACAGGTCTAGTGACTAACTCTCCTGTGAAACTTGTCCAGAATTTTCTACCAAAACTCCCTACATTGAGAACCCACACCAATCGGAATCCCAAGGTAGACCAGAAGAAGAGAACCAATAAGAAATCTGAGAATTTTAGGCAATCCTATTTTGGATAACCTGAGGAGTATTAAAGAAAAAAAATAAGAGACTTAGATCCTCATTAATTTTCTACCATGATGCAGCCAAATAAGTATCTAATGTCTTCTTGAATTGCATCGCTTCAATGATTCTAGTCCTTCCCATTAGAGTAGTATCATCCACAAACTGCAAATGAGAATAAGGAGGTAAATCCTTGCACCAAATCCATCCTTGAATCAAGCCATGTATGACCCTAGCTTTAATGAATCTACCAAGACCCTCAACCATGATGATAAAAAAATAAGGAGATAATGGGTCCCCCTTGCTAAAGACCCCTAGAGGCACTGGAAATCTCAAAATGTTCTCCAAATTAACAAAAACTGAGAAGGAAGTTGAGGAAATAGAACTCATCACCTAACTGATCCTGTCACTGTTAAACCCAAAATCACAAAGAACCTTCTATTAAAAATCCCATCTAACTCTATAATAAGCCTTTTCCATGTCTAGTTTAATAAACATGGCATTCCCTTTAGAAGTGGTTGTGGATGAATGGCTTCAGTAGAAACCACAATTTCATCCAATTTCTGTCTACCAGCAAAAAAACCTCCTTCCTCATTTGAAAAAAGAGTCTTGATACATAAATTGAGTCTCTCGACAATGAGTTTAGTGATCTAATCTTATATACCACATTATAGAGAGCAATTGTCTAGAACTGATCAAGTCTATTTGCATTCTTCTTCTTGGGAATTAGGGAAAAAAAAACTAGAACCCATGGCTTTTAACATCTGCTTATTGTTGTAGGATTCCTAAACCACTTCTAGAAGGTCCCATTTGATAACTTCCAAAATCTCTGGAAGAATTCCACCAGGAAGCCATCTGGGCTAGGGGCTTTCCCTTTTTTCATATGAAAGACAATGTTCTCCAATTCTTGCATCAAGACAGGGTAGATGAGAGCTTCATTCATTTCACTTCAAACAAGTGGGAGAATGCAATCCAAAATGGATACATCTTCTTCCCTGGCAAGAGGAGAATCCTTTTTTTAAAAAGCTGAAAAAAAATTGATCCAAGCTTCCTGAGAGATGTCCCTCATAGAGGATAGTTGATTTCCCTTTGAAGACACTAAAGACAAAAATAGATTTTCAGTTCTTCTTGCTTTAACCGAGTTGTGAAAAAAAGTAGTGTTCCTATCTCCCTCTTGAAGCCAATCTATTCTAGACTCCTTTTACAAAAGGTGTCCTCTCGAAGATCCCATTCCTTTAGTTCCTTAACAACCACAACTTCCTTTTAATACAGCTCCAAAGTAAGCACATAATCCTGAATCAAGAAAGTAATAGACTCCAACTGATCCAAGGCAACATGTTTACTAAAGTGTAGATTCCCAAAACACTTCCTATTCCATCTCTCGAGTTTATATTTCACATGCTGTAATTTTTTAACAAAATAGTACATAGATGTACCATGAGAAGGTTGCTCTTCAAACCACCAATCTACAACCTAGTCATAGAGAGAGGGGTCCTGCAACCACATGAGTTGAAACTTGAAAGAGGGCTTCTTATAAGCATTGGAAGAAGTCAGCTAATGATTTGAGCCTCTCCAATCCAAAATTTTAGAATTAGTCATCCATCTATCTCCCATCGAATAGTAGTAAATAAAGAATCTATCCAATCTCTCAGAAACTACATCTTCACCACTTCTCCTATTATTCCAAGTGAAATTTCCATTGTTTGGCTTCACATCAATGACATTCAAAAGCTCTATATTATCATTAAGGAGGATGATAGAAGGATCCATCTTATTCACCCCTCCTCTTTTCTCATTCAATTTGCAAACTGCATTGAAACCCCTCTCCAAAATATAAGGGAGATAGGGGTGAAGAGAGAGGACAAATCTACTATGTTCCCAAAGATGAGACTTACCCAAAAGGGTAGTAGGAGCATAAACATTGGAGAAGAGACAAATTTCACTTGAATCCAGACACAAAAGAAACCATAGAAATAGAAGAATTACTTGTAATCTACCACTGAGGGACAACCTTTATAGGATTCCAAAAACAAGTTATACCCCCAGAACTAGCCTGAGCTCCAACAGAATGACAAGTGTCATGCACTCAAATCCTAGAAACTCTACTTTCCATATCCTCCACAAACAATTTAGTTTCCTAAATGAAGACAATATCAAGAGAGTGAGAAATAATTAAATCCCGAACAACCTTTGTCTAGGGATGTTGTTCAACCCTCTCACATTCTAGGATAAAATAATAATTTCTTAGGATGGGAAAAGTGAGAATCAATGGATTTCATAGACCCAGACTAAACCAATGTATCCCCAATAATCTTCACCTTCTCATGGTCTATCTTTCATCCACTCTTTGAAGTTTTATTTGTAGATCCCTTTTAATATCTTTTTTTGTAGGTCTAATGCATGAACAACCTTGTTGCTCTTCCTAGACTCCGAGTTTCCCTTCATTTAAGGAGATGGTGAAGCCAACACCACTACCACATCTTTCGAGACTAAGGTCTCACTAGCATCTGCCATAGAAGAAGACTATAGAGGAAGATTTGTATCCATCTGCCCATCCCTCTGATCCACTACAACTACACTCTACTGATTATTTCCATTATCTTCTAAACCAGTAACACTTCCATTAATTTAGCACCCAAAGATAGTTCAATAAAAATTCCCTCCTTTTGAACCAAATTATCCAAACTTTCAAACCAGTTGGAAATCCCATCATTTTGTCTATCCATCTAGGTTCTCTTATGGCCTCTACCCTTGTGATGAGTTTTAATATGAACATAGCCACCCTTATCAGTAGTACTATTAGACATAGGAGCTTTCCCTTTATCCACCCTCAAAGTTGAGTTGGGAGGAGCATTAGCAGAAGAAGATTCCCTAGACTGAGGGCATTTCCTTTGTAAATTCCCATACTCATGAAAAATTTTGCATCTAAATAGTAGTGTCTCATAGTCCAACTATTGAATCCACAAAGAGGATCCAAGATATATTTCCATAGAATCTGGTAAAAGATTATTTAAATCAACTTCAACGCAAATGCGAGCATAATAAATTACCTTTCTATCTTGGGTTTGAGTTGCTGGACCAATAGGTTTTCCAAGTAATAGACCAATAGAGTGAAGAATATCATCTCAACAGAATTCTAAAGGAAGCCTTGAAAGACGAATCCAGAAAGGAACTCATGAGGGAATCTCTTTAGTCGAGTTGAAACCTACATGCCAAGGTTTGACAAAGAGTTGGGAAAGCCGATTAAAAAAATATGGGCCTCCCTCAAAAGTTGTATGTCTATCTTACATGCATGAGAAGATGACCAAAAAATAGTTGTTGGCTACTAATTATATTTTCATATCCCTTTCTAGATTCCAAACCTTGCACACCAAAGAGTCTAAAACTAGTAAGGAAAGTCAGAGCCATGAATTTACAGATAAGAGCATGATTCCCCCAATAAGAAATGTCATTTGCAATTGATTCAAGTTGAATGATCAAGACTAGATGCTCTTGACATCTTTCTAGACAACCATTCACTTTCTTGATTTTTGAAACCCCATCTAAGGTGCCATTTCCTTTGCTAGAACCCTTATTCGCCTCTTTAATAGTCACATGCATAGAGAGGGATGGATCAGAGATCTCCATAGCCATAGAAATCATCGGGCTACGAGAGGTAGCAAGATGAGCTATATAAGCACCAAACTGCCAGAGTCTTGTCCCAAAAACCAAGCCTCGCCAAATGTAATGAGAATAGCCTGCACAACGAGCCCAACTGTATTGAAAATAGAAGTTGGGCACGCCGACCCCAGCCCACAACTCTTCCTTGAGACACAGTGCTTCTACCCTGCACTCTGTCCCCAACAAAACATGATAAATCACTCCCAAAAATGACACAATGACACCCAAAAGATAGTAAAGGAAATAAGCTGGGGCACAAGACCCTAGCCTAGAAGACAAACCCATCACTCATTGCCATCGCCCAGTCCTCTTTTAATAATTAATTGCTCAAAGTATGCTAATTTTTTATTTTTTATTTTATTTTTTAATTTTATATTATTTTCTATTTTCTATGATTTACAAATTTTTAAATAATAATAAAAATTTCAATTTAAAAGACAAATTGTTCAACCATTGTTTACATGTTTGAGTCCTTCATTGTCATTTAAAATAGGAAACATATACATATAATGCCTCAACATATTAATCATCCAATTAATAATTGTTTACATGTTTGAGTCCTTGATTGTCATTTAAAATAGGAAACATATACATATAATGCCTCAACATATTAATCATCCAAATAATAATGATTTTGACAATCATTAAGATCTCATTGGTTTTACCATAGAAAATTGGTCTAGAAATATTCAATACCCATCAGATAATGTCTATTATTTTTCTAAGTTTTGTCTCAATATAAAATCACTTAAGAGAGATTGAATTATACTCATAAGCTAACTCAAAGAAATTAAATATATTTACAAAATTTTTTAAGTTTATAATATTAGAAAATTTATGATAAAATTTATTATTGTTTAAATGCTACTTTTGGACCTTTTTTACACAGATTTTAAAAAAAGCTAGTTGTAAACCTTCCCTTATACTAATCCTAAACTTGATTCTATCTCTGACCTTAAACCGTAAACATTAATCTTTGTATCATAATCAAAATTATAACCCTATTTCTATCCTTACTTCTATTATATCTCTAATTTTAACGATAATCCTACCCCTAATCCTAATAATATCTTTGTTTATACCTTACCTTTAACCCTAGTTCTATCTATAATCTTAGTTCAAACCCTAACCCAAAATCTAATCTTTATATGTATTTCTAATCTTAATTCATTAATGTCATAATCATAATTCTATTTTTAAATATAACTCCAATCAATCTCAACCCAAGGTTTAACGTTGACATTAAGATTAGATTAGAGTTAGGATTAAAGTTTTGTTTTTTTTTATCAGTAAAGGCCGAAGCCAAGTTTTTGTATTATGCAAAAAGAAAGTATATAGAATCTAACATCTAGTAATCAAAATAATGTTCAAATATGGAGAATATATAATATGGAGCATAAGCTCTCTCCATGAAATACCAGTATCAACCATGAAGAAAGAAAGCTGAAAGCTACTTATCCCCGCCAGTAATAGACGGTTTCAAGCGGTCAACATTCAAACTGGGATCAACTTTATATCAGCATCATGAGATCTTCATTCTTCTCTTGGGCATCGGCAAGATTAACCACAACAAGAACCTTAGTTACATTTGTGCTTGGTCGCATGATCGCAAGGCACCATACTAACCTCTATGATCATGCGACCACAACCTCTTAACCGCGCAATGCCGATCACAACCCCTCTCAAAAGTCTTCGGCCACATCACCAGTCAACAACCAATTAGAAATAAGCAAGTGAGTAGCGCCAGCACCGGACCCACCTCATAACTCCACAATGGCGACGCCTCCACAGCTGTCGCATGGTCGCATAGGCTAGGAAAATTCCATGCGATCACGCGACAGTCGTTGGATCTGAAATCTTTCCCTTCTGAGACACTAGGCCCGCCTGCCAATCTACCACCCTGTTTCTCAGACCAACCGGAGACTGCCACAACACCACCTTCCCTGACAGTAGGACCACTGCATCTATCCACCAACGGGCCCCATGCGATAGATGTCAACCAGTTGCATGATTGCATGTCAAAAATTTCTAACATGCGATCATGTGACAACCAATAAAATCACACGCCTTCGCTTCCTTTTCAATGCCCGCCTACCAATCTGCCACCCTATTTCTTAGACCAACCGGAGACCGCCACAACACCACCTTCCCTGATAGCAGGACCACTGCATCTATCCACCAATGAGCCCCATGCAACAAATGTCAACCGATCGCATGATCACATGTCAGAAATTTTTGACATGCGATCATGCGACAACCAATAAAATCATGCGCCTTCGCTTCCTTTCTGACACCGGGACCACCCCAAAACCTTGCGCAGTCGGCACTGACACCCCTCCACCATGCACTGACATGACCAATGAGAGGACACCAGGGTGGTAGGACATGTCATCAGTCCCTCTGATCACTATCCTAATTGATAGCCAAGTGTACCATACTTTTCACTTACCACAACTACCTCAAGCCTTCCCTTCTACCTTGTCGCATGATCGCAAGGCAGTTTTTCCACTCTTGCGATCATGCGACCAGACCACATTTCTACCGCAACTACCTAGCTACAACATCTAATGAAGTTTTATTTTATTTTATTCCTTTCTTTCTGACGTTTCATCAAATCGGATTTTTTCTGGGCATTTCTAGAAGTTTCCCAGAGGTTGTATGTTTTTGAAAAAGGGCAAAAAGCTCTACAATGGTTTCCATCAATGACTGTACCGTCGTCAGAGTTAAAGTGGGGATGACAGCTATCAAAAGTACTTGCTCTCTGATCACTATCCCAATCGATAGCTAAGTTTACCATTCTTTTCACTTACCACAACTATCCCGGGCCTTCCCTTCTACCTTGTCACATGATCGCAAGGTAGTTTTTCCACTCTTGCGATCATGCGACCAGACCACATTTCTACTGCAACTACCCAGCTGCAGCATTTAATGTCAAAATAGGGAGAGATCTTCTCCAGGGAGATCAGCTAGAGGATATGTACTTTTCCTTTTGATTGATCAACCTTTGTGTACTTGTCCTATTGATCGATCAACCTTTTTTGAATCCAACAAAAGCTTCGCCTTCCAAATTTGAAAGTGACTGAAAAGATGGATAAAAATACCCTGCAATACATTTTTCACTTGCTAGATTTGGAAGGAATCGAAATGATGAAGAAACCACCTCCACATACAGCCTTGAGACCCAATCCCTCTCTGACATATTTAACTCGAGAAGGTGACGGGACGTTTCTGAGAATGAGGATTGGTTTCTGAACATTTAACTTGTTCAAGTTGACAAACTCATATGTGCGATGTGATCAATTTTGAAGCTGAAATCTGCACAATACCCTTATTTGATTTGACTTGTGAGCCAGCCGTTGGAGATCCATCTAACGTGTATACCATCTGCTGCCTTATTTGCCAACTCATCTGCTTTACTATTACCTTCCCGGTAGATATGATTAGCCGTTGAAGATTCAAGATTTGAAATGAGGCTTAATATATTTTCTAAATAGGATTGAAGTTTCTAATTTGAAATAGACCCTAACCTTATTGCATTTATAATAATCATTGAGTCTCCTTCTATTTCAATTCTATTCATATTAAGTTCTCTGGCTAGAACTAAGCTGTGATAAAGAGCTTTTATTTCTGCAACATTATTAGTATCCGGGTCTAATGGCTGTGCTAGTTGGGCTATAATTTGACCCTCAGCTGAATGAATGATGCAACCCGCTCCATAAGGGCCCAGATTTCCTCTTGAAGCCCCATCAAAGTTTAATTTAACCCATCCTGGAGAAGGAGATTTCCAAACACATGTTAATCTGTGAAGAGAACTCCCCTTACAGCCTCTACCAATAATGGAAGGCATTTTCAAACCATGCCAATTTTTTAACATTCTATCATCCTAGCCAAAATAAAATTTATGAATGGTTGAGAATGTCTGATTCCTAAAATTCATGATCTCCACTATAGCAGCCTCAATTCTATTTAATAAATGATTCATGTTCAATGCTTTCTCTTGAAATAATCTCCTATTCCTTTCCTTCCACAATTCCCATAGAAGTATTAATGGGGATATGATCCAGAGGTTCCCACATAAGCTTTCTTTAGAGATAGTTGGCCAAGCAATAAGGTTTGATTGCAGATCTTGAGGAGAAATAGTTGTCCAATTCAATTTTGAGTGTAACCAATCCCAACATTCCACTGAAAATTGGCACGAGAATAATAAATGATTGATATTTTCTTCCTATTGATAGCATAGTGTGCATCTAGAGGGTCCATAAAATCCCATTTTTGTGAATTTCTTAGCTGTTAGAATACGGTCCTGAAAAGCTGCCCAAAGGAATGTGCCTGCTTTAGGCAAACACAATTTGTTCCAACATAGGTGAGTGGGGATTAAGGAAGATTTCTGAGAATGTTGAGTTAATAATTTATACCCTTCCTTCACCTTGTAATTACCATCCTTGGATCCAAACCAAATGATCTCATCATTGCCACTTTTTAATAGAAAAGATCTTTTTTGAAGAGAAGATTTTATCAACTATAATTCTTGATGATTGGCCCCAATATTCATGAAGTCCTTCCAACTCCATGATCCATCCTCTTTGGAAGATGTAGAAGGAGAGATATAGTCTCTCAACATTGTTTCCCACTTACCCTGGCTGATGTGCATAATTCATTGAAGCCCAGGAATTGAATGAAGACTTTGAAAACCTCCCCAAGAATCTTCAAAAAATTTGGCCAGATTACTGCTTTTGGTGTTCCAAGAAAGGTAGGAATCAACAATATGTCTAGATTTGATAATAAAATTCCAAATTCTAGATCCTCTTGGAACATTTTTAATTCTGAATACTTGTATTCCCCCTGAACCCAAGTATTTGCCTTTTAGAATTCTCACCCATTTGCAGTCTTTGTTCTTAATTAGCTTCCAATATAATTTTGCTCCTAAAGCTGAATTCTGCCATAACTGATTTTTGATCTCTGTACCCCTTGAAGAAATAGGTTTGCAAATATTTCCCCAAGAGATCAATTTGAATTTCTTGTTCTGATTAGTGCCATGCCAGAAGAAATTCTTCAATTTCTTAATTATATCCATGTAACCAAAAGAAGACAAAGATAGGCATGATAGAAGATAGATAGGAATGGCTAAGAGTGGCTTTAATCAATACAATCCTCCCTGCCCATGAAAGCCATTTCGCTTTCCAACTTGCTAATTTTCGGTCCAATCTTTCATTCAAAGTTTTCCAAACCCTTGTGGTCTTGAGACTTTTGTCAATGGGAATTCCCAGGTAATTGCATGGAAGAGATCCTACTTTGAAGGCCAGGATGGATTCAATCTTTAATTGAACTCTTTATTTTGTGTGAAAGAAAAAAATGATCGATTTGTCTTTGTTGACTGATTGTCCTGAGGCTAGAGCATATTTGTCTAAGATATTTCTGAAAGTGGATGCTTCTCTAACTGATCCAAGGCCAAATAAAAGGTTATCATCAGCAAATTGTTGATGTGTGATAGGAGGCACCGAAGATGTGACTGAGATACCTCTAATACTTCCCTGAGATTGGAGATTAATGATACTTCTCCCTAAAGCTTCTGCCATAATAATATATAAGAAGGAAGAAAGGGGATCACCTTGTCTAATTCCATTTGTGCCACCAAAGAAACCATGGGGTGATCCATTAATAAGAATAGAATATTTTGGGGTTGATATACAATAGAAAATCAAATTTATCCAAGCTTTGGAGAAGCCAAAGCATTGCATACATTTCGAAAGAAACCTCCAATTCACTTTGTCATAAGCCTTTTTGATGTCTAGTTTAATTATCATGCTTGGTTTTTTTGAAATTTGGATAGAATGAATAGCTTCTTGTGCAATAATGATACCATCAAAAATAGATCTGCCTGGTACAAAACCAGTTTGTTCTTCCCCAATGATTTTATCTAAGATCACCTTTAGCCTATTTGCAAGAGTCTTTGAAAGAATCTTATAGATAGTATTACATAAAGCAGTGGGCCTAAATTCATCCAACAAGTTAGCATTATCTGATTTTGGAATGAGGGCAATAAAAGTGTTGTTGATTTCAGTTAGAAATCTACCTGATGCTCTTGCAGATTCAAGGGCTTGAGTGAGTTCCAAACTAATCAGCGGCCAGTAGTGAAGGAAGAAAGAAGGAGGAAACCCATCCGGTTCCGGAGCTTTATCTGGAGCCATTGAAGATAATGTCTGATGAATTTCCTATGTTGTGAACGGTCTCAAAAGTATCCGGTTGTCCAAGTCTGAGAGCAACTTAGGTATCTTGCAGAGAATTTCTTGTTGACAGGTAAAAGAAGAAGAATCTGATGAATTCAACACTTTAGAGAAGTAGGATACTATTTCTTGCTGGATCTCTTTCTGATTGGAGATAATTGATCCATCTTGTTTGGTGATTTGGATTATTCTATTATTATTCCTTCTAAAGTTATTAGTAGCCTATTACTGGTTGTTTTCCCTTGGCTGCAATCTAGGGTGTGGCGGCAATGGAAAGCAGAGAAAGGTAGATGAGGTTTACATTTGAGCGAAGGGAATGGAATGGCGATTGTTGCAGAGGAGAGTTGGAAAGAAGGTTGAGTTTTTATTTATTTATTTATTGCTTTCATTTCTCTTCTGGTTTTCTATAAGTCGAACGCTAAGGGTTCTTCACAACCAGGCCATGATTAAACACGATCATTGTTGAGAGTTTTCTTTCAGATAATAGTTATTTATTATTTAGTTTGCTCCCTCTGTAACAGAGGGATTGTAAATAAAAATAGCATTTTCTGCTACGGAAGAAATGGCAGTGAATTCATTTGCTTCTTGTATTTACGGGCAGTCAGCACTCAAGCGTTTCGCCCTTATTTGACCTGTGTATTTTTTCTTTGTTTTGTTTAATAAAATATAATACAGTCAATGCTAGCATAAGAAAATATTCATTTAATAACAGATGATATCTGTAATTGTTTTTTTTTGGGGTTTACTTCCATTAGTTTTTACTCATTTTATGTTTACATAAACATAAAATCTAGAACACACAGATTTTTAACAGAACTCCCCATTAGTTGTAAAGACTAATACTAGCCAAGTGATTTATCAATATGCTTATTCTACATTGTAATAACATACAGTCTGTACTTTCAATAGTCAACTTGTTCTGCATAATGAATCTTTAGAGCTTGTATTATGTTTTGGAAGCAATTTATCTGAGTAATTATCATTAGCGATGAAAGGAAATCCAGATGTAGATTTTTAGATACAAGAAAAGAAATGATTGGAAGCAATTTAATAGTTAATTTGTACTAAATAATAAGTCTTTAGAGTTCCTATAAATTTTTTTAGATGGGCAAGATATTGCTATTAGTGATGAAAGAAGATTCAGATGTAGATTTTCAGATTTAGGAAAAGAAATGATTGGAAGTCAACTTGTACTACATAATAAATCTTTAGAGCTCAAATTATGTTTTGGAAGCAATTTATTAAACCAGCAAGATATTACCATTAGTGATGAAAGGAGATCTAGATGCTGATTTTCAGATTTAGGAAATGAAATGATTGGAAACAATTTAATAGTCAACTTGTACTACAGAATAAAAATTTAGAGCTCGTATTAATTTATTAGACCAGCTAGATGTTACCATTAGTGAAGAAGGAGATCCAGATGCAGATTTTCAGATTTAGGAAAATAAATGATTGGAAGCAATTTAATAATTAATCCTTAGAGCTCGTATTACATTTTAGAAGTAATTTATTAGATCGGCAAGGTATCACCATTAGTGATGAAAGAAGATTGAAATGCAGATTTTCAGATTTACGTAAAAAAATGTTTAACTAATATAAATTTGTTTATTATAAAACAGAGGATGCAATATTTACTGTAATTTACAGCAATGGCAGTGATTAGTTTTTAAGCACAATTCATGGTCACCGCACAAAAAAAAATCCACCAAGGAGATTTCATTTGCACCTTGACTGATAGTTTATCCAGACAGCCAATGGAAAAAAGAATGCACTCCACCAAATCTTAAATGGTTTACTAAGCCACTCAAGTTCTCACCATACCCAAGCCAAGAGAACCCTTAAGATCTTAGATAGAAAATAAAAGAAATTCAAAACAAACTTGTCCACACATACTATGAACTATAATAGCAAACATAAACTTTTAATCCTAAAAATAACATAGTATATTAAGGAAACTAAAAGATTTATAGCTTATCAGAGAGAAATAAGCAGATCAACAAAATAGGATGCAAAATCAAATAGATTTTAGCTCATGAAAATTTACCTCTCACTGCAAAACAATCTCTTTCCTTTGAAATCAGAAAGCAGAAGTCCTCCTCTCTTTCCTTCCTTTCTTTCCACCAATCAGCAAGTAGAAAAAATCCTCCTTTCTTTCCCCAAAACACACCCCCAAACCACCTTTTAAGTTTTCCCACAAGTGACCTCACCCAAGTGATGTAGCCCTAACCACATGGGCTGGATCTAAAAAATGGTCCAATAACACCAATTTTCTCATTTTACACATTTTTAAAATGGCTTACTAAATTGTACACGGCTTTCATTTTTCACATCGCATTGAGGACGCCTAATCTGGCATGCCTAGACTTTTTCCTGACGATAATTTCTCTGTAGTGCCCACGGTAGAACGTATTCATCTCTCTGAGGTAAATCTAATATTCAAATTAAATATAAGTCATTGATTTGCACAATTTGTGTTTTTAATCTGCATACACCTAACAATTTGTTTTTTAATCTGCATACACCTTACAATGCTCTATATGTAATCTTTAATTTGAAATATAGAACAGACAAAAAGGAATTTGAAACTCTCTCCTTACAATGTGCTCTATACGATCCTTTATGTGAAACACGCAACAGATACGAAGGAATCTGAAAATCTATAATATGTTTAAAGCTGTGTTACAAAAGTTTAGTTTAGTTGAAGCAAGGTGTGTCATAGATACAATCATAGTTGGATTAATCGTTGAGCTCTGAGTTTTTGTCGAGTTTTTAAAGGTGGGTGGGTGAGTTTTCCAGAAAACTTGCAGGAAAAAAATACTCTGCAATTTTTTTTTAAAAACTCTTCTGTACTTGTCCTTCTGTGTTAAAACGTAAAAAATTGACATTTTTGGTCATTGCTTTTTGTTTGCAGTGATTTGGTTTGTGAGTGGAGGAGAAAAAGAGACTTCCAAGCCCTTAGGTGATTGCATAGTATTGACAGTTTTTCCACTTTTTAACTGTATATGACAGGCTAAAAATTTATTGGACCTTACACATCGACAGGTTAAATTTTTACAAAAGTGTAAGTTTGACACTTGGATTTATTAATAAACCGTCAAAAACTATTATAGGTAATATAATATATAAATATATTATTATATAATATGTATCACATATATGTGTGATAAATATAAGACATTTTATAATATATATGATTTTATTTTATTTTAGTATGTTTTTTATTGCAGGAAAAAACAGATTTTAAAGCGGACGCCATAACCAAAACCAACAGAAAAAACCCCAAAACCAAACACCAGCAAAAAATCAACAACCCAGAGCACTAAGCAAACTCTTTGCAAGTTTCATCCCTTTCTTTCTTCGCCTCATAGACCTTCTTAATAGATTATCTTAGTATTGTGTTAAGATTTTATTTTAGTATGTTAATATTAATTTAGAATCTTTTTAAAATAGAATATTATGTTTCTAATTTATTTTAATATATTAATATAAATTTAAAATTTTTATAAGATAAAATATATGAGTTTTAGAAACTTTTTTTTACTAATTAATATTATTATTATGTAACATATATATTTTATATTATTTTTATCACAAATAAAGATTTTACATAATTGATTATATATTATTATTATTTTAAAGAATCATTTTTATATTAAACATATGATTTTAGAAACTTGCTTATATTTACATTAATTTAACATTCTTTTTAAATAAAATATATGAACTTAGAAACTTGCCTGTAGGCTTGTAGCTTCAATCTTTTTCTTCTTCATCATATTGAATCACAAAAGTATCTACTTCATTATACAATTATATTCTAAATTATGTTATGTAGTTACTAATACTATATTGGTTTTTGTAGGTACTTCAAAATGTACAATCTCCTAATAATAATTTGAAACAAACATTTAAGGAAGTTATTGGGTCTTCTTCAGATGATGATTTAAATGAAGATGTAAATCAATTTGGGGAAGGGGATAGTTTTAATGATGAAATTGAAGACAAATATTATTAGTCAAGGGAAGGAAAAATTACAAGTTAAAAGAAAATTTCGAATGGAGTGGCTAGAAAAATTTGTGTGGTTAAATTATTTTAATCATGATGGTAACACAATAATGAAAGTAATTATTGTGAGAAGTATAAGATGCCAGGACCATGGGGCATAGGGGATTGATGATGCTCAAGCAAGATGGATTAATGCATCATAAAGAAAGATAAACTCTATTCCTAATCATATTTTAGAGATTGAAGATGCTAATAGAGAAAGATGTAAACAACTTTTTTTGTTTGCAAGGAGGATTTATCTTTAGCTAAATATGAGAAAATATGTAAATTTCTCATGGATTTAAATACTGCTAATATGCCAAAATATCAGGACTACTCTGCATACACAAATCGTAAGGGTGCCAATGAGTTTCTTTTTTGCATATCAAAATATCTTGACCAAATTCAAATAGATGAGATGTTGAAAAGTCCCTTTTTTCACTAATGATTGATGAAAGTATTGATCAAAGTTTAGAGAAATATCTTGTTGTTTATGCAACATATTTGACTTCAGAGGATAATGGGACACTAGTTTCTAAGTTTATGAAGATAATGAATGTTCCAGATGGTAGAGGGAAGACTATATATGATACAATCAACCAATTAATGAATGATAGAGAGCTTCCATTAACAAAGGTAATAGCTATATCAACTAATGGTGCTTAATGGATTTATTTATCTTATGAAACAAAATGTTCCAAATCTTATTTCAGTACACTACATAGCTCATCATGAATTATTAGCAGCATCTAATGCTTCTAAAAGGATACCTGAGTTACTATTTGTTGAAAAAATAGCAAATAAAGTGCATTCATGGATCCAAAATTTACCAAAAAGAAATAATGAGCTAAATGATTTATTTAGAATTATGCAGATTGATGTTTTGAATGTTTTGCAGATCCACACAATTAGATGGCTATCCAGAGGAGAAGTCATAATAAGACTTGTGAAGCTTATGCCAGCTATCTTAACTTTGTGGAAAAAAGATAAGACGTGTTCATCATTATATGAAAATGCAAGGATTTATTCTATTCAATTTTGTTTGCACACGCTTGCTGATGTTTTGGGAGAACTAAATAAATTGAATAAGATTTTTCAAGAAGAAAATGTAGACATCACAGTTATTGGTTTGGCTCTTGATGAAGCTATAGGAAATTTATATAGAAGGTTTTTGAGAAAAGGTACATTTGCAGAAGGTACAAATTATCTTTCAAAATTCTTGATTGATTCTCAATTTGGATTTATTGAAGTCAAAGAAGAAAATGTTGTAATTGATAAGCATGAATTATTATATATTCCTATTCCAATTGAGGGATTTCAGTATGGGGATGTAGGGAAGAATTCCATGAAACCTAGTGTTGAAGGAACACAAGAAAGTTGTCAACACTTGACAAAAGGATATATTCAATCTCTCATTGATTGTTTGAAAGAAAGATTTCCAGATCTTCCTCTTTTTAATGCAGCAAAACTCTTCAGTCCTTCTTATTATCCATCAGATCGTTAGACTCGAGATAGTATCTCAGAGCGTTGGCTTGATAAGCTTCTCCAACATTCTAATGGAGATAAACTCATTTGTTGATTCATTACATTTGAGTTGTGAGGGTTTCAAAATGAAAGATGCATGGAGAGTCTTTCATAACACAAAATATTGGTATAGAAGCTATCCTCATATGATGAAGTTATGGCACACTATGCTTACTATACCTGTAAGTATTGTTGATTGTGAAAGAGGATTTTCAAAGCAAAATATCATCAAAGATGTCAGAAAGTCAAAGCTACGTTTGGATACACTAGATGCATTAATGAGAGTATCCTTAAATGAATCTGAAACAAATGATGTAAATTGGGATGAAGTATATAAGATATGGAAGAACACAAAATCAAGACCGAGTTCTTGACCATTGATATTATTAGTTTATGTTTTGTATCCCAATTTCAAATGAATCCAATAAAATAATTTTTCCTTCTAGATTAGATTATTAGATGTTTTGCTTTTGAATGACTTTTTAAAAGATTACAATTTCTATTTAAAAATTAGTTAGTTTTATATTTAATATATGTATTAGAAGTTATATTGATAAAATACTTAATTTAAAATAATTTATTAAATTATTCATAAATTAAAAAATTTGACAATCAATATTTTTATTCTCATTGAATTTTGCAAAATAAGTGCATTTCTAATCGAATTTAAGCGGTTTTTTAAGTTCCCTAGTTTTTCTTTGAGTTTTTTCAAAAACTGGCCAAATTTTTCCAAATTTTGTTTTGGACTTGAGTTTTTGCCAAGTCTGAGTTTTCCATCTATGAATACAATGATCTGCAATTCACTCTTTACCTCTTGCCATAACTAGAATGTAAATAAATAATTTAATATGATTTATTTGTGCTTTTGATTTTTGCAATTTATTATTTTTTTATTCTCACATATTTATATTTTGAAAAGTCTACGTAAGAAATGTCAGAATATTCACTTTTAAAAACAATTAAGAAGAACATAAATAAAGAAAAAAATATTATTAAAAATATTTAACTTAACAATTTTATCTGTATCTCCAGAATATATAGCCAATATATACGATTCAATAATTCTTGGAGATCTAAAGGCCTTATGGCACTAATCAATTGATAAGTAATTACATCAGCTAACTGAGACATATTCAATGAGTTTATTTGAAATGTTTGTAAATCTTTTAAACAAGACAGATTTCCATGCAAGCAATTGAATGGTAATAAAAGGCCTTCACAATCTCCATTTCTAAATTATGATTCATTAGTGTTTAAACTATCTTATTTAGTTACAGATATTAAGTTTCCACAATTCATGTAAATGTGATGTGATTGCTTCTGGATTCGATTTTGTGGATTTTTCTGCATCAATACTGTTGATCACATTGTGTTGGCTCTTTGATATCTTGATGATGGATCATAAAGTGCTGTCCACAAGGTTGAGGCAAAAAAATTGCACACAGAATCCAAAGCAATCATATCATATTTTATTTAATGTTCTATTTTTTTGATTTTTGTAAAAGATTGTGATAATTTAAATTCAATAATCTTCTTGACTTAAACAGCTTTGAATATTTAAAATGTTCACATTGATATTAAATATTTTATCCATAAAAGTAAGATGTATGCAATATCTAATAAGTTAAAAATTGATTAAAGTCTTAAAAATGTTACAATAACATCAATTTTCTCTCTTTACACATTTTTAAAATGGCTTACAAAATTGAACATCGCTATTTTTCACTTCACATTGAAGACACCTAAAGTGGCATGCCTAGACTTTGGCTGGCAATGATTTCTCTGTAGTGCCCAAGGTAGAAAATCTACCGTACATACGGTAGTTTATTAAATTAATTAAATAATAAGTATAATATATATTAATAGTGAAGTATATATTTAATTCTATTTCATTCTATTCTTTGAAATTAGACATTATAAATCATTATTAAATTATATATGTATTAAATTATTTTTAATGTCATTATTTAACTATATATATTAAATTATTTTTAGAAATTACATAATATCATTATTAAAATTTCCATATAATATATTTATTAAAATCACTAAATTACATATTATATGTTATAATATAATAATTATTAAAATAATAAAATTTAGAAAACTAAACATACAAATATTATAAAAAAATTAAAAATTTCTAATATATTAATTTATTATTTTACTAAAAAATGTAAAAAGATTTAAAAATAAATTTAAATTAAATTATTTTTTAAAATTTAAAAAAATCGTACGTCATATTCCTCCATTCTTTGCTGATTCATCTAACCTCACCGTTAAAAAGTTAAAATATAAAAAATTAAATTAAATTGTTTTTTCTGCAGGCTGTCAGTTTTAAATTTTTCTATCTATGTCAATATACCTGCAGGCTGTCAATTTTAAATTTCTCTATCTACGTCAGTATATCTGTAGGCGGCGCTATACTCCCCATAAAATGCACCATAAAAATTTTCTTTTTTTCAGATTTCTATTTTAGCAGTGATTTTTTTCTGAAAATTTTTGGATGTTTTTTATTCAAAACATGCAAATCATGAAGAACAGATGCTGAAAATTTCACAAAAATCTGTTGTGTTTTTTATTTTTCAAATTTGGTCAATAGTACATCCTGTCTGAAAGATAGCCTGCTAGCTGTCAAATCAGTAAAAGGGCATTGAAGCATCCATGGATAGCCGTTGCCTCTATCATCTCTCTGAGGTAAGTCTAATATTCAAACTAAATATAATCCATTGACTTGCAATGTGTGTTTTTTAATCTGCATACACCCTACAATGCTCTCTATAATATAATCCTTGATTTGAAATACACAACATACAAAAAGGAACTTGAAACTCTATCTCCTAACAATGCTGTATGTGATCCTTAATTTGAAATACGCAACAGATAAGAAGGAATCTGAAAATCTATCATACGTAATAAGTGTTTAAAGTTGTTTTGATGACTGGTGTTACAAAAGTTTAGTTGAAGCAAGGTGTGATATAAATGCAATGATCTGCAGTTCACTCTTTTCCCTAGAATGTAACTAAAATAATTTAATATGAGTTACTTGTGCTTTTAATTTTTTCCGTGATTTATTGTCTTTTTTATTCTCATATGCTTATATATTAAAAAGTCTTAAGAAATCTATTTCAATGGCGACCGTTGCAAGCTTCCGTAAATACACTAACGGTTTCCATGAGGAGAAAAGATACCAGAGATGGAAGGGAAAATGACCCTCAAAAAGGAAGAACGAAACAGACCAGAGAAGTCGATGGCCTCACATCCGGGAGAAGAATTGGAATGCAAACCGCAACAAGCAGGGAATCTCCCAAATACGTCACTCTCGTCAATACATCAGAACTCAACCATTCCAACATAATAAAATAGAGTTCCATCTTCATAGGGGATCCCATAATAAAATTCCTCAGTTTTGCGCCATAGTGAATAATCGGTCTTTTTTTAAGTTTTCAAAAAATGGGTTCAACCCTGCATCAGGGAGAGACAATACTCTAAATCCCAACTTAATACCCATATTCCCAACATCTTCAAGGGGCATTCCGATCAATCCTCCTCTACCAAAAAAAGCTTGGATGGACACTTATTGGAAGATTCATAGAAGAAGACTTGCCCTATTAGGGAACCTGAATCAGAATCCCCAGAGTTGGGGAGCTTCTAAAAAATGGTTTCAGATTTGGAGACCAATCCACAAGGAAGATACCCGAAAGGGATTCAACGAAGCTCCATTGGACCAGGATGGGGAAGGCAATAAGGTAGATTCTTTACATATTGCAATGGAGAAGCCAGTATCAACAAGGGACCAAACTCCTTCGATCACCTTTCCGGAGGAAATGCTAGCTGAGAGGAAGGCATACCTCTTCAAATACGCAATCATTTGCAAATTCTGGGAAATCAACATGGAATATGGTGTATTCCACAGTTGGTTATCTACAAACTGGTCGAATTCTATCCAGATTTACTCTTTAGATAATGAACTAGGATATTTTCTGGTCATTTTTGAGGATAAATTGTCTCGAGACAAGGTTTTCCGAAACAAAAAATGGTTCTACAAATCGTAGGGTCTACATATGCAATACTGGACGCCCAACTTCAACAGCAAGGATAATGTCATCAGGTTCATACCCAAGTGGATCACACTACAAAACTTACCTATGGAATACAGAGGAAAAGAGATCATTCATATCCTGGCTAATAAAATAGGAATTTATCTCGACCATCACATAGACTGCTCTTCTACTTTTGTGAAGATATGTTTCCTTGCAAGTCTAGAATGGGAATTCCCTGCTTCAATTAAAATTATTTCAAAACAAGGAATTGGATTCAACTCATTACCCAAGGGGTTGAGAATCTTCCCATATCGGAGAAAAGACACTAGGAGATGGAGGTGGATAAAATAATCAGGGAGCTCCATTCAGGTTTGGCAAGAGATCAAGAAGCTTATACCAATCTCTCATTTTCTCATCAAAAAATGGAGATGGCCGGAGACTTACATTCAGAAGTTACAGAAGTTTCAGAACAGTCGCGGAACCACAATGTTTGAGGAGGCCATTCAAGTTGGGAAGAGTCAACGGTCTTGGAATCTTTTATCCAAGTGTTAGGTTGGGTCATGCATAGATTTTTAAAACAACCCCATCATCATGGTCTTGCAATAACTTACCCAGACAAGGCTTCCAATAGTTGCCAGGATACTCTTTCATTCAAGAGTCTTCAGGACCCAGCGCTCCCTCATATTTCTCCCTTGATTCTAGGTTTTTGATGTTTTCCCGAATCATCTCCACTTTTTCCCTTGCATAAGACCATTTTCTTAAAGCCTTTCAGGTTCAATCCTTTAACTTTACAGCAAATCATTCTTCAATGGGTATCGGAAGTCCAATTGGATTTGATAGAGGAAATAGCAGATCAAGTAATGAGCGAGGAGGAATCTTTAGATCAACCCATGCAGCCAATGGAGATGCTGTTGGAGAAGCCGACGTCCTCAATTGATTTGGAAAAGGAAAACTTAAATGCAAAAGAAGCAACAGAAGAAGATGACATTCTTAAGATTAAGTTATGTGACCTCAAAGCCTCAACCAAAACAAAAAGTCCGGCCACAACATCTTCTTCACCAACCTTTTAAGGGGTTAACCTTCAAACTCCTGATTCATCGTCTTCTTCATACTCGGGACGGAGAACATCTTACAGACTGAGACTCAAAGAACAAAAAGAGATGACTAAGTTGCTAGCCCCTCAAATGGAGAAAACCTCATCCACATTTAGAGTCAAAGGAGGGTTAATTAATCTCAAACCATTAGAAGCAAATATGGATCACCTCAGAATTAATAATCTACAATCGGACAAAGGCGTACTTTCTCAAGTGTATGAGGAAACACAGATCTCCCCAAAACTTCAAGCAGTTTATGATCTTTTTGGTGATACAACATTAGAACAACCAACTGGGGATACTTAGAAGTTAACATATGTGGAAAGGCTTCTAGATGAGGATTTTATTGAGGATGAAGAAAGACTAATAGACATCTCAGTGCTCACCCAAGAAGAATCAAAGGAAGATCACCAACAAGATTTTTCACCAAAACTCAACAGCCTAGGACTAGTGCAATCTATCCTAGATTGTCAAATGGATTGTGGAAAGATCAAAAAGCAGGGGAGAGGAAGGAAATCTAATGCATCACTCAGGAAGGAAGTTGGAGAGGAATCAGATCAAACCAAAATAACATCATACATTAATGTAGGGAAGGGGAAGTTCCTTCCCAAGTTGCAATGAGAATCATCTCCTGGAATGTTAGGGGGCCTCAATGCCCCTAACAAACAGTGTTTGGTCAAACGTTGTATCATAACATCTAAAGCAGAATTAGTTCTACTATAGGAAACAAAGATGGATAAAGAGCAATTGGAAATCTTTGCCAAGAATTTAGGAGATTGGAAGGCTCATAGTGTAGATGCAATAGGATCCGCAGGTGGCTTATCGGTTTTATGGAATCCCAGGTTTTCTTCTTTCATTCCAATGGATCATGGACCAAATTGGATAGCTAGGAGCCTAATTAGCACCAAATTCAATTTAAATATTCATACAGTGAATGTATATGGCCCCATCTCACACAAGAAGAAGGCAGAATTATGGACACAAATCTCTAATTGCTTTGCTCAATGGCCAGAGGACAACTTTATAGTGGGGGGTGATTTCAATGCTATAGTTCATGCATCAGATAAATTAGGGGGATCTCTAAGAACCTCTCAGTCACAGATTGATTTCAGGGATTGGTTACAAAAAGAGAGTCTTATGGAGGTGGAGCTACAAAATGGCTCCTTCACATGGTCAAACCGAAGAATGGGCATATGCAATATCTCAAAAAAATTGGATCATTTTCTATTTAAAGGAGACCTTACAGAATTCCCTTTTGACTTAAAAGCCTCTATCACTCCAATTTCAGGATCTGATCACTTCCCTATTCAGCTTAACATTCTCGAGGCCAACAGACCCTTGGGATGTCCTTTTAAATTTGAAAATATGTGGTTTAAAGAGGAGAATTTCTTGGAGCTCATAGATGAATGGTGGAAGGATTTCAAAGTTGAAGGTTCTAAGTTATTTTGCTTTGTCTCCAAACTGAAATACATCAAGAAAAACCTTCTCATATGGAATAGAACTCATTTTAATGACATCTTTGCATCAAAATTGGAGATTGAACAAAAATTGGAGAATCTGAATCTAAAAATAATGCAATCGGGATTGGACCATGACAGTTACCTAGAAGAAAAATCTCTCTTAAGGGATTGGGAAGATATCCTAGCTAAAGAAGAAATACACTAGAAACAAAAATCTAGAGAGTCTTGGCTAGCTGAAGGAGACAAGAATACAAAATTTTTTCGCTCAAGTACAAAACAGAGGAGAGGCATTAATAGGATTTCTCAACTCAAGGATGCTGCTGGCTCTATATTGGAGGATCAGAAGGAGATCATCAAAGAAATCACCAAATATCACTCTCAGCTTCTCAATTGTTCTATCTCAACTCCCTTGAGGATTTAACAAGGGTTATTGGAAAACATCCCAAATATCATTACTGATGCAGATAATCAGATGCTATCCAGACCCTTTCAGGAAAAAGAAATTTGGCATACTATCTCCCAAATGGCTCCAGACAAAGCTCCAGGACCAGATGGCTTTCCTCCAAGCTTCTTCCTTCATTGTTAGAGCATTTTGGGCAAAGACCTCACTGATGCTTTGGAGGCCGCAAGAGCTTCAGGTAGATTTCTAACTGAAATCAACAATACTTTCATAGTGTTAATACCTAAAAAAGAACAAGTCATTAATTTGGATGAATTTAGACCAATTGCTCTCTGTAACACAATTTACAAAATTCTCTCTAAAGCTCTAGCAAATAGACTAAAAAAGGTCTTAGTTAAACTAATTGGGGAGGAACAGACCGGTTTTGTCCCGGGTAGATCAATTCTAGATGGGATAATCATAGCCCAAGAAGCGATACATTCTATCTAGCATAATAAGCAATCCAGCATGATTATAAAATTGGATATCAAGAAAGCCTATGACAAGGTCAATTGGAGATTCTTGATTAAATGTATGGATCGATTTGGGTTTTCTAAAGCATGGATCAATTTGATATTTTATTGTATTTCAACTCTTAAATTCTCTGTCTTGGTGAATGGATCACCACAAGGCTTCTTTGAAGGCTCTAATGGCATCAGACAAGGAGATCCATTATCACCATTTTTATACATAATTATGGTTGAGGCATTAGGGAGAAGTATGATCAGTTTGCAGGATCAAAACCTAATCAATGACATTACAATATCCTCATCCATTCGACTAGTTACTCATCAACAATTTGCAGATGACATTATTCTCATGGGTCAGGGGAGTATCCAGGAAGCTAAGCAGATTTCCAAGATACTAGATCACTATGGACAAGCTTCATGGCAACTAGTCAATAAAGAGAAATCGGTGGTCTTCTTCTTTCACACAAAAAAGAAATCCAACAAAAAATTGTAAAAATTCTAGAATGTAAATCAGGCTCTCTCCCATGTCCATACCTGGGCATCCCGATTGACAAATCCCTCAGAATAGCATCAGTTTGGAAACCTCTCAATGAAAAGATGGACAGGAAGATGGATAATTGGAAAACCAGATGGCTATCTTGGGCTAGGAGATTAGTCATGATCAAAGCAACATTATCAGCAATACCAATATACCTAATGTCTTTCCTTTCACTTACCACAGAGGGATATATGGATATGGTGAAGAAACTTAGGAAATTCTTTTGGCAGGGTACAGATACTAAGAGGAAATTTGCATTAATCTCATGGGATAAAATATGTAAACTGAAATCTTCTGGTGGCACTAGCATTAAAAATCAATTATGGCAAAACCAAGCTCTAGGTGCAAAGCTTTATTGGAAAATAGTGAATAATCAGGATTTCAAATGGATTAGAATTCTCAGAGCTAAATATTTAGGCAACTTTAATAAGGAAGATATAGTCAGAATTAAAGAGTTCCCAAAAGGCTCGAGAATATGGAACTTCATAGCTAAGTCAAGACATATTATTAACAATAACATATCTTGGAATATCAAAGATGGAAAGGAAGCAAGATTCTGGGAAGACTCTTAGGGTGGACATCCAACCATCAATTCACAATTAGGCCCCAATCAGATCAGTCATATTTGTACTTCATCTTGGGGACCATATCTCAGTGACTATATCATCCCTTCATCCTCTGCTGCTATAGATGGTTCTTGGGAGTGGAAAGACTTCTCATCACTTCAATTAGATACAAGAGAGGTAGATAAGCTCAAAACATTGATCAAAGATAGGCCCTTTCTTCTCAAACAAGGAAAAGATGAAATCATTTGGAATGGGGCAAAATCAAGATCCTACAGTGTCAAAGAGGGTTACAATCTTATAGCCAAATCATCCACATCTAAAATAGAAGAGATCCCAGCACAATTATGTTGTAATAAGGTTGGACTCCCAAAAGCCGGGTTATTTATGTGGGCGGCATCCCAGGGTAGAATTTTAACTGTAGATAAATTTATTAAGATGGGATATCAGGGTCCATCTAGATGCATTATGTGTTTTAAGAATGAAGAGGACGTAAATCATCTATTATTATCCTGTCCCTTTGCTAAAGATTGTTGGTACTGGCTTTATTCAAGATTATGATGGTCATCAACCCCCCCAAATAATTTACTCCAGCTTTTGATATCATGGCCACAAATCATGGGAGGAAGTTTATTCAGTAATCTATGGTTGATCTCTCCATCAATTCTAATTTGGAAAGAAAGGAATAGAAGATTATTCCAGAATAAATTTTTGAAATTTGAAACTATAATTAACAAATTGGAGGTAGCCATAGTTGAGGTAATGAATTCCCGGATCCAAACTCAATCAGCACAACACAAATTCTTTACCAGTTGGGATGATCAGATGACAAAAAATTGGTTTGGGTTAAAAACTCCAATCACCATAGGCAGAGGATATAGAAGAAATCAAGAACTAAGGAAGGCATGTGTCTGGAAACCCCCTCCAATTGGATGGTACAAATTAAATTTTGATGGAGCTTCTAAAGGTAACCCAGGCCCCTAAGGAGCGGGATGCATCATATGCTCTACAACTGGGAATGTGATTACCAAACAAGCCATACCATTACCCAAAGATACCAACAATATGGCAGAATTTAAAGCACTATTATCTAGACTGATACTAGCTCGGGAAGTAGGGATCTCAAAGCTTGAAATTGAGGGAGACTCGCTGATTACCATCAATGCAATCAAAGTCAGATCAACCCCAAATTGGCGTCTTATGGCAGTTTTAGAGGTAATCTTACAGTTAATGGATAATTTTGAATCGAAAACCATTAACCATACTTTCAGAGAAGGAAACACTGAAGCGGATGAGCTGGCTGACCTGGCAGCTAGAGGAACAAATTTGAAAATTCTATCTAACATCAGCGAAGTTTCAACGGAGCTCATTGAATCTAACCACTAAATCAAAATGGTCAAATCAGGTCCTGATATATTTTTGCCTCAGAAGTTGACAGAACGGCTCCTTGTGGTGATAAGACAGGTGTCTTCTCTCATAGCGCATAGCGCATGTAGGAGTTTAGAACATTAAATGAGGAGTTGGATTAGGACAAGAGGAGCAAATACCTATTGTACATCGAAGAGTGACGGCGTCCGGACATGAGTTATCTTCTGGTGTCGAAAACCTTGGTTGTTTTCGATCGTTCACCTCTACGCAGTTAAATCTCTGACACGAGCATTTCCTATGTGCACTGCTGTGATTGTGTGGGGCCCAATTCTTTATCATGTTAGTCATCACTAGGTCAAGGAATGAAGAAAGTCTATCTAGTGAATGGGAGTTTTCCTTTATTGATAAATCTCAATGGTGGGACCTAGTTTTCGGATGAGTCAGACAGTCTTGACATGTCAGAGCATCAATGGTGGTCGCTAAAGCGCAAGGGATTTGTCAGAGCTATGCGAAATCACGCCGGCTATTGATTCTTCTTTACGGTGTAGGGTTTCAAACTATGGGTCCATGGTGACATGTATGCACAAATGGTGCTCCCCTATTGGCCGAAGGAAATAAAGAGGTGGAGTGTTGTCAGTGGGGCTTGTGTTAGAGATTTTGATCGACGGTTGGCGTGTGATCGCATGGAATTCTCAACCCATGCGATCATGTGCCCACTGTCTGATAAGGAAAATATGAGGTGGAGTGTTTTCAGCGGGGCTTGGGTTAGAGATTTTGATCGACGGTCGGCGTGTGATCGCATGGAATATTCTCTCCCCATGCGATCATGCACCCACTGTCCGATTAGATGCCGTTGGTTTGTCTATAGTGGGACCACATGATGATTCATCATCGAGGTGTCAGGTTGTGATTGGCTGAGTTGGTAAGGGAATGTTGACACATCGGGGGGCCCAGACTTTTCAGTGGGTTCATAGCATGGATGATCTATCTGTGGGTGCATGTTTTGGTAGAGTCTTGGAGGTCTACGTGAAGATGCGATGACCATCGATCTTCTGGATGGGGGCCCAATCAAAGTTCTTGCCAGTTCGTGGATAAAGTGGGCACTAAGGTTTGTGGTGAGTGCTGGAGGCTTGTCGCATGTTTACATGAGCCAGTTTTGAGTTATGCGATCATGCGACAAGCCCTTTGTGGTAACTTTATGCGGCGGCGGTTAACGGTGGTAAAGGGCTACGGTGTGTCGCATGTTCGCATAGCCCTTTTCCTAGCTATGCGATCATGTGACAACTATTGAAAGATGCTGTTGCAGAATTAAAGGTGGGTCCGTGTGTCGGGTCTTGCTGACATGTCCCTTTCTAATTGACCAGCAAGCACTGAGATGGATATGCATCGTGGGTCCCATAGCCAAGGGCAGGTAATCATGGTAAAGGTTTACGGGGTGTCGCATGTTCACATAAGCCATTTTCAAACTATGCGATCATGTGATAACCATTAAGGGAATGTCGGCGTTGCGGAGCTAAAGTTGCCAAGCCTGTGAAACATGATGATCTAACGGAGGTGATATAAAGTAGATCTCAGTTCAGATGTTGACCGTTGATAGACTGTTGGCACCCTGAGGATGACCATTGCATTTCAAGTTCAAATTTGCAGAGGATTTTCGCGTCAGGAAGTACCAAAATTGATGGCTTTAGCAGCGGTTTTCAACTGGTTTGGTGGCGCAATTATTGTCGACTGATCCGAGGGGATCAGTGACCATTCGTAGTGATGTTTTGTACCTGGTGGAGTAGGTTTTTGAGCTCGAGAAGCTTTTTGCAGGCAGTGATTTGTACTGGCTTTCATGGCTATCCCTGTCTGCTCTATTTGTTGGCATTCCCTAACTGCGCAAGTCCGACTAGTTGGTGGGCCCGGGTCTTCAAGGGATTTAAAATGATTAGTTGTCGCATGATCGCATGTCAGAAATTTCTGACATGCGACCATGCGACCAATTACTTCTTGTGCTGGGCCCGTTGGAGGGGAGGGCAGTGGTCCCGCTGGCGGTTATGTGGCATCCTGTGGTTGGTTGTCGCATGATCGCATGTCAGAGTTTTCTGACATGCGATCATGCGACTGGTTGACACCTGTTCCTCAGCCTGGAGGTAGGTGGTGATGTGGCATTTTTTGATTGGTTGATGTGGCGGCGACATGGAAGTTATCAATGGGGCCGTTGTCAGAGGGGTTTGTGGGTTGGCCAGCATGTATCAAGATTTACGGTTGGTGTATGATCTCAAGGAATATTCTTCCCCCTTGAGATCATATGTCGATCGTCCGATTAAAGGGGCTTGTTTTTAGTGGGTCCAACATGCTACGGAGATGCTGGTGTGCATGATTTTCATTGGTCGGGGAGCGGTAATGTGGAAAGTCGTCAGCAGAGCTGAGGTTGTAACATGTTTGATGTGGCGCCAGTTGTTCAATCTCACTGACATGGTGGTTCATGGTTGGAAGTTGACGGTGGCAAGTGCTGACGGTTTGTCGCATGTTCGCATGAGCCAGTTTCATGCTATGCGATCATGCGACAAACCCTGTGTGTTAGCGGTGGTGGTTATGCGGCAAGGTAGAACGGTGATGTGGAGTTGTGTCGCATGTTTGCATAGCCCATTTCCTGGCTATGCGATCATGCGACAATTGTTGAATGTCACCGTTGCGGAGTTAAGGCGGGTCCACGGTGCCAGTGTTGTCGTGTTGCTCGATTCTGGTTGGCTGCTGACTGGTGATGTGGCCAGAGACTTCTGAGTGGGTTTGTGATCGCAGTTGTGCAACTAAAGATAAAGGTTAAGTCGCGAAGCCCGGGAAAAATAAGAGGGTCCACGGTCGGGACTTAAAGCTGGTCTCAGTTTGAATATGGGTCGTCGATTCCCTGCAAGCGCCAAGATATGTACGTTGTTTTTCAATTTTAAATTTGCAGATGGTTTTTGCGACAGGAAGTACCAAAATTGATGGTTTTAGAAGTAAATATCGGTATCAGCCAATTACTGTTGCTGAAAGTTGAAATGATTTCATTCTGAACATTAGGCCCTGCAACAGTGGGCTTGAACTGATGATAGATACTTTGTTAATTTATGTTTGTATTTATATATATAAAAATCTCAGCTTCGGCCCTTCATCGATAAAAAAAAAAAAAGTCTTAAGAAATGTCAGTATATTTACTATTAAAAATAATCAAGAAAAATCATAAATAAAGAGAGAAAAAAGACTACTATTAATATCTGATTTTACAAGTTTATCTATCATGATCCAATAGTTGGTGGAGATCTAATTAAGACTTTATGGCATTGGGAATATATATGTAATTTATATGTTTCAATAGTTGGTGGAGTTCTAAGGCTTTATGGCATTGATCAATTGAAAAAAAATGGATCACCTAACTTAGACTTAGTCAACTAGTTTATTTGAAATATTTGAAAATCTTTTTAACAAAGAAAGATATACACTCAAACAATTGATTGTAATAAAAACTTTCAGTAATATCCATTTCCTAACTATGATTAATTGGTGTTTACACTATCTTATCTAGTGTTGTGATTCTTTGACATTTTGTTAAGGCTTGTGGTAATTTAAATTTAATAATCTCCTTGGCTTAAAAAGTTTTGAACATTTAAAATGCTCATATTGATATTGAATACTTTATCCATGGAAGTAATATTTATGCAATATCTAGTAAGTTAAAAATTGATCACAATCCAATGACATTAGAGAAGATAAAGATTGAATTTGGAGGAAATCTTAAGCATTCTTAGAAAGATGTATGCAATACTTAGTAAGTTAAAAATTTACAAGTCCAATGAAATTATAAAGGATAAAGATGCAGTTCAGAGGAAGTCCTAAGCATTCTTAAATTGTAGAGTGTGCAATAAGAAATAACTTATTAATGAAGCCGCATTGTGCCTAGACTGGTAGTTAAGATTTGCAATTCAATGAAGTAGCAAAGTGCTTAAATTGTTAGTGCTTGGCTTAGTTTTGTTACTTGCAACATTTTGATCACAAATAATTAGATATTATGAACAAATGATATTTTATTTATAATTTTATAAATAAGATGACATTTTTATCTTTCTAAATAACTAGTATAAATGCATAATAAATCACGGAAATTCAAATATTAACATTATAATAGATAATACCACAACTTCATCACACATTATTATATAATACATCTTTTTAAATGGAAACAAAATAATTTGCATTGGAGCTTAGCTAATAAATGCATACGATTCAAAACATACCTTTTACCTCAAAAGCCAGAAACATCTGTATTATTTAAATAATCAATATCCAGTTTTAATGTTTGTTTTTCCCTGTATAGGTCAAAGGCATTGCAGGTCCGTTAACATGGCGCAAAAATACCTTTGTCAATGTACAATATAAGCTTGGAAATCGCAACAGTTTTTACTCTTTCATGTTAAATATAGTTTATTTTCATCACCTGCGAGGATATATAAGTCAATATTGTATGTGCAATGTTGTATATTCACAATGGGATATGGAGGGATATCCACAAAAATATCACCTGTTGAAATTTGAGACGCATTAGACAAAATTTTAGAGTGCATTCTAGAGAGGTTGGAGTGCGTATACACCTTCCATGAAATAAATTAAAACACCATGATAAAATAATTCATTATAAAACTTTATTTGTTCATTATAAAACTTTGCAAATAAAGCTTATAATGCATTGAAAGACCAGTGTAAGAGTTAAATAAAAACATGAACAGACCAACCAGTGTAAGAGAATGCAAGAATTTATGTTATTCTCAGACCTATCATTCATAGCGTACATTCAAGAAAATCCTAAGGTTTTATGCCAGTAAATTAGTTAACCAGTTAATGAGCTTACATTGACTATTGCTATGACAAAACATTATCATACATGATCTTTGTGCTGAGAGGAAAGAGAAACCCAATTACCATTCAAGGATGGAAAAGTAGGAAAATCATTACATCAATTTAAATACTTCATAGATTTAGTTTAAAAAATACAGCATCGTTTAATTACAATCAGTTATGATGAATGATTCACAACATGTAGAAACAATGGCACACCTCTTCTATGAGACCCTAACTTCATCCATGTTCTCTTGTTATTATTTATGTACAATTTTTGGATAATATTTGGTCAAATTTAAATATAAATAATTAGAATGTTTCTTATATAAATTTTCAATTATGATTAAATAATAAATTAGAATCTTCTCTATTTTAATGGAGTGGATTGTGTTTAAAATTTGTAAATAAGTTTTGGAAAAAAGAAAAGAAAATAATACACGACTTCTTAATTTTTCTATCTCCTTTGAATCAAGATATTAGATAACCAAACAAATATTTCAAATTTAATAATACATATAATAAAAAAATATGATGTAATACTTAAATATTTTAAGTATCTTTATATGATATATATGATATATAATTAATTAAATTATATTTATTAATATAATAAAGTAATTTTAATTATGTATAAAAAGATATAAATTAATATTTATTTCATAATATTTATATTGATTAAGAGTCCATAAAGGTTACTAATAGTGATGTCACAGATAGAAGTGCTATAGTCATAAATCAAATTCTTAAGAGTTACTCTTAAGAGCCCATGAATCATGAGGAATTAGAAACTCTTAAAAGCCCATGTATTAAAGAAAAAACAAAGCAAATTACTTTGGGTGTAGCATGAGTTTTGGGGAAGTGCATAAGAAGGAGAAATAGAACACTCTGAAGAAGGATTTTAGCTTGCTAAGCATCACAATATTTTTGCATTTCATTCTCCAAGCAAGTGTTTATAGATTTTTCTCCTTATCGTCAGGCTTTGTTTTGAGATAGTTGTTTGTATAATTTGAAGCTTTCTAACAACACACATATGTACATGTATATATCTATATGTATACATGTATACATATAAACACATATATAGATACACTCACTGGTGCGGGGCACCCAAGGCATCATCCGAGATGTTTCTCATGTTTTTGTTTGTTTTGGATTTTTAATAAGGTGGATAGATCTTAGAGATCATTCCTTGCATGTTTGAATCCATTTGTGTGGTCAAGGATCCCATAGGCATGCCTATAAGCCTTGGGATGCCTTAGTCCACTTGGATTATAGGATTCTTTGGGGTAGGTGACCTAGAGATTTTGAGTGTTTAGGTTGTTTAAACATGTTTTTAATATTTTTTAATCATTATAGGGGTCTATGACTTGGATCATCATTCATGATCACTTTGTGAGTCATTTCGTGGCAATTTATCCATTTTGTAAAAGTTGCAACAAAAAGTTGCAAAAGTTGCACAAAACTTGCTCGAGCGACTTTTCAAAAGTTGCTTGAGAAGTTCAAATGTGGAACTACCAATGGTCACAACTGTTAAGGGACCGGTTGGAACCCATTTTTGGTTGTATTTAACCATTTAAAGACCTATGCAAGAGGTTAGATCTTGTAAACCAATTTTTGGTACAATTTTAAATGAAAATCAATCAATTTCCTGTGCAGTTCTTGTCAGGTACGACCGTGTACAGAAGATTTGCTAACCCAAACTAACTTGGTTAAAAAGTACATTGAATCCATGTTTTGATGCAAGTGGTTTGAGCTCATTTGGTTCAATGTGTACAAAGTTATCATCAATTTAGTGAAACCAGGCAGGAAGGAGGATTTTATAGGTCTGTTTCACAAATGGGTATCTAACTTGCAATCCCACTGGTGGAATTCCTTAACCACTTGGGAATTTCAAGTTAGATGTGTAATGTACATGAATCCATAAGCACTCATCAGGAACTGGTCGGGAAGGTTTATTAGCACCGAGCCCTAGATGGAACATCTCAATGTGTTTAGTCAGCAAGGTGAAAGAAATGGTGTTCAGTCCCAAAATTTATTGGGTATGATTGAAGCAGGAGTGGATTTAAAGCATTTGAAGGATATTAGAAGTTCCTAAAACCCTACATTATTCTTATGTACCCATCCTTAGCCATCTCTAGAGTAAACCAGGGCTAATCTAGCCAATTAGGCCCATATACCTAGCAATGGTTAGGTGTTGCCGGAGTAGGATCAGGGTTTGTGATTTTGTGGAACTTTGAAACACTGAAAAGGGTATCTAAATCTGGTCTTTTTTTCTAGGGTTCGTTGCGAGTTGGAGATTGCACACCCCGAAGCAAGTTTGGAGCCCTGCTAGGATTTGTAGGTAGAGTTGTGGCTAGAGAATTGTGGGAGTTGGGAGAACAATCTGTTAGAGTAATAAAGTGTTTTCTTATTAATTGAATAATATTGATTTAATTATTAAGTCACTTATTACCTCTTTCTACTTAAGCTAAACTTTAGGCATATAATAATTAATTATTTTATTAATTATTATTGTGTAACCTAGGGTTTTAACTTTTTAAGTTTTCTAATCTCCTTTTATAAGGATTGATCTCATAACACATGTAACCTTTTCTAACATTTCATTATTGATTGCAACTTTTGCTTTTGCACATCAAGGATTTCTCCTCTCTTGTGGATCCATACGTTCAGGTCTCCATAGTTGTTTGCTTCTCTCTCAATCTGTGATAGGTGTTTGCATGCAAGTGTTCTTGGGAGCTATGGGTTATTTTTCATCAACTCCAACATGGTATCACAACTTCAGATCTGCTTGCCCCTGTCCTCCTCTTGAGAGATTCAGTCATGTTCGTCAGATCTGGGGGGACCTATTTTACTTGTCATCTTAGCTTTAAACGGACCTCACGGCTGCATTAAGAGCATCCAAGAACCCCAAGATCCATTTAAAATTTATCCAATTTGGACAAAGTTGGAATCTGTAAGAAAACATTTTTGCAACCAGCCTCGACATGGATCTCGAGGTGGTCACTTTTTTCAGAGCATTTCTGGCCCAAACAGACCTCACGGTTGCGTTTGAAGCATCTGAGAAACGTAAAATTCATATAAAATTTATCATTTTTGGACAAGTTTCCCTCTAGGGCAATTTGTTTTTTTGGCATACTAGGGTCGTACGACCCTAGCATGCAGCCTGAGGCTGAGGCAGGCGTCAAAACAAAAAAAATTAAAAAAAAAAAAATTTCTTGGGCCCACCACCCAGTAGCCACCCGCTGAGTGGTGACCACCAGCCCACCACCCAGTGGGCACCACTGAGGGTAGCCCACGGTAACCGTCGATGGCATCACCGCCGGTGTCCCTACTCCGCCTCACGGTGCTGATGTCAGCCTGGTGTCATCGCACGTGACACACAACCCCACCTCCCTTTTTGGTGATGATGTTAGCACAACATCACACATGTGCAAGTGGTGCTAACATCAGTATGATGTCACACATTTTTGAAGTCAAGTTCAAACCCTTTGTTGCATGATCCTTCGATCATCTTTTCAGATAGGGATTTCATTTTTTAAAGATATCTTGAGCATCCGGGATCTATTTTGGGCATGCGATATACCGACATAAATCTGGTTCCAAGCCTGATCCAAATTTGCAGGTTTGGTTTCCTGATTTTGCCATTTAGCTGCAATGTTTTTTGGTCAAATACAAAGGTTTCTCCATTCTCTTGGGTTTCAACCTGCCTGCACTTCGAGATTGATAACTTTTGCATCTGGGCTCCATTTTTGGTAAACCAGATATTTCTGGAAAGCTCTTTTTGAGATTTTATCATATCTACTAGTTTCATGTGTGATTTTTTCCTTTTTCTGATGTCACCCATCCTTAGATCCTTCCAGACACCTTCTTTGGGCCCTCCAGCATAGCTATTGGTATTTTGCTCATATCTTGAGCATATGATGTCAAAATTTGGCAAACAAGATATCGTCAGAAAGCTGATTCCAAGATATTTCTAGATCTGTAGGTTTGGTTTTCTATTTTTTCTTTTTTGATGGTTTTTTCACTGTCAAAGACAGATGTTCAATTCTGCACTCCGAGAGCTCTCTCTTGCGTATCCGGATTCCATTTTTGAAAAATGATATATCATTGGAAAGCTTGTTTAGATAGATTTTCAGTGCCATGAGCCATTTTTCTAGATTATGGTCCAGGTTCATTTTATTTAGATTCTTTCATTTTTGTAGTTTGGTGGATATCTTGGTTGTTACAGGTCCTAGGATCTCTTCCCTTTGAGGGATGGCTCATCTTAGGCTGTTCTTTTGTTTCAACAGCCTTCGCTCTTCCATGAGTAGTGTATACTTCATTTTTGTAGCATTCTTTTATGCACACACACTGAGGTAAAGTGCCAATCTATTGTATGTATGGGATCTTGCACATGTTTGTGCTCTTTGTACTCACACTTCATTATAAAGTGCCAGGGGTTTTTTTATGTTTGACATCTTATTTTATCATGTGAGTGTTCCTCTGAAGACACTAGCCTCAGGTATCTCTATATGTGTTTGTACTTTGTCTGCACATTTGATGTTTCAGATTCTTCTTCATCATGCAGTTCATATTGCATGATCTTTTCAGTGTACATGTCATTACTCCCTTGTCAGTAGTATGGGGGGGTTTCTACTATTGGTTCTACTACTTCCTTGGTTTGATTGTGTGAGCTATGTATTCAGTATTTGATTCTATGTACTGGGCAGTTGCAGTGGCTGGGTACTTATGCATTCCAGTGAGATAGATCATTTACCATATGGACACTCTTTTCTTTCCTATTTTGGATGCACTCTTCCAGCTTTGATTGATCAAATCTTTAGACTTTTAGTTTTTATGCCATTTGTATCTTCGAGTTTAGGTGTTTGCCTCCTGATTCAAGTAGTGTTATTTGAGGGCACTCATGCAGATTACAGTCTTCTCTATCTGGTCATATTTCTATGGAGGATCTTTAGATCATCAGTTTCTTCTTGATAGAGTTTTCAGTTTCATGCTTCAGTGATGTTGTACATGTTCATCTTTGTTCCTATTTTCTTGAACATTCCTAGTTTTGGAGGCTTCTTCAGTCCTTCAGACTAGTCTTGGTCTCTTTTTGGAGTAGAGTTTTTCCCATGTGGTTTTCTCTATTTCTCCGCTTTGTAGAGAATCTCTTTTGTACTTGGGTACCTGATCCGGCCTTTTGTTGTCGGGACCCATTTGCTTTCAGTTATTCTTTCTAGGTTTTTAGCTTCTCCCAAAGTTCATCTTAAGGGGGGGTGTTAGAGTAATAAAGTGTTTGCTTACTAATTGAATCATATTGATTTAATTATTAAGTCACTTTTTACCTCTTTCAACTTAAGCTAAACTTTAGGCATATAATAATTAATAGCTTTATTAATTATTATTGTGCAACCTAGGTTTTACCTTTTTAGGTTTTATGATCTTTTATAAGGATTGATCTCATAACACTGTGTAACCTTTTATGACATTTCATTATTGATTGCAACTTTTGTTTTTGCACATCAAGAATTTCTCCTCTCTTGTGGATCCATATGTTCAGGTCTTCATAGTTGTTTGCTTCTCTCTCTTTCTGTGACATGTGTTTGTGTGTAGGTGTTCTTGGGAGATGTGGGTTATTTTTCATCAACTCCAACATAATCCAGTGATTGATTCTCTATAGTTGGAAGGAAAATAAGGTGTTCCAATTATTAGATTGGGTAGGTAACACTTTTGGTGAATATTTCTCTTATTTGGCCCAAAATAGGGAAAGTGTCTCTAAAGCCTTAATTTGGAGGAGTTAGGAATTGACTATAGGAGTTGGGGTCTAGATTGGAGAGGGATTAGACATCCCTAAATAGTTGATATCTATCCTATTCAAAGGTTGGAAGGGTTGGTGATTGTATAGAACTAGTGTGTGAAGAGTTGTGGGGGATTGGTCCCTTATCTTAGTCTACCATTGTGATCTCTGCATCAAGTGGTATTAGAGCCACTAAGATTCTATTTGGGAGGAGAGAAGAAGATAAGATGTTAGAAGGAGCATATATCCCTATGAGGATAACTAACATTGAGTTGGCTAAGATAGTAAAAGAACAGATGGATGAGAGTAGAGCAGTCAAAGAAGAGAATAGGGTTATGAAGAGGGAGTTAGAAAAGTTGAAATGACATGTAAGAAGAGGAGAGAATGAGGAGTCAGAAGAAGAAGTTGAAGAGGAGGAGAGCTATTCTAGACAAGATAGCCTACAAAAAGATCAGAGAGAAATGCTTGCAGCCTTAGAGAGGGTAGGAAAGAAAGATATAGTGGATCTACCCATGTTCCATGGTAAGTTGGAACCAGAAGAATGTATGGACTGGCTAGAAGCCCTTGAGAATCATTTTGTGTGTGAGGAGGTACCTACAAACCAAAGGGTAAAGATAGCCAAAGCCAGATTGAAAGGACCAGCCTTGAGTTGGTGGAATTTTCTCCAAAATGAGAGGGTAGAGGAAGGTAAGAGCACCATTACCACATGGACAAGGATGAAGGAAAAAGTAAAGAGGAAGTTTTTACCTGAGGATTATGAGGTGATCCTCCATAAGAAGTTGAAAAACTTGAAATAGAGAGACCTTGATGTGAGTTCCTACACCCAAGAGTTTCACACTTTGACTCTTAAAGCTAAGTTGTGTGAAACTAAAAAAAAATGCTTTCAAGGTATATCAATGGTCTTAAGTATAGTATACAAGATGAACTTACCTTGGTTACATAAACAGTCCACAAATGCTTCCAATTTGCCCTCAAGATTGAGGAGAAGTAGAAGAGAAAGGGGGATCATAATAGAGGAAGAGGAAATACCTTTAGAGGGATAGGTAGATTCAATGGCAAAGGAAATTTCCCTAAAAGCCCAGGAGAGTCTAGCAGTTAGGGAGAAGAGAATGATGCAAGTAGCAGAGGTTCCTTTAGAGGTAGGAGACCAAATAATAGAGGCCCTAGTGTATTTACAGGTAGATGCTTCTCTTGTAACCAAGTGTGATGCAGTCAAGGATGGTGGATCTAGTTAAGGACAATCCAAACCTTGTAGCCAATACTCAACATAGTGGAATACTCAACAACACAACAATAAAATAATTATTTAACTTTGATTTTCATTAACATGCCCAACTGTAAGGCCTTCTGGGTTAGGGACAATTACAATAAGAAATAATTCTACAAGATCTAATCCAATCTCAACTAGTTCATCTTTGAAAACAATAAAAAATTAATGGAAACCCTAAGACAGATCTAAACTTGAGCTCACAAGCCTCCAAGCAATCTCCTTGTCTCCAAGTGTGAAAACCAGTAGCTCTGCAACTAAAAACTATCAGATAACAATCTGATCTGAAAGATCATGCAAGATCTTTTCCTCAACTTCGCCAACTCCAGCTTTCAAAACCTCAGATCTGATTTGCTAAGTCTTCCAAGTCATGAACTCCCACTCCTGCTGATGATCCTAAACACCTACCCCAAACATCCTATAAATACTAATCATGAGCCATAAGTTGGCTGGATGAAACCATTAACTCCCCGCAACAATTATTAAATGCAATACAAGTTGGCTTCAAAATAGCCTTACAAACATTTAATTCAACATGTCAACCTGTAACAACAGCTACCAAAAATAAATGCACCAAGTCGGCCCAACAAATCACACAGAACTCCAGTTGGTAAACCAGAACTACCGAGCAACAGTGAAATAACCGAGCATGCTAGGCATCATCGAGTAACACTTTCACCGAGTGCCAGAGCTTACCGAGTTCCTTCAGCAATCAAGCTTCCTTCAATGACCAAGACCATCGGTCAAGACTACAACCGAGTAACACCTACCAAACTCACACCTCCCATGCAAATTCACTGAATACCCTAGAATGCCCCTTCATTAGACACCCCAGGTTAGAAAAGATGTTTATATGTGATAAGAACATCTTCTGGGATTCAACACATAAACCCTGAACTAGTTCTTCACATACAAGTCCTCCACCTTTTCAGTTTGCATACCCTTCCACTTCAGCTTTCTCTGTCTTTTAAAGTCTTTCATTGACAACACACAGGTCTATCCTCCATACTGATCATTCATTTTCTCTGGATCTACCAACTCAACTTGGCTACCAATACTCAGGCTTTTCCTACCAAGTGTTGTATCCAACAAAGGCATCAGGGAAAACTTCCTATCATCCTTCTCAATAGTAAACACATTTATGACACAGTCATACATAGCTCTACAATCATATTGCCAAGGTCTACCAAGAAATATATCACAACTATCCATCTTCACAATGTCACATAACACAAGATCCTGATACTAGCAAATCTGAACATCAATAAAGCATTGTTCTCTTACTTCTAGAGCATGAACATCTTGTAACCAACCAATCCTATAAGGACAAGGATGCTTCATTCTATTCAACCCAAGTTTTTGAACCATGTCCTTAGCAAAAAGGTTATTAGTACTACCACTATCAACAATAACATCATAGAGTTTACCTCCAGACTTGTATCAGGTCCTAAACAAGTTACTCCTTTGACAAGGTTCCTCCTTTGTACCAAGCAATGTTCACCAAAGCAGCAAGTTCTCAGATTCAAGTTCATTCTCATTCACCACAATAGTTCGTCAATCACCAAACTTCTTCTATGTACACTCAAAAGAATGTTGTCCTTCCTCTCCATAGTTATAGAAAGTACCCTTAAAGATAAATCTACTCATCTTCTTCTTCAGTTCCACAGGTTTCGGTTCATCTTTTGCATCAGTCGATTTATCCTTCACCGAGTGATAGATCTTTTCCTTCCCTTTGGGATTACAATGTTGTTTCCTCTTCAACTTATCTTCTACCTTTAGAGTATACTGATAAACATCTTCAACATAATCAATCTTCAGTATACCAAGCTCATCCTAAATATTGAATCTCAAACCATTCACATACCGAGCTACCTTTTCCTTACCAAGCTCTCAGTGTCCAGACCGAATAGTAAGTTTGTATAATTCCTCGGTATAATCTTCAATAGACAAATCCTTCTATTTCAGATTCTGCAACTTCTTAAACAAGTCAAGCTCATAGTTAGAAGGTATGAACTTAGCTTGTAGATTTTTCACCATCAACCTCCACCGATTGATCTTCATTTCACCTTCATCTTCTATATCTCTTTATAGTTCTTTCCACCAAAGAGGAGCATGTCCTTTCAACTTTGTCTGTGCTAATATCACCCAAAAAGGATCTTCAATTTCTTCCATCTCAAAGAAATCTTCAAGTTCACCAATCCAATCAATCAAGTTCTCAAGTTTCAAAGTACCAGAGAAAGTAGAAACTTCCATTCGGTAACTACTACTTAATTGAGGTCCAGATCTAGGCAACCAAGCAGTTCTGTCCTCACCAGATCTATCCCTCTAGTCATCACCACTAGGTCCAATAGGTTCAAAGTCTTCAACAGCTTCCTCATAACCATCTTCAGTACCAACATTCTGAGGTACACTAGTAATAGCTCCCATGATCTCGACGACCATGTCATTCTTCATCAACTCCATCTCAGATCTGAAATCTGATTCCACCTTCTCTGTAATCCTAGATTCAATAGTATTACAGAGATCAGAAAGTACTCTAGGGTCCAATCTTCTCGGAGGCATCCTTAAAGATAAGAGAAACCCTTTGCAACAAACCCTACATTGACCACCTTGTGGCAATCTCCAAGTTGTATGCAAGTCAGATCTTAACATGTTGTAATACCCCAAAAATGGGCTATAGGTTCATTAACCTCCTACATCTTCAATTCGAATGAAATCGACATCGAAGTCCTAACCTAAGGCACATCTGTACATTATCGAAATCCTAATTGATTTTATCATAAATTTGCATCGGGGAATATTCTTAGCAATATTCCTATTTATTCTAATTATCTTTAATTTAAATATTATTTGGCGATAAATCATATTTATCCTAAAGTTGATTAATTGAATATGATGAATATTTAATTAATTAATTTAATTCTTCCACTTAATTATTTAATTAGATTTAATTCTATTTATTCATAATTATATTATTTAATTTTGACAATAAATCAAATCTCCTACAAACAATTGATTAAATATTTATTTAATTGATTAAATCCAAGTTGTCAATATTTAATAATATAGTTTTGAATAAAAGTTTGATTAAAATAATTGATTAACCCACAAATCAGTTATTTTTAAATTTAAAATCAGTTAAGTTGAAGATAAATCACTTTATTTATTGAATTAATTCATGATTATTTGTGCACATTCAAAGAGCAGTTAAACTTTAAATCAAAAAATCAATTCAAGTTGTTATCTTTTCAAAACTCAACATCTATTTTGAGTTCAAAGTTGATCTAAACTTCTGATTTGAGTTAAAAAGTTGTTTTTGCATGATTTTGCATGATTTTATAAGTTATCTATTTCTAATTTCTTGTTAACTCAAAAATCAACCTGAGTTCATCAAGAGTGATTTATGACTTTTTCCATGCACCCTCAAGCCCTAGATTTCTATAAAATCAAGGCTCATCTCTTTACAAATCATCCACAGAATTTGCATACTTACTTTGGCGAATTGACATCAGAGAAATCATCAAGCTTCTTGCAAATCAACATTTTGTGAGATCAATCTTGTTTTCAATTCATTCTAGTTTCATATTTCATATCATTGTTAGCTTAATTTTCATATCATTTCAATCCATTTAGATTAATTTATTATCAGTTTTTCTCATCTTATTACATCAAAAATTTAAAAAATAAATTAATTTGCATTCATATTTTATTGCTTTCATCATTTAAATCCTTTGTTTAGGTGTTGCATTGTCACTGATCTCGGTCTAATCTGAGAAAACCATACTCGCACCTACTAGAAGGCAGTAAATCGTCTAGTTAGCTATATTGTTCTTATTTGCATATTTTGATTTTTGCTAACCTCTAATGTTTTATTGAAGTGTTGTGTCTATAGCTAGGTACAAAATTCACACAAAGTACTTACTCAGCAAAGCTACCCTCACGGGTACATTAGCCAAATGGGTCATGCTCTTAAGTGAATTTGACATTGAATATGTTGAAAGAAAAGCTATTAAAGGCCAAGTTATTGCTGATCAATTAGCAGATGCACCTTTATTTGATGATACACCAATGCAAATAGAATTCCCAAATTCCTCTATCATGAATCTTTCTTCTAGAGAATGGCGATTATTCTTTGATGACTCCTATACACAGAATGGATATGGAGTAGGCATATTGTTCATAACTTCTCAAGGATACTCAATCCCAAAGGCATTTAGAATCAAATTTCCTTGTACAAACAATATTGCTGAATATGAAGCCCTTTTCAATGGTATGAAAATAGCAATTGAGTGGAGAGTAACAAAATTACACATTCATGGAGACTCACAACTTGTAATCCATCAAGTCAATGATGTGTACCAAACTAAGGATGAAAAGCTCATTCCATAGAAGAGAATGGTAGATGATCTCAAGAAATATTTCATCTCTATCACATTTGAGCAAATACCTAGAACAGAGAATAAGGATGCCGATGCAATGGCAACATTATCTACTTTATTACAACCTGAACATGAGCTATGCTACGAGTTCCTGGTGGAAGCACTACCTTACCCTACATATGAATCCCTTGAAACTCACATGATTTGCACTATTGTAGGTCATGATTCATCCAAATATAAAAACCTATTCTCCTATCTCAAAGACCAAATCATTCTTGATACCTTCAACCGCCATGAAAAGAGATACCTTATCTATAATGCCTCTTGATATGTCATCATTGGTCATGATCTTTACAATCGAGGTCTAGATGGTACGCTACTTAGATGTTTAGAATGGGAAGAGTCTCAACATGTGTTAGAGGAAGTCCATGATGGTATTTGTGGGTCACACTCGAACAGTTTAACACTAGCTCAAAAACTTATTAGAGCTGGGTACTATTGGCCTGAAATGGAGAAAGAGTCTATCAAGTTTGCTAAGAACTGTCAAAAGTGCCAAGTGCATGTCAAATTAATTCATGCTCTAGGGAGAGATCTAATTCCCTTCACTACTCAATGGCCTTTTCATCAATGGGCATTTGATCTTATAGTATCCATACATCCTCATTCTTCTAATGGACATACCCATATAATCATGGCTACAGATTATTTTACAAAATGGCTAGAAGCAGTCCCTTTGACACAAGAAACTGGTAAGAAAATATCTATGTCCATCTTGAACTACATTATATGCTGGTATGGTATTCCACACTCTATAGTCACAGATAATGGTGGGAAATTTAAGAACAAAGACTTGGATGATCTATGTGCCAAATTTAAGATTACACAACATTGTTCATCTATCTACTATCCTCAACGGAATGGACAAGCTAAGGCTTCTAACAAGAATCTATTGAAAATCTTGCACTGTAAAATTAATAAAATAGGAAGAGACTAGCATCTCATGATCAATTCAACTCTTTGGGCCTACAGAACAAGTATCAGAATGCCCACTGGGGCTACACCTTTCACTTTAGTTTATGGGTCTGAAGTAGTACTACCTATTGAGGTTGAAATCTCATCACTAAGAATCAGAATGCATGGTCTAGTAACTGATGATGACTACAGAGTGTCTAGGTTGCAAGATCTTGAACTATTAGATGAGTGCAGAAAAGTAGCGTATGATCATCTCAGAGTATATCAAAAGAGAATGTCTAGAGGTTACAACAAGAAAGTCAAACACAGAGAATTTTAGGTTGGTGATCTAGTCTTGAGAGAGAATCCTAAAAATCAATCACATAAAGAACACAAGGGGAAGTTTGAACCCAACTGGCTAGGTCCCTTTGTTATCACTGCTACTTTTTTCTCTGGTGTCTATCAACTCTCAACAACTGAAGGAGAATAGCTCTGAGAACCAATCAACATTCTCCATCTAGAAAAATTCTACACCTAAGGCATTCAGTCTATGGTAAAATGTCCTAAAAAATCTTAAAAATTTGAAAAAGTCCTGAAAAAATGAACATCTTGGTGAAAACCTAGCAATGGGCACCTTGATGATTCACAAAAAAAAAATCAAAAAATATCAAAAGTATCAAAAAAAATTTTTGGGAAAAATAAAAATACAAAAAAATCAGAAAAAGAAAAAGTGCCTTGGTGAAAACCTGGAAATAGGTGCCTTGATAGAAAAAATAGAATCTCTGCCAAGATGGTGAAAACCCAACAAATGGGTGCCACTTGTTTCAAAACACTCCATCTATCAGCGCAATTTTGGTCTTTCCCAACTTTCAATCTTGCTTTAGTTTGTACATATTTCTCGGTTTGTTTCTGCATTCCTATTTTCAATAAGTCGGTCTGTACACCAATCAACTCAAGCGTCTATATCCTATCAATGCTTAACACTTGGGGGCAATCAATGTCATATCCTATGGTCTCCAATATACCTTAGATGAGTCATATCCAGTCAAGGTCCTTTGAATCTTTATCCGAGTCAGTCAATTTGTCTCCTCTCTAGAAAGGATTTTGCATCTACAACAATGCAATCAAACACAAACATCAACACAAAATGAAAACAATCTATGCTTCACATGCTTTTATCTCCTTGTATGCTTACTGATTCACATTGACATTTTTGCATATTATGTTCCCTCGAGCTCTTTGATGATGTCCTTTACAGGATTTAGAGAGTGATGACTGGGGGCATAATCTTTTCTTTGTCTTCTACTTGTATGTGAAAATCTAACAACTTTGGAAATTTTGGATTGAAATGGTGTCTGTCTATAAGAGCCTCTATCTCGAATTGGATTTCCATGAGTACCTCGACCATTGATACCTGAAAATTCAAGGAATTTTGATCTAACTATTGTCTTTCTGAGTATGTTCTTTCTCCTACTATGAAACGCGATCTTACCTAAGGATGTGAACGATAAAGGGTCACTAAGGGTAATTCACATTGGATTTAGAATGATCTCTTGACTACTTGATGTGTTTGTAATGCAAGGTGTATTCAGGTCATCACAACGTCTATGTTTTGATGCTTATACAAATTGCTATATCAAAATGGACATGATATTTAGGTCATCCTAGCGCTTATGCCTTGGTGCTTATATCTAATCTGACATTCCGAAAACAAAATCAATATTCATATGTCTATGGTTGTCTAGCCAGTGGGCATTGTATTGATTCTTGAGCATAAAAATCAATATTCATATGTCTATGGTTTCATAAATAGTGGGCATTGTATTGATTTATCCAGTTACCTAAAAATTCAATGATGAAAATGACTGACACATGATCAGTGACTAGGTCCTAGGTCCTAGGTTTGCATTTCATTTTGCACTTTGCATGATCTCATAAATTATTGAATTAAACTTAAATGCTTAAACGATTCTTCAAAAATGCTAAAAACATATCATAAGAGCTGAATCTCACATGAAGGTTCCTCCAACAAAACAACAAGTAGAATCCTTTTTCAGGATCAAAATCAAAATTTGAGATCATTTATATTATTCACTACTTGCATAATCAACCTTCAATCATCAAAGAAATCCAGAATTCAACTTAACTGATTATCTTACATCAAACTATCAAAATTTCAACTTGGTTAACCATGGTCAACTCATGGTCAAACCTAGTCAAACTTGGTCTCCAGGACCTCTAAACGATGTAGAATGCATTCTTGAATGTGTATAACCACCTCTCAAATCAATTAACATGCTTCTAAACTATAAACACTGACTTTTCTTGTTAGATTTCAATTTTAATCCTGAAGGGGGCATGTCATTGCACATCATTCAAAGTCTGTAGCTCAATTCTATCAATCAATCTTTCCTTAGTAATCAAGACAACAACCATGTCTAGTTGTTGATTCATCTAAAGTCCTCGTCGCTTGGGGAAAATCTATCATCTCTTGGGGCATATCAGATTCATCTAGTATCCAAATCTATCTTGTAAATTGTATCAGCATTTTGTAACTATCAGTTCATGAGTGTTATTTCCTTAGTTCTTCATAACTGATGGGTTTAGGATGCGATACCAATATGATTCATACAAGGACATTGAGATTTGGAATCGATCACTCACTTCTTCACAATCATAAGATTCAGAATCAGGCATTTTGGCACTTTTTTTCGTAATCACTGGTTCATTGTTGATATAGCTAGCATCATCTCAATTTTTGGTCATTCTGGGCTTGGATCAATATCTTTCAATCTTTAATCTTTCAAATCAATTTCATACGTATATCAAAACATAGACTATTCTTTGAACCATTGCGCTTTGCACAGTGATTCAAAGAGGGGCAAAATGTAATACCCTAAAAATGGGCTATAGGTTCATTAACCTCCTACATCTTCAATTTGAATGAAATCGACATCGAAGTCCTAACCTAAGGCACATCTACACATTATCGAAATCCTAATTGATTTTATCATAAATTCTACATCAGGGAATATTCCTAGCAATATTCCTATTTATTCTAATTATCTTTAATTTAAATATTATTTGGTGATAAATCATATTTATCCTAAAGTTGATTAATTGAATATGATGAATATTTAATTAATTAATTAATTTAATTCCACCACTTAATTATTTAATTAGATTTAATTATATTTATTCCTAATTATATTATTTAATTTTGACAATAAATCAAATCTCCTACGAACAATTGATTAAATATTTATTTAATTGATTAAATCCAAGTTGTCAATATTTAATAATATAGTTTTGAATAAAAGTTTGATTAAAATAATTGATTAACCCACAAATCAGTTATTTTTAAATTTAAAATCAGTTAAGTTGAAGATAAATCACTTTATTTATTTAATTAATTCATGATTATCTGTGCACATTCAAAGAGCAGTTAAACTTTAAATCAAAAAATCAATTCAAGTTGTTATCTTTTTGAAACCCAACATCTATTTTGAGTTCAAAGTTGATCTAAACTTCTGATTTGAGTTAAAAAGTTGTTCTTGCATGATTTTGCATGATTTTATAAGTTATCTATTTCTAATTTCTTGTTAACTCAAAAATCAACTTGAGTTCATCAAGAGTGATTTATGACTTTTTCCATGCACCCTCAAGCCCTAGATTTCTATAAAATCAAGGCTCAACTCTTTACAAATCATCCACATAATTTGCATACTAACTCTGGCGAATTGACATCAGAGGAATCATCAAGCTTCTTGCGAATTAGCATTTTGTGAGATCAATCTTGTTTTCAATTCATTCTAGTTTCATATTTCATATCATTGTTAGCTTAATTTGCATATCATTTCAATCCATTTAGATTAATTTATTATCATTTTTTCTCATCTTATTGCATCAAAAATTAAAAAATAGATTAATTTGCATTCATATTTTATTGCTTTCATCATTTAAATCCTTCATTTAGGTGTTGCATTGTCACTGATCTTAGTCTAATCTGAGAATACCATACTCACACCTACTAGAAGGCAGTAAATCACCTAGTTAGCTATATTGTTCTTATTTACATATTTTGATTTTTGCTAACCTCTAATGTTTTACTGAAGTGTTGTGTCTATAGCTAGGTACAAAATTCACACACACACCTACCACCTTGAACAAATAACTAGGGCAAGATCCACAAGTTCAGTGCTCTAGATCTGCAATCCAGATCATACGATCTCAAACAAGATCAACTTCGCAAGATCAGCCTTGCTAGGTGAACCTTTGCTCCACAAGATCGAATCTCTCACTTTGATACCACCTGATGTAGTTGAGGATGGTGGATCCAGTTAAGGAAAGTCCAAATCTTGTAGCCAATACTCAACATAGTGGAATACTCAACAACAAAACAACAAAATAATTGTTTAACTCTAATTTTCATTAACATGCCTGGCTGTAAAGCCTTCCGAGTCAGGGCCAATTACAATCATAAACAATTCTACAAGATCCATATGGATCCAATACAATCTCAGCTAGTTCAGCTTTGAAAATAATCAAAAACTGATGGAAACCCTAAGGCAGATCTAAACTTGAGCTTGCAAGCCTCCAAGCAATCTCCTTATCTCCAAGTGTGCAATCCACTAGCTCTGCAACTTAAAACTATCAGATAACAATCTGATCTACAAGATCATGCAAGATCTTTTCCTCAACTTCTCCAACTCCAGCTTTTAGAACCTCAGATCTAATTCACTAAGTCTTCCAAGTCATGAAATCCCACTCCCATTGATGATCCTAAACACCTACCCCAAACATCCTACAAATACTAATCATCAACCACAAGTCATCTAGATGAGACAATTAACTCCCCCCAACAATTATTAAATGCAATACATGTTGGCTTCAAAATAGCCTTACAAACATTTAATTCAACATGTCGGCCTATACCAATAGCTACCAACAATAAATACACCAAGTCAGCCCAAAAAATCACATAGAACTCCAGTCGGTAAACCAAAACTACCAAGAAATAGTGAAATAACCAAGCATGCCAGGCATCATCGAGCACTAGTGTCGACCGAGCACCACAAGCATCACCAAGTAACACTTTCACCGAGCGCTAGAGCTTACCGAGTTCCTTTAGCAACTGAGCTTCCTTCAATGACCGAGACCATCGGTCAAGACTACAACCGAGTAACACCGGCCAAACTCACACCTTCCATGCAAATTCACTGAGTACCCTAGAATGACCCTGCATCAAAGTGGGATACCAGTCATTTAGATGTCTAGAGAAGAATGGTACAAGCAGTCAAGGAGATAGGAGGGTATAGTTGACCCATGAGGAAGAGGATTGTCAAAGCACTACCTCTTACCAAACTGCTTCTTCCAAGCATGATGAATCTGAGAAGAGGGAATGTCTGATGTTTAACAGATCACTTTTGGTGCCAGCTAGCAAGGAGCTTGCTCAAAGAAAGTCAATCTTCCAAACTACATGTAAGGTCAAGGGTAAGATGTGCAAGGTAATTGTGGATTCTGGCTCTACTAAGAATTTGGTTTCATTAAAAATGGTAACTAAACTTGGGTTAAAAAAAATCCCTCACCCTAGTCCATATAAGGTATCTTGGTTAAGTAAGGAGCAACAAACCATCATTAATGAACAGTGTTGGGTTGATCTCCAAATAGGTGAGTATATTGATAAGTTAATGTGTGAGGTTGTAGATATGGATGCATGCCATCTCCTTCTAGGGAGGCCTTGGAAATGTGATACCAATACCCAACATGATCGGAAAACAAATGTGTTCACCATAACCAAGGATGGGGAAAGAATTACAATGACTCCTTTACCTGATGACCCCAAGGATAAAGCCTTGTCTAGTAGTGTCATGTTGGTGAAGGAGTTCTTGAATATCCTTAAGGAGGATGATGTGCCATGATTTTCAATAATAGTCAGACCTAAGGAGGCTAACCAAAGTAATAGGGGATCATGCCAAGAAGCTATGAAAAAAGTTGGTCGTAGGGAGGTTGTAGAATTGCTTGACAAATACCATGGTATTGTTGCAAACAATAATAATGAGTCTCTTCCACCAAAGAGGGAGATAAGTCATTACATTGACTTGATACCAAGGGCTACCCTACCTAACAAGGTGGCCTATAAGCTCACACCAAAATAGAATGCATAAGTGGCTAGGAAAATACAAGGATTATTGGAGAAGGGGCTCATTAGGAAGAGTATTTAACACAATCAAGGATGGTGGATCCAATGAAGGATAGTCCAAACCTTGCAGCCAAAAGAATTACATAGCAGAATACTCAACACAACAGACAACACCATAAATGTTTCAAGTAATTTGCATTAACATGCCTGGCTGTAAGGCCTTTCGGGTTAGGGCCAATTATAAAATGAAACAATTTTGCAAGATCCACAACTAGATCCAATACAATCTCAGGTAGTTCAACTCTGAAGATAATCAAAATCTAATGGAAACCCTAAGGTAGATCTAAACTTGAGCTCACAAGTCTCCAAACAATCTCCTTGTTCCCAAGTATACAAACCCCTAGCTCCACTACAAAGGACTATCAAATTAAAATCTGATCTGCTAGAACATCAAGAAATTTTCCACAGCTTCACCAACTTCAAATTTCAGAGCCTTAGATTTGACTCACTAAGTTTTCCAAGTCATGAACCTTCTCCTCTAAGTTATGCCTCTCTGTCTATCTCTCAAACATCTACCCAAGCCTTCCTTAAATACTAATAATCAACCACAAGTTGGCTAGATGAAACCCTTAACTCCCCAAAACAATAATTAAATGCCATACAAGTCAGCTTACAAATGTAAAAAATGTTTAATTCTACATGTCGGCCTGAGACAATGGCTACCAAGAATTACTTCACCAAGTCGGCTGAACAAATCATACAAAAATCCAATCGGTAAGTTAGAACTACCGAGCGACAGGAAAATTACCAAGCATGCCAGGCATCACCGACCACCCTAGGCATGAACGAGAAATAGTTTCACCAAGAGCCAAAGACTACCAAGTTCCTTCAGTGACCGAGCTTCCTTCAATGACTGAGACCATCGGTCAAGGCTGCAACTGAGTAAAAACCAGCCAAAACACAAACACTCCATGCAATTTGTCGAGGACATAGAATGCCCCTACCTAAACCTTGGATGCCCCTACATCTGACACCCCAGGTTCCAAAAGATGTTCATATGTGAGAAGAACATCTTTCAAGATTCAACACATAAATCCCGAACTAGTTCCTCACATACAAGTCCTCCACCTTTTCTTCTTGCAAAGTCTTCCACTCCAGTTTCCTCTATCTCTTCAAGTCTTTTATGGACAATGTACAAGTCGGTTCTTCATACTGATCATTCATTTTATCAGGATCTACAATCTCAACTTAGCTACCAATACTCAAGCTTCTACCGAGTGTTGTATCCATCAAAGGCATCAGTGAAAACTTCCTGTCATTCTTCCCAACAGTAAACACATTTCTTACACAGTCATAAATAGGTTTGTAATCATATTGCCAAGGTCTACCGAGCAATATATCACAACTATTCATCTTCACAATGTCACAAAGCACAAGATCCTTGTACTGGCCAATCTGAACATCAATGAAGCATTGTTCTCTAACTTCCAAATCATGAACATCTTGCAACTAGCCAAGCCTATAAGGACAAGGATGTTTCATTCTACTCAAACCAAGTTTCTGAACCAGGTCTTCAGCAACAAGGTTATTAGTACTACCACTATCAACAATAACATCATAGAGTTTACCTTCGATCTTGCATCAGGTCCTAAACAAATTACTCCTCTGACAAGGTTCATCCTTTGTACCAAGCAAGGTTCACCAAAGCAGCAAGTTCTCCGATTCAAGTTCATTCTAAATGTTCTCATTCATCACAGTAGTTTGTCGGTCAATCTTCTTCTGTGTGCATTCAAAAGAATGGTGTCCTTCCTCTCCACAGTTATAGTAAGTACCCTTAAAGATAACTCTACCTATCTTCTTCTTTGGTTCCACAGGTTTCTATTCATCTTCTGCATTAGTCGACTTATCCTTCACTGAATGATCAACCTTTTCTTTCCCTTGGGAGTTACTAGGTTGTTTTCTCTTCAACTTATCTTCTACCTTCAGAGCATACTAATAAGCATCTTCGACAAAATCAATCTTTAGCATACCGAGCTCTTCCTGAATATTGAATCTCAGACCATTCACATACTGAGCTACCTTTTCCTTACCAAGCTCTCGATGTCTAGACCAAATAGTAAGTTTGAAGAACTCCCCAGTATAATCTTCAATAGACAAATCCTTTTGTTTCAGATTCTGCAACTTCTTAAACAAGTCAAGCTCATAGTCAGCCGGTATGAACTTAGCTTTCAACTTAGTCACCATCAATCTCCACCAATTGATCTTTGTTTCACCTTCATCTTCTCGGTCTCTCTGCAGTTCCTTCCACCAAAGAGTAGCATGTCCTTTCAACTTTGTCTGTGCCAATCTCACCCGAAGAGGATCTTCAATTTCTTCCAGCTCAAAGAAATTTTCAAGTTCACCAATCTAATCAATCAGATTGTTGGGCTTCAAAGTACCAGAGAAAGTAGAAACTTCCATTTAGTAATTACTAAACCAAGCAGCAGGTCTAGGAAACTGAGCAGTTCTTTCTTCACCAGATTTGTTCCTCCGATCATCACCACTAGATCTAGTAGTTTCAAATTCTTTAGCAGCTTCTTCATAGCCATCCTCAGTACCAACATTCTGAGGTATACCAGCAATAGTTCTCATGATCTTGGCGACCATATCATTCTTCATCAATTCTATCTAAAATTTGAAATATGATTTCACCTTCTCTGTGATCTAGGATTCAACAGTATCACAAAGATCAGAAATAACTCTAGGGTCCAATCTTCTCAGAGGCATCCTTAAAGATAAGATAAACCCTCTTCAACAAACCCTCACCAACCACCTTGTGACAATTTCCAACTTGCAACAAGTCAGATCTCAACCTGCAATCTTGTAAACAACTAGGGCACAATTTCACAAGTTCAGTGCTTTGGATCTATAATCCAGATTGCACACAATCTCTACTTTAATAAGATCAACTTTGCAAGATCAGCCTTGCTAGGTCAAACTTTTTCTTCCAAAAGATCAACTTTCACTCCAACAGGAACAAACCTTCACTTTGATACCACCTAACATAGTCAAGGATGGTGGATCCAATGAAGGACAGTCCAACCCTTACAGCCAAAAGAATTACATAGTGGAATACTCAACATAATAGATAACACCATAAATGTTTGAAGTTATTTGCATTAACATGCCCGACTGTAAGGCCTTATGGGTTAGGGCCAATTACAAAATGAAATAATTCTGCAAGATCCACAACCAAATCCAATACAATCTCAGCTAGTTCAGCTCTGAAGACAATTAGAAGCTGATGGAAACCCTAAGATAAATCTAAACTTGATCTCGCAAACCTCCAAGCAATCTCCTTGTTCCCAAGTATACAAAGCCCTAGCTCTGCTACAAAGGACTATCAAATTACAATCTAATCTACCAGAACATTAAGAACTTTTCCACAACTTTGCCAACTTCAGCTTTCAGATCCTCAGATCTGACTCACTAAGTTTTCCAAGTCATGAACCTTCTCCTCTAAGTTCTACCTCTTTTTCTGTCCCTCAAACATCTACCCAAGCCCTCCTTAAATACTAATAATCAACCACAAGTCAGCTGGATGAAACCCTTAACTCCCCAAAACAATAATTAAATGCCATACAAGTTAGCTTACAAATGTAACAAACATTTAATTTTGCATGTCAGCCCAAGGCAATGGCTACCAATAATTAATTCACCAAGTCGGCTCAACAAATCATAATGAACTCCAATCGGTAAGTTAGAACTATCGAGTGATAGGAAAATTACCGAGCATGCTAGGCATCACCGAGAACCAGTATCAACCAAGCACCATAGGCATGACTGAGCAACAATTTCACCAAGCACCAAAGACTACTGATTTCCTTTAGTCACTGAGCTTCCTTCAATGATCGAGACCATCGGTCAAGACTGCAACCGAGTAAAAACTAGCCAAAACACAAACACTCCATGCAGTTTTCCAAGGACACAGAATGCCCTTGCCTAAACCTTGGATGCCCCTGCATCAATATTATCCCATGTGATGTTCCTATAGTCCTTGCACCTAAAAAGGAAGGCACCTGGAGATTGTGCATTGATTATAGAGCCATTAATAGAATCACTATTAGATACCAGTTCCCAATGTCTAGAATGGAGGACTTTATGGATTCTTTAGGAGGATCTAAGTTTTATTCCAAGATTGACCTCAATAGTGGCTACCACTAGATAAGAATCAGAGATGGGGATGCATGGAAGTCAACATTTAAGACCAATTAGGGTTTGTTTGAGTGGGTAGTTATGCCATTTGGCTTGTCTAATGCCCCAAGCACATTTATGCACCTAATGAATAAAGTTTTGAAACCTTTTCTTCATAATTTTTTTTTAGTTTACTTTGATGATATACTGATCTTTAGCATTAGTAGAGAGGAACATCTCCATCACATTGACTTGGTCCTTAAAAGACTCCATGAAGAAGGATTGAAGATCAACCTTGAGAAATGTTCATTCTTGCAAGAAGAGCTTATCTTTTTGGGATTTGTGATATCCAAGGGCAATTTGAAGATGGATCCAACCAAGGTAGAGGCTATCCTCAACTAGCCACCACCTATTTCAACAATTGAGGTAATGAGTTTTCATGGTTTGTGCAGGTTTTATAGGAAGTTTATCAAGAATTTAAGTGGCATTTGTACTCCTATAATAAACACAATAAAAGGTGGTAGAAAGTGTTTTTTTGAATGGACTGAGGCCAATGACTCCTTTGAAGTCTTAAAGAAGAAGATCTTAGAGAAACCAGTCCCAATTATATCTTATTTTCATAATTTTTTTGTGGCAGAGTGTGATGCAAGCAATAAGGCCATTAGAGGGGTCCTTATCCAAGAAGGGAGGCCAGTAGCCTTCTTTAGTGAAAAATTGAATGAGGCAAAGTAGAAGTACTCCAGTTATGACCTTGAAATCTATGCTATGGTTTAGTCCTTGATAAAATGAATGCACTACCTATTTACTAAGGAGTTTATTGTTTTCACAGATAACCATGCACTTAGTTTTCTTAATAGACAAGAGAAAATTAATCATAGGCATGTCAAATGGATCAAATTCTTGCGATCTTATACTTTTACTATTAAACATAAAAAAGGTGTTGTGAATAAGGTTGTAGATGCTCTAAGTAGGAGGAACCTCACCATTCAAGCTATGAAGTTGGAAAGCACATGAATAGAAGCCATGAAGGACATGTATGCAGAGGATGAGGACTTTAAAGATATTTATCAGGTTTGTGTGGACATGATTGCAAGGTATCATACTGAATTTCTTGAATTTATGATCCAAGATGGTCTTTTGTTTAAAGGATGGTTACTTTGTATACCAAAGGGTTCCATGATAGAAAATATTATCAAAGAGAAACATTTTCATAGTCTAGTAGGGCATTTTGGGGTGGATAAGACCTTGGAGTCATTTAGGAGATTCTATTTTGGCCCTGATTGCAGATTGATGTAAGGATATTTGTGGAGACATGTTTGTCTTGTCAGAGATCCAAGAGTCACATCTATAATGTAAGACTCTATACTCCATTACCTATTCCATCTAAGCCATGGGACTCTATTAGTATGGATTTTGTCCTTGGACTTCCCAAAACTAAGACTGGTTATGACAATATTTTTGTGATTGTGGATAGGTTCTCTAAGATGGCCCATTTTGTTCCATGTAGGAAAACACATGATGCCTCTCATGTTGCATGGTTATTTTTCAAAGAATTCCATGGTCTACCAATGTCCATCATTTCAGATAGAGATCTGGAGTTCTTAGGCCACTTTTGGAGGATGTTGTGGAAGACTTTGGGTACAAATGTGTGTTTGTCTTCAACATATCACCCTCAATCTGATGGGAAAACTAAGGTTATTAACAGATCCCTTGGCAATTTGTTGAGATGTCTCACCCAAGAACATGGTTCTAGTTGGGATTCCATTTTGGCCCAGGCAGAGTTCTCTTACAATGATTTAGTTAATAGGAGTACATGGAGAACTCCCTTCCAAATTGTGTATGGTGTTCACCCCAGGGGTATTTTGGAGTTAAGAGATATTAGTGATTTGGAGAAGCCTAGTGCTTTGGAAGAGGATTTTGTGACTGTCATGAAGGATATTCAGGAGTAGGTCAAGTCCAAGTTGCAACACACCACTACTAAGTATAAAAAACATGCAGATAGAAGGAGGAAGGAGTTACATTTCAAGTTGGTGAATTGGTCATGGTCCACTTGAAAAAGGAAAGGATGCCCAAGGAGAGGTACACTAAGTTGATGGTGAAGAAGATTGGACCTTATAAGATCCTTAAGAAGTGTGGTTCGAATGATTACCATATTGATCTTCCTACTCACATCCATTTATCTCCTATTTTTAATGTTTTTGACTTGTATGCTTATAAGGGTACTATAGATAATGATGTTGTTGTAGGTGAATCAATCTCTCAAAAAGAGGAGTTACTGAAGGATCTTCCTAAGTCATCTCCTTTGGAGATTAAATGCATCTTGGAGAGAAGGGTGTCCAAAAATACTAGAAAGAAAACATACTATGAGTACCTAGTCAAATGGAAGACTAAACCATTGGAGGATGCTACATGGCTAACCCCTGAAGCCATTGAAAAGACTAGATTTCCTCTAGCAGATTTTCCAACTCAAGGGACTTGATTTCTTTTGTCCCGAGGAGCATGGTGTAGGGCACGCAAGGCATCACCTGATATTTCTCATGTTTTTGTTTGTTTTGGCTTTGTAATAAGGTGGATAGACCTTAGAGATCATTCCTTGCATTTTTTAATCCATTTGTGTGGTCAAGGATCCCATAGGCATTCCTATAAGCCTTGGGATGCCTTAGTCCACTTGGATTATAGGATTCTTTGGGGTAGGTGACCTAGAGATTTTGAGTGTTTAAGTTGTTTTAAACATGTTTTTAATGTTTTTTTAATCATTTTAGGGGTCTATGACTTGGATCATCATTCATGATCACTTTGTGAGTCATTTGGTGGCAATTTGTCCATTTTGTAAAAGTTGCAACAAAAAGTTACAAAAGTTGCACAAAACTTGCTCAAGCAACTTTTCTAAAGTTGCTCAAGAAGTTCAAATGTGGTTACCAATGGTCACAACTATTAAGGTACCACTTGGAACCCATTTTTGGGTGGTATTTAACCATTTCAAGACCTCTGTAAGAGGTTAGATCTTGTAAACTAATTTATGGTGCAATTTTGAATGAAAACCAATCAATTTATTGTGAAGTTCTTATTGGGTACGACCATGTATGAAATATTTTCTAACTAAAGCTGACTTGGTTAAAAACTACATTTAATCCATGTTCTAATGCAAGTGGTTTGATCTCATTTGGTTTAGTGTGTGCAAAGTTATCATCAATTTAGTGAAATCAGGCAAGAAGGAGGGTTTCTATAGGCCTGTTTCACAAATGGGTATCTAACTTGAAATCCCACTAGTGGAATTCCTTAACCACTTGGGAATTACAAGTTAGATGTGTAATATACATGAATCCATAATCATTCATTAGAAACTATTTGGGAAGGGTTATTAGCACCGAGCCCTAGATTGAACATCTCAATGTGTTCAATCAACAAGGTGAAAGAAATGGTGTGAAGTCCCAAAATCTATTGGGTATGATTAAAGTAGGAGTGGATTAGAAGTATTTGAAGGATATTAAAAGTTCCTAAAACCCTACATTATTCTTATGTACCCATCCTTAGCCATATATAGAGTAAACCAGGGCTAATCTGGCTAATTAGGCCTATGTACCTAGTAATGGTTAGGTGTTGTTGGAGTAGGGTCAGGGTTTGTGGTTTTGAGGAACCTTGAAACATTAAAAAGGGTATCGAAATCTAGTCTATTTTTGCTATGGTTTTTTGGGAGTTGGAGATCGCACACTCCAAAGTAAGTTTGGAGACGTACTAGGATTTGTAGGTGGAGTTGTGACTAGAGAATTGTGGGAGTTGGGAGAACAATCAAGTGATTGATTCTCTATATTTGGAAGGAAAATAAGGTCTTGCAATCATTATATTAGGTAGGTAACACTTCTAGTGAAGATTTCTCTTATTTGGCCCAAAATAGGGAAAGTGTCCCTAAAGCCTTGATTTAGAGGAGTTAGGAATTGACTATAGGAGTTGGGGTCTAGATTGGAGAGGGCTTAGACATACCTAACTGGTTGATACCTATCCTATTGAAAGGTTGGAAGGGTTGGTCATTGTATAGAACTAGTGTGTGAATAATTGTGGGGGATTGGTCCCTTATCCTAGTCTACTGATGTGATCTCTACATCACTCACACACACATGTATGTGTGTGTGTGTGAAATTATAAATTGTAAAAGTGTCTAATTTTTCACTAAACTATCACGCATTTTAGTAATTATCATTTGTCTATGCATTATAGGAAGTTAATTGATTTAAATAAATATTATGAGTCCTCTCCCACTTTAATACATCAACACTTTACTATTTGGACCCTTAATTTTAGGTGTACCCTTCATCTTTCATCAATTTGATTTAATATGAATCCTTCCCCATTTAAAAGTTCAAGACACATTTCCCACATTTTAAAATTATATCTTTTCATGAAAATGAGTTCAATCATGCAGACCCTATTATCTCACATCTCTAAAAATTTGGGCCAATTTAGTTAGGATTCAATTGCCTAGGGTGATCCAAACCTTTTCTTTTTGGTTGAAATTTTGGGACGATATTATGGAAGTCTCACCCTTTCTAAAACTATACCTGATGCAAAAATATTATTATTTCATGTCGACCAAAAGGTGATTCCACTTTGAGATCCTTATATAAAGGCATCCCTCTCAATTCATTTTTACATGTATCTTATCATACCACATCATCTCATCAACACAAGATGTCACATCAAGAGAAGATCTGATTCAAGGAGAAACAATCTACATTCAATACATCTTTAGTTATGTTTCAAATATAATTTCATGGTGATTTATCATATTATTGCATTAACACATTGATGAAGGGTACTTCTCTTATTCAACCAAACACACTCATCACAACAAGGAATTAAATAGAAAATTAAAAGAATAGAACAATGACAAGAACAAAACACTTGCTTTCTCTTATCTTCAATAAAATAAAATTACAATTTTTAGAAAAATAACATGCTACAACCACATGGGCATTTCCATTACAATAATCTACATGACAGAGCCACAATCTATACTTCTGGAAATGTACCCTAAAACCCCCCTTCATCCTATATAAGTAGCACACTTAACCTCATTATAAGATTATAGAAAGTGAAATTTTCCTGTTTTGGCACCCAATAGTTCAACTTCCTACATTAAGTGATTTTTCTCTCTCTTTCTTTTGTATTGAAACTTGAGTCGTGATGGCACAACTTTTGAAAACCATAATTTGTGAATTCTAGAGTCAATTGGCTATTATAACCCCATTTTGAAAACCTCTCAAATCTCTAGCTAATCAAAGTTTGACCTTCAAAACTGAGATCAAAGTTTTTGTATTACCCTGCCAAAATAGAAAATTTAATATTTTCAAAACTAGACTTGAGCTTTCCATGATACTTTACGTGTTTTCTTATATATCTAAAATGAACCTCCAGGGAAGAAATTGGATTAATCTATACTCAAATGAGCACCTTACTAAAAATAGTAAACTTTCCAAAAATAGTAGCCTTTCCCAAAGATAACCTTTATTAAAAAACTAGACAATGTTTTTGGGTGATGCAAGGTTTCTCTTACACCTTGGATGCTCCTCCATCAGACACCTGGAGTAACTTGAGAAGTGATCTTGTCACATATCAAGTGTGTAGAGGAAAACTAAGGTGGTGAACCTCTTCCTTAGATAGCCATGATGAATCTTCAATAGGTCATCCTTTCCATTTGACTAAGTACTTTTCATATTGCATGTTTCTTGTGCTTCTACCCTTACGACTATCTAAGATATCCTATATCTCCTCTGTAGTTGAAGTAGGTGCTAGAATATTCTACCATGCTTTTTCTATTTTATCTTCCATGCTGCCTTCATGATACTTTATCAAATCTTAAATATTAAACACAAGTGAAATATTGAGTTCATTGGGCAAGTCTACTTCATAGGCTTTTCCTGAATCATGCTTCTTTAGGGTTTTGCATGGTCCAAATTTTTTCATCTTCAACTTATTATATGTTCCCACTGGAAATCTCTCATTTCTCAAATGAACCATAATTTTGTCTCCAATATAAAATTACTTATATCTCATTTTATAATATGCCTTAGCCTTGTACTTAATATTCATTTTATTAATATGTTTCCTCACCTGTTCATGCAAATTCTTCAAGTGTTCTGCAAAGTCTTCAACTTCAACACTACTCTTTTCTCCATTTTCCAAATTCCTTAATTCTAAAGCATTTCTAGGACTATTTCCATATACAATCTATAATGGTGATTTATCAGTGCTCCTATTGACAAAATTATTGTATGCAAATTTTGTCTGTCATAAAATCAAATCCCACCCCTTTGATTTATCTCCAACTAAGCATCTCAATAGGTTTCCCAAAATCCTATTCACCACTTCTGTTTGCCCATTAGTTTGTGGATGGTGCACTGAGAAGAACTTCAAATTTGTCTTTAACTTTTTCCAAAATGTCTCCAAAATAAACCAACAAACTTAGTGTCTCAATCTGAAACTATTCTCTTTAATAGCAGTATATGCAAAAAGATGGGGGACCAAAAAGGTGCCACATTCTTTTTTGGCCCCCCAATGACCATAGTGCATACATACTAAATCACACACATTATGGCTTGGGTTGCCCAAGCCTTAGGCTTGGGCAATTCAAAACATAGCACATGCGCACTATAGCATGCATGCGCTATGTAAAATATATAAATTCTCCTTTTTCCTTTCAAGGGCTCATTTTTATCCCACAAACTTGTGTTTGCAGCCAAAGAGAGCTTCCCATAGCGCATACGCAAAGACATTTTTCTTGTTTGATTCATCAAATTAGATAAAGAATGGCTCCATGACATCGTTAAGTTTAAACCAGAAGAAGAGGTAAGTGTTTTACATCCCATGCCTCTTATTTGTATTGAAATTTCAGTTTTGGAGCAATTTACTTTGTCAAAAAGAAATTCTTAGATTTTAAGTGTAATTAGGATCTTAAAATTGATTTTATTTTAATTGCCAGGAAGAAATGATCTCCCTGAATAAAACCCTCAACCAAACCCTCCATCTTCTCCTCATGAACAAATGAATGAAGAAAATAATCAAGAAAATGAACCTCAACTACCTCCACCAATCGAGAAATCTCCTCTTGAAACACAAGAAAATTTGATCAACCAAATTGAAAGAGGGAAAATAGAATTAGAATCTTTAATTAGGAGGTTAAAAAATTCTATTGCTACAAATCCTAGAATGGAAAGACTTGCAAAATCTTTGGAATCAATCTTGACCCACGTAGGCTCAGTTAGTGGGAAACTTAATTTATGGCACGATAAAAGAGAAGAACAAAAATAATATTAATCAAATAAATTATCATATGAGGACATAAAAAGGAAAAAAATCACAAAAGATGACATTTGCAAACTCTTTAAAAAGCGAGGGGACACTGATACTCTTAGAACTACAACAAAGAGGTTCCCAATTCATTTGTTCTTGAATGAAGACATAAAAAACAACTTTTGGGAGAGATGGTGGATGGTCTTTGATTCCCCTCCCTATAACAATCATGAGGTTCCTATATATTTCTTGAGGAAACTCTTTTGCAATTTTTTACTCAAGGAGGTGCCAATTATTTTGACTTTCTAGATTCTTAGGGTAGAGGAGGGGGGTCATCATTTGATAGAGTGGGGGCACATCATGACCCTAACGCACCTAGGGTTCCTATTGGAAAGCCACCACTGGATCATGTTAGTATTCCTTCTATTGTGAAGGAACATGTAGAGGTGGACACACTAGGCATGACTAGTGCTCTTACAAAGATTCTCATTTAGTGTGCCACTCCTTTAGTTGAGGGTCACCATGGTCAATCTCCAAGGGGGCATATTTTTTAGTCATGTGGTTCCTTGTGTACATTTGGTACTGCTGAGAGAGAGGAAGAGGATCATGGAATGATGATTGATGATTTTCTAAATATGACATTTGGCATTGACACACAGGTAAATATTTCCAAGTTCATTAAATTTATTTGATCTTATTTCATTTATAAAAGAATAACTAATTAATTTAGTATCTATTGATTATGGTCAAAATTTAGGGCAAGAGTGTCAGTGGCAGTGGTAATGATCCTCTAGTCTCCTTCTACACTTCGTTGTCAACTCCACAAGTATGTATTGAATAAAGCATTTTAATTAATATATTTGATTATTATGTAATTATATGAATGATTGTATGATAACTTATTGTGCATGTGCATTAGTTCACTAGTGGATCATCGACATTCACAATAAACAGTGAAGGGCATCATGCCACTTTCCTTGAGGTATCTTTATTTGCATGTTAATTTGATTTACTTGATTATATTTAATTAATTAATGAATTAATAACTAAATTAATAGACAAATTATGATCAAAATCTAGAGGCAAAGTGGTCATTGCAGTGATCAAATTCCATCACTTGTCTTTGTGATGTCATCATTGAGTCCATTGGTATATATGTAATAATGCATTATAATTAACATGTCAATAGTACATTCTTATATGAATGGTTGTCATATAAATTTCCATGTACATGTGTACTAGTTTAATGTTGGAGCTTCGACATCAATAATGCACACCAGAGGATGTGGTAGAACCTTCACAAAGGTACCATTTATTCATTAGTAGGGTTGTAAAAAATATATGTAATCTTGATAACTACATAATACTTTTTTTGTTTCATTTTCATTTATTGACATTAGAGACTCCTCCTTATGTTCATGATACTTTGGATCATGGAGTAGATGCAACAGTAGCTATTTATGAAGCACTAACTGAGGTATGAAAGATATCACTTAATTTTAATTATTTTTTATTAAGGTAACAATAGGTTTTGAAGGGGCCTCGAAACCCTTTACATAACTGGAATTTAAGATAAAACTATAAGAGTTCCAAAGATACAACAGTCCAGCCCAAACAAAGGCCTAGACACCCCAAACCTCTAACTTAAAAAACACCCCATTCAAATGCACAAGATAAACTAGTGGAAAACAACAGAACAAAGGAAGGGGACTAAAATTTTGATCCCTTCTTATGGGACTGAAGGATCATGTCAAAAGAAGATGGAGATCTCTTAGAATGTTTCCCTTTAATAGTGATCCACCCATCTTCAACTCTTGCTACCTCATCCTACCAATGCTATGAATCCAAGACTGAGGAACCAACACCTACAAGAGGTGTTGGAACAACCAAAGAATCACCCAAAAAAGAACCATCATTACTCCCAGTTGAGGGATTAACAACATGAGGAACATCAGGACCAACATAGGTTGAAACCCTAGCAAGGACAATAGAAAAAACACCCACCGAGTAGCCAGCAGGGGCTCCAACACCATCCAACAAAGAATCAGGAAGTGGACTAGTAGAAGGGAGAACAATTCCAGCCAGTGAAGAAGGAGAAGGAACGAAACCTTCCAGAGGACTAGTAGAGATAGGGCTAGAAACAGCCTTCTCAACCACCTGCAAGAAGCTTCAATGGGAAGACACCTTCTCCATCGTATAGTGCTGAGAAGATGCACCCTTCCACCATGAAGTGGTCTTTTTGAGTCTCCACTAATACATTTGAGACCTTTTTCTGACGGCTGAACCTCTGAATTTAGACAGTATACTGTCAATTGAGTGACACTACCCGGTGTCGTAGTTTTGCAGTCAAAAAAATTGATGGTTTTGTTAGGCGTCATAATTACGACACCCTTAGCCATTGCAAAAAGAAGGTGCCAACAAAGTGAACCTTCCATCGCACCTATTTGTGGACATCCCTATTGCGACGCCTAACCGTCACAACAAATACAAATGACGGTGACCCGTCAAAATATTTTGATAGGTAGCCGTCATTAGTAACCTGTTTGCCGATGGAAATGCTATTAATGCAATGGATGTCCCTCACAAGTTTATGATGGATGTGCATCATTTATGGTTTGTAATGATGACTATGTTGTACATACGATGAACATGTGTTGAACATTTATGATGGATATTCATCATTTATGATTGTTTTCAACAATGATGCTATTAATGTGATGACTGTATGTTAGATGTTTACGATGGATACTCGTTGCTATTGTGATGTCATCGTAGTTACAACAACAATCAATTTTTTTAAAAATATATATATATTTGTTGATTCAGAATGATGTTATTGCAGATCTAGTTCTTGCTCGTGATTTGGTTATGGATCATTCAGAGATAACTTTGCAATAGATTCGATAGCGGGTCATGGATTATTGAGTCTAGTCTAGAGACTTGGATTTTGAATGGATCCTACCGAATCAAGACTTGTGATAGTGATGGCTCCAGCACAAGAAGCTAGTGTGGCAATCAGAGATGCATTCTTCCTGATGTGTTCATGGGATATATGCGGACCTGATTACATTCAGATCTAATTTGAGTGACTTCTTGACTTCTTTGGTCTAAATTTGATGTGCTTTATTCCTATGGAGTGTAGCAGTGACTTGACTTGGAGTTTGAGTAGACTGTGCATTGATTGGCTTGAAGATAGAATCAAGCTACTCTTTGTGTTGTTGTTGAGATTGGGTTGTGACAGATTTCTGGGTTCATCTACCATTTTTGTCACAGTTTTGAATGAGTTAGGTGTGATTTTGAGAGAGCGACATGCAAAACTTGCACATTGGAGATTCATAGATCACTATGGTGTTCGTGATGACTTGGGAGAAGTCTTCTTCTTGGTAAACTGAGCTGAGAGACTTAGATTATAGAAAGTGGATCATTTGATGTGACTTGTGAGACATTGAAATTTGGTAGATGTAAGTGTGGTTTGATCAACCCACTAAAAGTATTGACATCCAGTATTTCCCTGACAATACCAAATGTACATCATTTCTTCATAAAATGATTAGTTGTCACATTATTTTTAAACATAAATTATAATTATGTATCCAGACCTTTTTCCTATTTGGGCAATCCCAAATTTGACGCCCAAGATTACTTGTTGTGTGTGACATCTTCAACATGCATGGACCAACACCACATTGACACATAGGCACATTGACTGAAGTCATCGATGCTATTTCAACAAATATTTCATTATCACAAATATTGCATTGTCATTATTTTGTTCAGTAGGAGATATTTTCCACAACAAGTCAAATTGTGATATTGCTATCAGGATTCAACTGTGTAGTTTTTTTGAGTCAAACTCGTTGACCCATGATTCATGAGTAGTGGTTCACATGAACCCATCTCTCATGAGAATGAAAGGAACACTTAGCATTCATTGGATCTAGGTGATGCTCATAGAGATGAGTTTGACTCAAAAAAACTACACAGTTGAATCCTGATAGCAATATCACAATTTGACTTGCTGTGGAAAATATCTCCTACTTATCAATTGATGAGCTTAAGGGGCTTTCTAATGAATGGTTCATAAGGCACAACACTTGGTGAAGGTTTTTTAAGTTTGATGCTTCACCTCTGTGAGCATCACCTCAATCCAATGAGTGCTAAGTGTTCCTTTCATTGTCATGAGAGATGGGTTCATGTGAACCACTATTCATGAATCATGGTTCAATTAGTTTGACTCAAAAAAACTACACAATTGAATCCTGATAGGAATATCATAATTATTTTGTTCATTCATATTAATTATAATTACAATAAAAAGAAACATACTAATGTAGACTTGCATATTTTTTGGCTAAGTCGAAGTCTTTGGTTTAAATCACTAGACACTCAAAACTAAATGACAAACCAAAGACAACCATACAATTGTAAAGAAAGGTAATTTGCTTAATCACATCACTAATTTGTGCATGTCTAAATACTGGTGTCTTTCAAGTGATTTGATTCTTGTCATCCTCATTAGTAGTAGCATCAGTAGAAGCATCATCCTCATCAGAAGCAGCATTAGTAGTAGCATCATTGTCATCAATAGTGAAAGGTAATGATCAATGAGGTTGCTACTATTAGATCATACATTAATACACTTACTATTTTGAATTTGAGCTCAAGCATCATGCAATGTTAATGCTATCATTGCATGCTTGTTGTTGTTGTGCACCATATATTGTTTTATACACATAGAACAATAGATTTGTGGACTTAGACTTATGTTCAATCCTTAGTAATGGTTTGGGGAACTAATTACTAGATGAGTGACTACAGTACCCTAGTTTGCATTATTAGATGATCTTGTTTAATTTGTGTTCATTTCATGCAAAGATACATGTAAAGGAAAAGAAATTTTTGCATCTAAAGATTACATGTAAATATATGAAAAATAACTTTTATCTACTATAAAAAAGAAAATAACTTTCAGAAGAAAATGCAAGATTACATGCATACATAAGAGGATGAACATAAATAATAAGGGTGCCAGACATTGCTTGAAGTGATGAATTTTTTACCCGGGTATGAATCTAGTGTGCCCCTATGTGATCCAGAACCTACAAAGAAAATAGAGATGGGGATTAGATAAAAAATATCTAAGCAATCAATGGCATCCTATTACTAAGAGAGATCAAACACTTCACACAATATATAGGGACATTAGTAATCAAATAATACACTTACTATTTTGAATTTCAGCTCATAAAGATTAACTTTAAGAAGAATATGAATGAATGAAAAAATACACAAGTGGATGAACATAAATAATGAAGGTACCAACATTGCCTGAAGTAATGAAGTGTTGACCCAGGCTTCAATCTAGTATGCTCTTGTATGATCAAAACCTGCAAGGAAGGAAAAGATGGGGTTAGATCTAAAGGACCTAAGTAATGTCTGGCACCCTATTACTGATCCTCATCTACAATTATGCATGTGCATAGTCAAGCCATACACTTCTAAAATGAACTATGCTACAGAACATGGGTGTGTATTAATGTGATTCAAAAGCTATTATGCAAGATTGTTTTATTTTTGAGATAAGGATATCTTAATTCTACAAGAATAAATGTTTTGAAAAATATTTGAATTTAATTTTGACAATAACATGAGGAGTGATATATTTCAAGCTTCAGTGAGATTTCATACCACACAACGTTCATAGATTATGTTCAATGTGTTATTTACGCTTGTATTGGTGGGAAAACTCTTGAAAACACGTAAAAGAGATTGACTTCAACCATGTTGTTTACATGACACATGTAGTTTCCCTCTAGTCTAAATCAGTGCTGCATACAAATCTGTGAATGTTGCATGGTATGAAGCCTCACTAAAGCTTGAAAATGATAAGCATTATGATGTTGAGGTATGGTGTGGTAAGAACAAGTATAGTTTCTCGTAAGCTGCTATTGGTATAGTTTTGTTTTTTTTCAAATAGTTTCATAATCCAGCTTCTCCTATACTTACATGTATGTATACATTTTGGGCTTGGCTTTAATGTCATGTAAATTTGAGTGAAATGGTAATAATATTTAAGAGCAACAAGTATGACATTTTAAACAAGTATGCGTATACATTATATAATAGGAGGAGTGATATATTTTAATGGAAACACTTAATGAGAAGGATGCCTATATAACAGGAGGAGTGATATATTTTAATGGAAGTTGACATAGAAATTGTAGTGAAACTTTGTAATTTATTATTGTAAGTGGACATAGAAATTGCAGTGTAAGTAGTAGGATGATTGTTCATGAGCTCACTATTTAATATCTAGCCAGGCCATGTAAATGATACCAAGCCAACGCAATCAGCCCAACAAAATGTGTCATGTTTATCTTTGTTAAATACACTCGTTCACCATTTTGTTCTTGTTCTTCACACAAATATTGCATCAAAAGTAATTGTAAACAATAATTCAAAGAAAAAAGAAACAACTACAATAGATCAGACCCCAAAAGAATATAGTCAACTAAAATAGCTCACAGTCTCAATGAAATAAATAATGTATAAAATAATATATGGTGCACAATAGCAGCAAGCATGCAATGACAATAATAACATTGCATGATAAAATTCAATATTCTTAGTTTTTATTCAAATCTATTCGAAACTCCTATCATCTCATTGTCCAATAGTTAAACTAACCTATGAATTCAAAGGAGGAATTATGAAATATAGTTGTAGGTAGTTATCTCTTCTATCATGATGGAGGAGTCAAAGGTAATGATCAATGAGGTTTCTGCTATTAGATCATACATTAATACACATACTATTTTGACAGCAATAACATTGCATGATGCCAGAGCTCAAATTCAAAATAGTAAGTGTATTATTTTATTATTGATGTCCCTATTTTATCTAATAGCATCAATATAACAAATAGAGCACTAGCTAATCAAATAAGGGGTCTTGGGACACAATAGCTGAGAAACATAAATGTAGGTATCATGGTCACAATTTTTTGGATATCTACATTTATGTTTCTCAGCTGTTGTGATATCTACATTTATGACTACGCATCCCTTTGCTCATCTCTTCATTTTTTGTTTTTGTAGATTCACCATTTGACATTCCTTTTTGGTAAGAGATGGATGGAAATGTTCATGACTCTTGGAAGAATGGCATGCATACAAATAAAAACTTGTGGTTATTCAAATGGTAAGTTCAGAGTTTCCCATAATTTGGGAGAAACGAGTTTGGAAAGACTTCAATCTTTCATTGAGGGAAAAGATTTTACTTACGTTGAGAAGAAACCTTAGGTTTTTTCACTTTATTTTTAGCGTCTTCTATTGATTTCCTTTTCAAATCAATAGATAATTTTTTGTTCGTCAAGTGATCAATACTCGTCGGAATAGCTGTGGAAGGATAAGGGCATTTCCTCTGTGACTCAAAATCACTCTAGATCTTCTCAGAATAAAAAATAGAAATATCTTTTTCAAAACCATCTCTTACTAAAAAGGAACATCAGATGGTGAAATCTATGAAAAAAATAAGCTGAAGAGATGAGCAAAGAGATGTCTAGTCATAATGTTTCTAGCAGATGTCTTGTTAATACAATAGAAAAGAAAATGACCCCAGAGGCTGCTAAGTCTTTTGAATCAGAAAACCCCTTTGGCTTAGTAATTAATGAGGTTGTTGCTATTAGATCATACATTAATACACTTACTGTTTTGAATTTGAGCTCGGACATCATGCAATGTTATTGTTGTCATTGCATGATTGTTGTTGTTGTGCACCATATATTGTTTTATACATTGTTTATTTCATTGCAACCGTGAGCTTGGCATTTGTAATGTATTTTCTATTATTGGATCAATGCTACCATGTTGTTGAGTCTATGTAAGACTTGCAAGGTTTTACCCCAAAATTTAGCAGTAATAAAATAGGGACATCAAATAGGGATATTAGTAATAAAATAATACACTTACTAATTTGAATTTGAGCTCAGGCATCATGCAATGTTATTGTTGTCATTGCATGCTTGCTGTTGTTGTGCACCATAATAGCAACAAGAATGCAATGTTATGAAATTTTGAGATTAAATTGGTGAGTTTGTATACTTTCTTCATTTTAAACTAACCTATGACTTCAAAGGAGTAATTATGAAATATAGTTGTAGGTGGTTATCTCTTCTATAATGATGGAGGTATCAAAGGTAATGATCAATGAGGTTGCTGCTATTATATCATACATATATTAATACACTTACTATTTTGAATTTGAGCTTGGGCACCATATATTATTTTATACACTATTTATTTCATTGAGACCTTTGCTGGATAGTACTTTCCTGATCAATCACCACAAGCTAACAATCTCCCACTTGGGAACTGATCAGACTCCACACCAAACAATAATCTCCCACTTTGAGACTGATCATGTAGCTAAATCACTACCCTGTGAGGCTCCCACTAGATCCAACCACCTTGGACTCAACTATCCCTTTATTCTATTTAGTCTAGTAGACCAATCAAAGTTGAACAGGAGTTCAACTTCTCCCTTGTTACTACCTTTGTAAACATATCTATTGGATTATCATCTATATGTGTCTTTTTCAGCTTTAACTACCCATCATCCAAAATTGACTAAAAGAAATGGTACCACAACTATATGTGTTTTGTCTTTGAGTGTAAAGAAGAATTCTTTGCAAGATGAATGGCACTTTGGCTATTTGTATGCATAAAATTACCCATCTAAGGATGTCCCAATTCTTCCATGAAGAATTGAAGCCATATCATCTCCTTGGCTGTCTCTGTAGCAGCAACATACTCTACCTCTATAGTGGATAAAGAAACCACCTTTTGTAGTCGAGAAATCCAACTCACTGCTGTCCCACCAACAATAAATACATAACTTGTAGTACTCCTCCTACTATCTATATCTCCTGCCAAATCTGAGTCAACATAGCCTTGTATAGTAGTAGTAGAACCCCTACAATGTAAACACTTACTGGATGTACCTCTCAAATATATGAGAATCCATTTGACTGCATTCCAATGCTCAATACCAGGGTTACTCATATATCGGCTAACGACTCCCACTGCATGTGCAATATTTGGCCTAGTACATACCATAGCATACAGTAAGCTCCCTATAGCTAAAGCATAAGGTACCTTAGACATTTTAGTCTCTTCTTCTGGTGTCTTGGGACACATATCCTTAGTCAATTTCAAATGACCAGGCAAAGGTGTGCTGACAGCTTTAGCATTCTCCATAGAGAAATATTGCAACACCTTCTCAATATAATCAGCCTGAGATAGAGACAATTTCCTATTTTTCCTATCTCTGCAAATTTTCATACCAAGGATTTGTTTTGCTGCCCCCAAATCCTTCATAGAAAATAAATGTGCTAATTGTTATTTCAACCCCTTAATGTGATCCATGTTAGACCGAGCTACAAGCATAGCATCAACATATAAACATAAAATAATGTAGCTGTCATCATGAAACCTCTTAAAATAAACACAATGGTCAGAATGACATCAACTGTATCCATGCTCATTCATAAAAGTGTCAAATTTAATATACCATTGCTGAGGTGCTTGCTTCAAGCCATATAAACTTTTCTGCAATCTGCACACCAAATTCTCCTTACCCTTGACCTCAAATCCTTGTGGCTAGACCATATATATTTCTTCATCCAAATCACCATGAAGAAAAGTTATTTTAACATCAAGCTGCTCTAAATGCAAATCGTCAGTAGCCACAATACTTAAAACAATATAGATATAAGCCATTTTAACAATTGGAGAAAATATCTCATCAAAATCAATACCCTTTTTCTATGCAAATACTTTTACAATTAACCTGACTTTAAATCTTTTCTTACCTCCATCCTCTTCTTTTATCCTATAAACCCATTTATTCTATAAAGCCCTTTTACCTGCAGGTAACTTACATAAATCTCATGTTTGATTTTGCAGCAAAGAGTCCATTTCATATGTCATTGCAGACTCCCACTGAAGCTTTGTATCCATCTGCACAACTTCATTATAACATTCAGGTTCACCAGCATCTATTAATAAAATAGAATACAAAGAGGGAGAGAATCTCTCTGGAGGTCTACTTAGCCTTGTTGACCATCTAACATTCACTGGGGTGTGTGGTATTTGTTGTTGCTATTGTTGCGGAGCATAAGGAACTACTGGAACATCATCTTTTGGAGTATCATCCAGTACTACATAATCATTTTCTTTCTTCTCATGCTGTTGCAATAGATCTATGTACAATACTTTCTCATTGAATATGACATCCTTGCTTCTTACAATTTTATGATTTTCAAAATCTCAAAGCCTATAACCAAATTCATCAATGCCATATCCAACAAATACACATTTCTTTGACTTAGCTTCCAACTTGGTTTTGTTTTCAAAATCTATAAGTGCAAAAGCTTCACAACCAAAGGTTTTGAAAAAAGAATAACTCACCTTCTTACCACTCCATGCTTCCTTTGGAATACCACAGTCCAAAGGAGTAGATGGGCCTGTATTGATTAAATAACTAGCAGTGTTCATAGCCTCTACCCACATATTTTTGGGCAGCCTAGCATGCAACCTCATACTCCTTGCATGCTCCATTATTGTTCTGTTCATGTGTTTAGCCACTCCATTTTCTTGTGGAGTCCTTGGTATAGTTTTCTGCCTATGAATACCATTAGAGGAACAATAATCTTCAAATTTTGTGCTGCAATACTCACCACCATTATCGGATCTGAAACATTTTAACCTTTTACCAGTCTCATTCTCAACTAAGCATTTCCATTTCTTAAAAGTTTGAAATACATCAAATTTTTGTCTAAGGAAATAAATCCATACTTTTGAGGAAGGGTGCCCCCCTTAATACCACACACACATAACAGAAACAGAGAAACAACAACAATATGCAAGAACAGAAAATTGGTTTCTTATTATCTCCACAAATGTAGAATTCTTGATGAAGGGTGCCCCCCTTAATACCACAAACACATAACAAAAACAAAGAAACAACAACAATATGCAAGAACAGAAAATTAGCTTTTTATTATCTCCACAAATGTGAAATTACAAACTTTCAGAATTATAATATGCAAAGCCACATGGGAATTCCCTTACAATATTTTGTAGGACAAAGCCTTGAATCACTACCCAGATCTACTACCTAGAACTATCCTGAATTGCTTCAAACTACCTAAGACAACACTACAGACCTTTCTTATATAGGCAATTTCCACCGCCCGAGAACGTTCCAAAAATTTAGCCCTAAGGGTTGACCAAACTTAGAATTATTTATTTTATTTTTCAATTTATTACATCAAAGTTGGCTCAAAATAACTTTTGAAACCCGAACATAAATTTTGAAGAAAAATTATTTTTTGCCATTTCAGGTAGCCCAACTTCTAGAGACCATAAGTCATCACCATTTGACCCGATTGACTATTATAACCCCATTACGGAAAGAGTGCGACATTCTCTACAACACTTGAATAAGAAAGCTTCATTCAGCCAAAAATTTGACCTCATCCAGGACCTCTAAAGCCTTCAAAACCGAGTTCAAAATTTTTGTACCCTGTTTCCAAAATTGAAAATTTTCAATATCTTCAAAACCAGACTTGATATAGCAATGAAACTTTACTGGCAAACTGATATGACTAAGATGAACCTCCACATGTGAAATTAGAACATTTCGAGAGCGTATGAACAACTTACTAAAAATAGAAAGTTTCCATAAATAGCAGCTATACATAAGATAGCCCTTATTGAAAAGAAACTAGAAATATTTTTGAGTGATGCAAGATTGCTCTTACACCAAGGATGCTCCTGCATCAGACACCCAGGGTAATTTGAAAAGTGACCCTGTCATGACTTAGGTGTGCAGAGGAAAACCAAGACGGTTAACCTCCTCCTTTGCTAGCCATGATGAATCTTCAACAGGTCATCTTTTCCATTTGACCAAATACTCTTCATATGTCCTGTTCCTTGTGCTTCTGCCAACATGACTATCCAGTATGTCTTCAATCTCCTTGATATATGAACTGGTTGCTGGAATACTCCACTATGCTGCTGTAACCTCATCTTCAACACCTCCTTCATGATACTCTATCAAATCTGAAACATTAAATATTGGTGAAATATTCAGCTTAGCAGGAAACTCGACCTCATATGCATTTCTTGAATCATGCTCCTTCAGTATCTTACATGGCCCAAACTTCTTCATTTTCAACTTGTTATATGTACCAACCGGAAATCTATCCTTCTGCAAATGAACCATGACTTCACCTCCAACCTAAAATTCTTTATGCCTCCTTTTCTCATCTACCTTAGCCGTATACTGTGCATTCATCTTGGTAATGTGCTTCCTCAACTCCTCATGGATGTTCTTCAAATGTTCTCTAAAATCCTCAGCTTCAACACTACTTACTTATCCTTTATCTATGTTTCTCAACTCAAATGCATTTCTTGGACTACTCCCATATACAATCTAGAATGGTGATTTACCAGTGCTCCTGTTGATAGAATTATTGTATACAAATTTAGCTTATGGTAAAATCAAATCCCATCCTATTGGCTTATCTCCAACCAAGCATCTTAGCAAATTTCCCAAACTCCTATTCACCACCTCTGTCTGTCCATCAATCTATGGATGATGTGATGAACTAAACTTCAAATCTATCTTCAACTTCTTCCACAATGTACGCCAAAAATATCCAATGAACTTAGTGTCCCTATCTGAAACTATACTCTTTGGCAAACCATGTAGTCTCACCACTTCTCTAAAAAATAATTTTTCTACATGAATAGCAACATTAGTCTTCTTGCAGGGAGTAAAATGTGTCATTTTTGAAAATCTATCAACTACCACAAGGATTGAATCATGTCTCCGCTATGTCCTTGGTAAACCGAGAAAAAAGTCCATACTGATATCCTCCCAAGGCTTCTCTGGTACAGGTAATGGATGATAAAACCCTATATTCTGCTTCACTCCTTTCACCATCTGACATACTCTGCAACTCTATACAAACTTCTTGACATCTTTCTGTAACTTCAGCCAATAATAATTTTCACTAACCAAAGAAAGAATTTTATCATGACCAAAATGTCTAGCCAATCCTTTGCTATGCTTCTCCTTGATGAGATTATCCCTCATAGAACTTCTTGGAATGCACAACTGACTCCCTCTGAATAGCATATCATCTTGAATGATGAAATCTAGCCACTTCATTCTGTCTAGAGTAACAGGTTCTTTACAAGCTTTCCAAGCTTCACCAAAATGAAGATCCTCTGGATACAATTTCTTGAGTTCCTTGAATCCAACCACCTCAATCTACATCTCTGTTAGCAATAGTTTTCTTCTGCTAATCGCATCTACAACCCTGTTAGATTTTCCACTTCTGTGTTTCAAAATAAATGTATAACTTTGCAAAAATTCAACCCATTTCAAATGCCTTTGATTCAACTTTCCTTGACTATTCAAATATTGCAAAGCTTCATGATCAGTATACAAACCAAACTCCTTAGGAAGAAGATAATGTCTCCACTTCCTCAATGCCTGAACTATAGCATAAAATTCTTGATCATAAATAGAATATTTCTTCTTGGAATCATTTAACTTGTCACTGAAATAAGCAATAGGTTTACCTTCTTGGCTCATAACAGCTCCTATTGCAGTACCACTAGCATCACAATATAATTGAAACACATTATTAAAATCTAGAAGTGCTAAAATAGGTTGTTCTGTAACTTTCTATTTCAACAGTTTAAAACTCTTATATGCCCCATTAGTCCACTTGAACTCTTTTCTATCCCCTCTCATTGTTTCAGTCAAGGGTCCACAAATACTATTAAATTTTTTGATAAACTTTTTGTAAAAGCTAGCCAAACCATGAAAAGATCTTACCTCAGTAGCACTCCTTGGAGTAGGTCATTCAAGGATAGCCTATACTTTCTGTGGGTCCATTTTCAAACCTTCTACTGAAACTACAAATCCCAAATATACTAACTCTTTCTTCACAAAATTGCACTTCTTTAAATTTATCAACAATTTCTCTTCTCTCAGCTTCTCAAACACCATACGAATATGCATCATATGCTCTTCCAATTTCTTACTAAAGATCAAAATATCATCTAGGTAAACAATGACAAACTTACCCAAAAACTCTTTCAAAACCTCATTCATGAGCTACATGAAAGTGCTCGGTGCATTAATTAGCCCAAAAGGCATGACTAACCACTCATACAGTCCTTCCTTTGTCTTAAAGATAGTCTTCCATTCATCTCCTTCTCTAATCCTAATCTAGTGATATCCACTCTTCAGATCTATCTTTGAGAAATACACAGTCTCACTCAAATAGTCCATAATATCATCCATTCATGGCAATGGAAACTGGTACTTGATTGGGATCTTGTTTATTGCTCTAGAATCTGTACACATCCTCCATTCTCCATTCTTCTTCGGTGCTAATATCATAGGTACAGCACAGGGACTCAAACTCTCTCGAATCAACCCCTTCTATAATAACTCGTGTACTTGTCTATTCAACTCTTCACTTTCTACTGGTGTCATTTTGTGTGCTACCTTGTTTGGAAAACTGGCTCTGGAATCAAATCTATCTGATGATTGATTTTCCTTACCGATGGTAATCCATCAAGTACATTATCACATACAATATCCTGAAACTCATTCAAGAAATTTGCAACCTCTACAAGTACATCCTCTACTTCCTCTTTACCAGCTTTCAAAATTAAAGCAAAACACACATGCTCATGTCTCATACCATCTAAGAATTTTCTTCCATCAACAAATGTTATTCTTGCATTACCACATAACTTTTCTTCGGTCTCCTTCAATGGCTTTAGCTTATGTCGCACTCCATCCTTTGTTAGGGAATAAGTATTTGCACGACCATCATGTACAAAACATCTATCAAACTACCACGGTCTACCCAACAACCTATGACATGCATCCATAAATATGATATCACATAGTACCTCATCTTGGTACCCGCCAATCTTGAACTTTACTAGGCATTGTTCACTGACCATGACCTTGTGGTCATCTTGCACCCAGGCAATCCTATATGGATGTGGGTGTTTCAGTCTCTTGAGCTTTAACTTTGTCACCATCTCTTCTGACACCAAATTGTCAGTGCTTCCACTATCAATAATCACATCACAACATTTACCCTCACACTTGCATCTAGTGTGAAACAGGCTCCTCCTTTATTCGGGTTCATTCTCACCACTCAGCAGGACTCTTCTGTTAATCAATATTTCTCCTCTTTCAGCATCTTCAAAATTTGAGAATCTGCAATCTCCATCTACATGTGCCACTCTGGCCTGGCCTTCATTCCTCCTATCTATCCTTCCTTGGCATTGAGGACATTCAAATGCCCTATGACCTTCTTCTCCATAGTGAAAAGATGTTCCATGGAAACCTCCTCTTCCTGAACCTTCTCCTCTTCCTCTTCCTCTTTAATCTTTATTGTTCTGATCTTGGAAATGATTGGAATTGTTTCCTCTTTGATTTTGACTACTACTGGCCTCATCCTTCTTTTTTGGATCTTCATTTCGGCCTCCATATTACCATCCACCAGATCATCCACCATGACCTCTTCCATTTTGTCTACTCTAAAACTTCTTGTTCAACTTTTCCTCTACTTTTAGGGAAAACTGGTATGCCTCTTCAATACTGTTCATTCGAACCAAATTCAACTCCTCTTGAATGCTCTACCTCAACCCATTAAGGTAATGAGCAACTTTCTCCTAATTATCCTCCACATGGCCTATTCTGACGAGGATTCTATAGAACTCCTTTTTATACTCCTGAACAAATCTTCCTACTTGCTTCAAACTTTGCATCTTCTTCAGAAGGTCAAGCTCATAATCAACAAGAATAAATTGTTGCTCCAGTTTATCCACCATCCAATCCCATCTTGTGATTTTATCTTTCCCTCTTCTATTTCACTCAAATTGAATCTCTTGCCACCAGATCTTCGCATGACCCTTCAGTCTGGCCTTCGTGAATTTGACTCTATCAAGATCCTCAATATCTTCATACTCAAAATACTCTTCACATTCATTGATCCAGTCGATCAACTCCTCTGGGTTAAGATTTCTTGAAAATGTAGGAACCTCAATCTTAGATCCTTTTTCGATCTTGGAAATGGCCCGAAAAAGTCTTTCTTCCTCCTGGTTCACAACTTTGACTTCTCCTTCTTGATCTTCTTCTTCGGCTTCATCCTCGCTTTCAACTTTGACATTAAGATTCATTCCTCTATGAATCTTTTCTTGCAATGCTCGCACTTGTCTCTGGAGTGCTCTAACCTCAGGTGTTACAACACCAACTCTTCTACCATGTTCCCTTCGTGGAGGCATTTTCACACTTCTTGCTGAAAACCCTAACCACGGTCCTGGTGCAAACTGCCTCACAATCGATGATCTGTTTACACACTCAGGAACTCCCGCTCTAATACAACTTGATGAAGGGTGCCCCCCTTAATACCACAAACACATAATAAAAATAGAGAAACAACAACAATATGCAAGAGCAGAAAATTGGCTTCTTATTATCTCCACAAATGTGAAATTACAAACTTTCAGAATTACAATATGCAAAGCCACATGGGCATTCCCTTACAATATTCTGTAGGATAAAGCCTCGAATCAATACCCAGATCTACTACCCAAAACTATCCCAAACTACTCCGAACTACCTAAGACAACACTACAGACCTTTCTTATATAGGCAATTTCCATCGCCCGAGAAGGTTCCAGAAATTTATCCCTAAGGGCCGACCAAACTTAGAATTATTTATTTTATTTTTTAATTTATTACATCAAAGTCGGCTCAAAATAACTTTTGAAACTTGAACAAAAATTTTGAATAAAAATTATTTTCTGCCATTTCAGGTAGCCCAACTTCCGGAGAACATAAGTCATCACCATTTGACCCAATTGACTATTATAACCCCATTTCAGAAAGGGCGCGATGTGCTCTACAACACTTGAATCAACCAAGCTTCATTCAGCCAAAAATTTGACCTCATTTGGGACCTCTAAAGCCTTCAAAACCTAGTTCAAAGTTTTTGTACCTTATTTTCAAAACCAAAAATTTTCAATATCTTCAAAACCAGACTTGATCTACCAATGAAACATTACTAGCAGGCTGATATGACTAAGATGAACCTCCACATGTGAAATTAGAACATTCTGAGATCGTATGACCAACTTACAAAAAATAGAAAGTTTCCATAAATAGCAGCTCTACACAAGATAGCCCTTATTGAAAAGAAACCAAAAATATTTTTGGGTGATGCAAGATTGCTCTTACACCCAGGATGCTCCTGCATCAAACACCCAGGGTAATTTGAGAAGTGACCCTGTCATGACTCAGGTGTGCAGAGGAAAACTAAGATGGTTAACCTCCTCCTTTGCTAGCCATGATGACTCTTCAATAGGTCATCCTTTTCATTTGACCAAATACTCTTCATATGTCCTGTTCCTTGTGCTTCTGCCAACATGACTATCCAGTATGTCTTCAATTTCATTGATATATGAACTAGTTGCTGGAATACTACACTGTGCTACTGTAACCTCATCTTCAACACCTCCTTCTTGATACTCTGTCAAATTTGAAACATTAAATATTGGTGAAATATTCAGCTCAGCAGGCAACTCGACCTCATATGCATTTCTTGAATCATGCTTCTTCAGTATCTTACATGGCCCAAACTTCTTCATTTTCAACTTGTTATATGTACTAACCAAAAAATTTTCCTTCCACAAATGAACCATGACTTCATCTCCATCTGAAATTCCTTATGCCTCCTTTTCTCATTTTCCTTAGCCTTATACCGTGCATTCATCTTGTTAATGTGCTTCCTCACCTCCTCATGGATGTTCTTCAAATGTTCTGCAAAATCCTCAGCTTCAGCACTACTTATTTCTTTGTTATCTATCTTTCTCAACTCGGATGCATTTCTTGGACTAATCTAATATACAATCTAGAATGGTGATTTACCAGTGCTCCTGTTGACAGAATTATTGTATTCAAATTCTGCCTATGGTAAAATCAAATCCCATCTTGTTAGCTTATCTCCAACCAAGCATCTCAGCAAATTTCCCAAACTCTTATTCACCACCTCTATCTGTCCATCAATCTGTAGATGATGTGATGAACTAAACTTCAAATCTATCTTCAACTTCTTCCACAATGTATGCCATAAATATCCAACGAACTTAGTGTCCCTATTTGAAACTATACTCTTTGGCAAACCATGTAGTCTCACCACTTCTCTAAAAAATAATTTCGCTACATGAATAACATCATTAGTCTTCTTGCAGGGAATAAAATGTGCCATCTTTAAAAATCTGTCAACTACCACAAAGATTGAATGATGTCCCCACTGTGTCCTTGGTAAACCAAGAACAAAGTCCATACTAATATCCTCCCAAGGCTTCTTTGGTACAGGTAATGGCTGATACAACCCTATATTCTGCTTCACTCCTTTTGCCATCTGACATACTCTGCAACTCTGTACAAACTTCTTGACATCTTTCTGCAATTTCGGCCAACAATAATTCTCACTAACCAAAGAAAGAGTTTTATCATGACCAAAATGTCCAGCCAATCCTCCGCTATGCTTCTCCTTGATGAGATTCTCCCTCATATAACTTTTTGGAATGCACAATTAACACCCTCTGAATAGCATATCATCTTGAATGATGAAATCCAGCCACTTCATTCTGTCTAGAGTAATAGAATCTTTAAAAACTTTCTAAGCTTCACCAAAATCAAGATCCTCTGGATACAATTTCTTAAGTTCCTTGAACCCAACCACCTCAATCTGCATCTTTGTTAGCAATATTTGCCTTCTGCTAAGCTCATCTGCAACCCTATTAGACTTTCCACTTCTGTGTTTCAAAACAAATGTATAACTCTGCAAAAACTCAACCCATTTCAAATGCCTTCGATTCAACTTTCCTTGACTATTCAAATATTGCAAAGCTTGATGATCAGTATACAAAAAAAACTCCTTAGGAAGAAGATAATGTCTCCACTTCTTCAATGCCTGAACTATAGCATAAAATTTTTGATCATAAACAAAATATTTCCTCTTGGCATCATTTAACTTCTCACTGAAATAAGCAATAGGTTTACCTTCTTGGCTCATAACAGCTCCTATTGCAGTACCACTAGCATCACAGTCTACTTGAAACACCTTATTAAAATTTGGAAGTGCTAAAATAGGTTGTTCTATAACTTTCCATTTCAACAGTTTAAAATTCTTATCTGCCCCATTAGTCCACTTGAACTCTTTTCTATCCCCTCTCATTGTTTCAGTCAAGGGTCCACAAATACTGCTAAAAATTTTGATAAACTTTCTGTAAAAGCTAGCTAAACCATGAAAAGATCTTACCTCAGTACCACTCCTTGGAGTAGGCCATTCAAGGATAGCCTGTACATTTTTGGGTCCATTTTTAGACCTTCTGCTGAAACTACAAATCCCAAATACACTACAAATCCCAAATACACTAACTCTTTCTTCACAAAACTGCACTTCTTCAAATTTATCAACAATTTCTCTTCTCTCAGCTTCTCAAACACCATACGAATATGCATCATATGCTCTTCCAATTTTTTACTAAAGATCAAAATATCATCTAGGTAAACAATGACAAACTTACCCAGAAACTCTTTGAAAATCTCATTCATGAGCCACATGAAAGTGCTCATTGCATTGGTTAGCCTAAAAGGCATGACTAACCACTCATACAGTCCTTCTTTTGTCTTGAAGGAAGTCTTCCATTCATCTCCTTCTCTCATCAGAATCTGGTGATGTATCCACACTTCAGATCTATCTTTGAGAAATACACAACGCCACTCAAACAGTCCATAATATCATCCATTCGTGGCAATGGAAACTGATACTTGATTGTGATCTTGTTCATTGCTCTAGAATCTGTACACATCCTCCATTCTCCATTCTTCTTCAGTGCTAATACCGTAGGTAAAGCATAGGAACTCAAACTCTCTCGAATCAACCCCTTCTACAATAACTCGTGTACTTGTTTGTTCAACTCTTCACTTTCTGTTGGTGTCATTTTGTGTGCTACCTTGTTTGGAAAATTGGCTCCTGGAATCAAATCCATCTGATGACTGATCTTCCTTATCGGTGGTAATCCATCAGGTACATTATCAGATGCAATATCCTGAAACTCATTCAAAAAATTTGCAACCTCTACGGGTACATCCTCTACTTCCTCTTTACCAGCTTTCAAAATTAAATAAAAACACACATGCTCATGCCTCATACCATCTAGGAATTTTCTTTCATCAACAAATCTTATTCTTGCATTACCACATACCTTTTCTTCGGTCTCCTTCAATGGCTTTAGCTTATGTCACACTCCGTCTTTTGTCAGGGAATAAGTATTTGCATGACCATCATGTACAACACATCTGTCAATCTACCATGGTCTACCCAACAACATATGATATGCATCCATAGATATGATATCACATAGTACCTCATCTTGGTACCTGCCGATCTTGAACTTTACCAGGCACTGTTCACTGACCATGACCTTGTGGTCATCTTGCACCTAGGCAATCTGATATGGATGTGGGTGTTTTTGTCTTTTGAGCTTCAACTTTGTCACCATATCTTTTGACACCAAATTTTTAGTGCTTCCACTACCAATAATCACATCATAGCATTTACCCTCACACTTGCATCTAGTGCGAAATAGGCTCCTCCTTTGTTTGGGTTCATTCTCACCACTCAACAGGACTCTTCTGTTAATCAATGTTTCTCCTCTTTCAGCATCTTTAGAATTTGAGGATCTAGCATCTTCATCTACATGTGCCACTCTGGCCTGGCCTTCATTCCTCCTATCTATCCTTCCTTGGCATTGAGGACATTCAAATGCCCTATGACCTTCTTCTCCACAGTGAAAACATGTTCCACGGAAACCTCCTCTTCCTGAACCTTGTCCTCTTCCTCTTCCTCTCTGATCTCTATTGTTCTAATCTTGGAAATGATTGAAATTATTTCCTCTCTAATTTTGACTACTATTGGCCTCATCCTTCTTTTTCGGATCTTCATTTCGGCCTCCATATGACCGTCCACCAGATCGTCCACCGTGACCTCTTCCATTTTGTCTACTCTCAAACTTCTTGTTCAACTTTTCCTCTACTTTTAGTGAAAACTGGTATGCCTCTTCAATACTATTCATTCGAACCAAATTCAACTCTTGAATGCTCATCCTCAACCCATTAAGGTAATGGGAAACTTTCTCTTTATCAGCTTCCACATGGCCTATTCTGATGAGGATTCTATAGAACTCCTCTGTATACTCCTGAATAGATCTTTCTGCTTGCTTCAAACTTTGCATCTTCTTCAGAAGGTCAAGCTCATAATCAATAGGAATGAACTGTCACTTCAATTTATCCACCATCCAATCCCATCTTGTGATTTTATCTTTCCCTCTTCTATTTTTCTCTAATTGAATCTCTTGCCACCAGATCTTCACATGACCCTTTGGTCTGGCCTTCACAAATTTGACTCTATCAGGATCCTCAATATCTTCATACTCAAAATACTCTTCACATTCATTGATCTAGTCGATCAACTCCTCTGGCTTAAGATTTCTTGAAAATGCAGGAACCTCAATCTTAGGTCTTTTTTTGATCTTGAAAATGGCCCGAAAAAGTCTTGCTTCCTCCTAGTTCACAACTTCGACTTCTCCTTCTTGATCTTCTTCTTCGGCTTTATCCTTGCTTTCATCTCTAACATTAAAATTCATTCCTCTGCGAATCTCTTCTTGCAATGCTTGCACTTGTCTCTAGAGTGCTCTAACCTCGGGTGTTACAACACTAGTTCTTCCCCCACGTTCCTTTCGTGGAGGCATTTTCACGCTTCTCACTAAAAACCCTAACCATGGTCCTGGTGCAAACAACCTCACAATCGGCAATCTATTTACACACTCAGGAACTCCCCCTCTGATACCACTTGATGAAGGGTGCCCCCCTTAATACCACAAACACATAACAGAAATAGAGAAACAACAACAATATGCAAGAACAGAAAATTGGCTTCTTATTATCTCCACAAATGTGGAATTACAAACTTTCAGAATTACAATATGCAAAGCCACATGGGCATTCCCTTACAATATTTTGTAGGACAAAGCCTTGAATCAATACCCAGATCTACTACCCAAAACTGTCCCAAACTACTCCGAACTGCCTAAGACAACACTACAGACCTTTCTTATATAGGCAATTTCGACCGCTCGAGAAGGTTCCAGAAATTTAGCCCTAAGGGCCGACCAAACTTAGAATTATTTATTTTATTTTTCAATTTATTACATCAAAGTCGGCTCAAAATAAATTTTGAAACTTGAACATAAATTTTGAAGAAAAATTATTTTCTGCCATTTCAGGTAGCCCAACTTCTGGAGACCATAAGTCATCACCATTTGACCCAATTGACTATTATAACCCCATTTCGAAAAGGGTGCGATGTGCTCTACAACACTTGAATCAACCAAGCTTCATTCAGCCAAAAATTCAACCTCATCTGGGACCTCTAAAGCCTTTAAAACCGAGTTCAAAGTTTCTGTACCCTGTTTTCAAAACTGAAAATTTTCAATATCTTCAAAACCAGACTTGATCTATAAATGAAACTTTACTGGTAGGCTAATATGACTAAGATGAACCTCCACATGTGAAATCAGAATATTCTAAGATCGTATGACCAACTTACTAAAAATAGAAAGTTTCCATAAATAGTAGCTCTGCACAAGATAGCCCTTATTGAAAAGAAACCAGAAATATTTTTGGGTGATGCAAGATTGCTCTTATACCCAAGATGCTCCTACATCAACTTTTCTTGTTGCATCATCTATAAATGTAACATAATACAAAGAGCCACCAAGGGAAGATACCTAAGTTGGTCCCCATACATCTGTATGCACAAGCTCTAATCTCTCATTTTTCTTTTCCTTCCCACTCTTCACAAAACTAACTCTCTTTTATTTTCCATAAACACAACTCTCACAGAAATCCATATTGACACATTTCAGACCAGGTAAAACTTTCTTTGAATGAAGTAAATTCATACCTTTTTCACTCATGTGCCCGAGTTTGTTGTGCCACAGTGCTATGTCAAAATCTACAACAATGGTTTGATGTTCTGCATGCTCAATTGCGGCCACTGTTCCTAAACATTCATTATCTTTTGAAACAATTAAAGTAAAAGGAATAGTATGACCTGTACAAAGATATAAGGTACCTACTTTCACACCTTTTGCTACTACTACGGAACCTTTTGAAACCTTCCAATTTCTATCATTAAAAGTAACTATGCAACCTTCATCACCCAGTTGCCCTGCGGAAATTAAATTCCTACTCAACCTTGGAACATGTCTTACCTCTTGTAGTAGCCAATGATTCCCATTCTGCAGCTTAATCTTAATTTTTCCCTTTCCAACTATCTGACAGGGTTCATTATCGCCCAAATAAACTTGCCCAAAATCCCCTTCAACATAGTCAAGAAAGTAACCTATATAGGGTGTAGCATGAAATGAAGCCCCAGAATCTAAAACCCGTGAATCATCAATACTTTCTAAAGAAAGAATCAAAGCATCCTCTTCAGATTTATTACTTACCACATTTACCTCCTTATTTCCATCATGTTTGTCTCCTTGATCTTTCTTTCGAGACTAGAAATCTTTCTTCTTATGTCCTGATTTTCCACAGTACTAGAAGTCGCTAGATCCTCTTGACTGAGACCTCTTTCCCTTTGACTTCCCTCGTGATTTTTCATGATTTCCAGAGTTGTTTCCTCTATCTCTTATTCTACCTCTACTTTTTGCGTTCAATACACTACCTGATGTGGATGCCCCTAAGCTTTTCCTATGAATTTACTCACTCAATATAACACCAATAACATCATCAAACTTTAGGGTATTAGAACCAGAAACAGAATTACTAACAACCATTACCAAGCCATTCCAATTTTCTAGCAAAGAACACAAAATCAAGAGAGCCGTAACCTCTTCAACAAAAGTAATTTTAACTGAGGCTAACTAACTTGTAACTATATTAAACTCATTCAAATGATCTGCAACTGATCCACCTTCTACCATTTTCATATTAAATAAATGCTTCATAAGAAATACCTTGTTTGAAGATGAAGGCTTTTCATACAACTTCACTAGGGTATCCATCAGATCTTTAGCTTTCATTGCTCCAGTAATATTGAATGCCACCGATTGTGCTAGGCATAGATGAATATTCCCCAGTGCCTTCCTATCCAAAATATCCCAATCATTCTGAGACATTGTTGCCTCTTTCTTGGCTATTCCCTCTAATGGCCACCATAGATCCTTCTGATAGAGATAGCCCTCCATTTACATCTTCCATAACTAGAAGTTCTACCCATTAAACTTATCAACCTTTAACCTACCCTCATCTACCATTGCTCCCACTCAACTATGAGATCTTCCTGCAGGGGATAACTAAAAAACAACCTCACTCTGATACCACTTATTAGGATTAACAAGGCAGAAATAACAATTATGTGCAAATATAACCAATATTATAAAAACAATAAACCACACAGAAAAAAAAACACAAGACATAAAGATTTAATGTGGTTCACCCAATCCCTGGGCTACGTCCACCAACAGTGAGTCCAATATTATTATTATCCAGTGATTACAACCTGATTACAATATGTAATCCCTTATAGCTCAATTTTTCCACAAGTACTAAAATCATACATCATAATGAAATCCCTAACCCTAAGCCAATATAACAAAGCTTATGTTGGTTAACAAGTTAACCCTAAAATACTTGATGAGTCAACCTAGGAAAAGGCTTGACGAGTCAACCTAGGGAAATGTTTGATGTGTCAACTCAAAAATGCTTGACGAGTTAACCTCAAAAATTATACAGTACTTTCCTAGATAGTACTTTCTTGATCAGTCACCACAAGCTAACACGCCAAACTTGAATGCCCTCTTCGCGCCATGCAAAAGTGCAGTGCCATCTTTGCGGTAGCTCTTCGAATTCATAAATTACAAATGACACTTTCTTTTTCTTTTTTTTTGTTTATAACCAAATGGGTGTTTGACATTTAATGCATTATTAATTCATCATGATGATAAAAATTTCATTGGCTCAAAGAACATAGAATGTGGGTAGATGCATTGAATCACCACTTCCATTCTATTTTGATGAAGAGGAACTATATTATAAAATTTCAAGGCATGAAATTTTATAACCGTACATATATTTTATGAGTATAACTGTACAACATAAGAGCACCCACATTCCTTGGTTGTTATTGGTCTATGAAAGGTTTTGGTTTGCCTTTCCCAATTGAGATGTCATCCTAAGATTCAAAAGGACTACAGTACTGGTGAGGGAACCTAGGTAGGGCTGTTTGGTATGTAGTGTTCCTAAATTTTGGCTTGTAGTGGCCTTAGCCAAGCCACTAGGTTAGGGAGAAGCCTATTTGGTCTCTCTATGTGTGCTAGCTAGTGTTTTTTCTTCTTTGTTCTTTTGAGTCCTTGGTGTGTATTTTGGAGCCTGGTTGCAACAATCTTAGCCAACTTTGCTAGGTTGCCTGTCATAGGACAATGTTCTAAAGTTGAAAAAATGGCATCTTTAATGTTTTAGACATTTGATAATGTCCTTTATGACCCTTACTTAATCAAGGATTGAGTGCTTTTGAGGTGTGTGTAGGTGGTTTGTCTATCCACCAAAAGTTGCTTGACAACTTTGAAAGTTGTCATGATAGTTTTTCTTGCAAAAGCATGTAACCGGATCAAGAGATAGCTAGCCTGATCCATGGGCCCTAACATCGAGGAGGGATCTATTTAAGCTTTGAAAACCATAATTTGAGGTGTATGGAAGAGTGTAGTACGGAGATAAAACTTTTGGTTGTAGTTAGACTGTGTAACTAGTTTTCCTTTGACAAAGATATACATTTTTGTGTTGACAGAGATAAGAAATGGATTGAATATCTGACTGTAATGTGTGCATGTGATGATTGTTAATTTTTTTGAATTCCTAGGATAGTTATTTAGCATTTCATTTAAGTTTTGAGTTAGTCTTCATAGTTTTCTTTATTTTGGCATGTCTCGGATTACTACTGACAAAGCTTGGAATAATGGAGTGTTAAAGCACTCTCCCATCGTACAATCTGTATGGGTCTATGGGATTTGTGTCTAGACTCCCTGTAATATATGTTTTACAAAGGAGGGGTCCTAGAAAGTTCAGGATGTATCTATAAACTGATTCCCTAGGCAAGCTATCAGTGTTTGGTTAGGGGTCAGTGTGTTGTTGCAGATCAGATGGAGTGATTGAGGGCACTCAAAGCCTTAATCAACTAATGTGGAGGGGAAGTTAGATGCATGATCAAGAATCTCCAATGTAGAGAGAGCTCAGGGGATTGTGGATACAAGGGAAAATACTAAACCCTCACTGTTACAGACAGTGAGTTACCAAACCCTCATTTATAGCCCCATTTTCAACATGCCATGTACGGACAGTATGGGAAAAGGAGACCGACATAATCTTAAAGCCCTCCCAAAAGGGTATTCAAATCCATAATTAGTTGGATGCTTTGCCTAGAGAAGTTTGGAGTTATTAGCAGAAAAAGGTCAATTAGGCCTACTAAACCTAGTAGCCTTTTTAGGCCAGACATCAGACAAAACTTTTTAGAAGGGACATAGAGGTTCCTAGAATAGTGAACTTTATCATAGTCTTGGTGTCATAGACTGAATAGAGAAAGGAGGAGTTTGAAACTTCTTAGAAGGGGACTAGGATAGCACCCTTAAGGCTAGGAGATTGGCCTCTTTGATTATAGGAGGGTCTAGGACAAAGTTATAGAAAGGTCTATGTAACATCAAGTACCCTAGTTTGCATTATTAGATGATCTTGTTTAAATTGTGTTCATTTCATGCAAAGATACATGTAAAGGAAAATAAATTTTTGCATCTAACGATTACATGTATATATATGAAAAATAACTTGTATATACTATATAAGGAAAATAACTTTCAGAAGAAAATGCAAGAGTACATGCATACATAAGAGGATGAACATAAATAATAACGGTGCCAGACATTTCTTGAAGTGATGAATTTTTTACCTTGGTATGAATCTAGTGTGCCCTTGTGTGATCCAGAACCTGCAAAGAAAAGAGACATGGGGGTTAGATAAAAAATATCTAAGCAATTAATGACATCCTATTACTGATCCTCATCTACAATAATGCATGTGCATAGTCAAGCCATACACTTCTAAAAGAAAAAACAATAACATTGCATGATGCCTGAGCTCAAATTCAAAACAGTAAGTGTGCTAATGTATGATCTAATAGCAGCAACCTCATTGATCATTAACTTTCACTCATCCATCATTATAGAAGAGATAACTACCTACAACTATATTTCATAATTCCTCCGTTGAAGTATATATATATATATATATATATATATATATATATATATATATATATTAAGTATAATTATGAGTTTACATCATATATTTAGTCTTAATAAAATCTTATAAAACAACATAAAAATAACCCAAAATACTTTGTCTTAATAAAATAATATATTTAGTCTTAATAAATTAATAAACTTACTATTTTGAATTTGAGCTCAGGCATCATGCATTGTTTATGAGCTCACTATTTGATTACCAGCCAATCAAATAGGGACATGAGGTGCTCAAACAGTGAGCTCATAAACAATGCATGATGCCCTAGCTTGCAGCCCGCAAGCCATCAAAACATTTCCTCATGAAATGATTATAAACAAGGAGTACCACATAGTCAATATCAACAATAAAACAAATAAAGAGAGATCAAACACTTCACACAATGCCTTGAAGGTAATAGAAATGATGCCCTAGCTCTCAAAGCTAGCGGGTCATCAAGCATTCGAAATGAAAAGATGTAAACAATGCTAGTATTAAACAATGAGCTCATGAACAATGTATGATGCCCTAGCTTGTAGCCTGCAAACCATCAAGATATTTCCTCATGAAATCATCATAAACGGGGTGTACCACATAGTGAATATCAACACCAAAACAAATAAAGAGAGATCAAACACTTCACACAATATATGTTGTTTTATAAGATTTTATTAAGACTAAATATATTGTCTTATGAGCTCACTATTTGAGCACCTCATGTCCCTATTTGATTGGTCGGTGCTCTATTTGTTATATTGATCATTACCTTTGACTCCTCCATCATTATAGAAGAGATAACTACCTACAACTATATTTCATAATTCCTCCTTTGAAGTCAAAGGTTAGTTTAACTATTGGACAATGAGCTGATAGGAGTTTCGAATATATTTGAATAAAAACTAAGAGTATTAAATTTTATCATGCAATGTTATTGTTGTCATTGCATGCTTGCTGCTATTGTGCACCATATTATATTTTATACACTATTTATTTCATTGAGACTGTGAGCTATTGTAGTTGACTGTATACTTTTGGGGTCTGATCTATTGTAGTTGTTTCTTTTTTCTTTGAATCATTGTTTACAATTACTTTTGATGCAATATTTGTGTGAAGAACAAGAACAAAATGGTGAACAAGTGTATTTGACAAAGATAAACATGACACATTTTGTTGGGCCGATTGGGTTGGCCTGGTACCATTTACATGGCCTGGCCAGATATTAAATAGTGAGCTCATGAACAATGCCAGTATTATACAGTGAGCTCATGAACAATGTATGATTCCCTAGCTTGCAGCCCATGAGCCATCAAGACATTTCCTCATGAAATAATCATAAACGGGGAGTACCACATAGTGAATATCAATACCAAAACAAATAAAGAGAGATCAAACACTTCACACAATGCCTTGAAGGTAATAGAAATGATGTCCTAGCTCTCAAAGCTCGCAGGTCATCAACCATTCCAAATGAAAAGATGTAAACAATACTAGTATTAAATAGTGAGCTCATGAACAATGTATCATACCCTAGCTTGCAGCCCGTGAGCTATCAAGACATTTCTTTGTGAAATGATCATAAACGGAGAGTACGCACATAGTGAATATCAATAGAAAAACAAATAAAGAGAGACCAAACACTTCACACAATGCCTTGAAGGTAATAAAAATGATGCCCTAGCTCTCAAAGCTTGCAAGTCATCAAGCATTCTAAATGGAAAGATGTAAACAATGCCAGTATTAAACAGTGAGCTCCTGAACAATGTATCATGCCCTAGCTTGTAGCCCGCGAGCCATCAAGACATTTCCTCGTGAAATGATCATAAACAGAGAGTATGCACATAGTGAATATCAATAGAAAAAAAAATAAAGAGAGATCAAATGCTTCACACACTACCTTGAAGGTAATAGCAATGATTCCCTAGCTCTCAAAGCTCGCGGGTCATCGAGCATTCCAAATGCTAAGATATAAACAATGCCACTATTAACAATGCTAAGATGTAAACAATGCCACTGAAATTGATTTAATAAGAAGACAAAGCTCGAATGCCTACCTCAAGTGCCAGTGCCCTATTCCCACATGGTGTTAGCCTCTTCATGCATGCCAAACTCGAATGCCCTCTTCATGCCACACAAAAGTGCAGTGTCGTCTTCGCGGCAGCTCTTCGAATTCACAAATTACAAATGACACTTTCTTTTTCTTTTTCTTTTTTGTTTATAACCAAATGGATGTCACAATTACAATGATAGCGTCGATATTACGACACCGTCGAGGGAACTTGCAAAAAAAAAAAAAACACAAATTGTAGTGGCATCGCAAATTGGCATCAAAATTCAACCCCAAATGTTGTAGTGCTCTGAAGATCACATTGAGAAGCAACATGACCAGTCTTAAAGCATCTTCTGCATATGAAGGGTAGGCCTTCATAGTCCACTTTCTGAATCCATCTTTTACCCTGAGGAGAATAAACTTTGATCTCTAATGGCAAGCTTTTAGAGGTATCTATATCCACCAGAATATGAGCATAAGTAGAGTGGAATAAATCAAAAGATTTCTCATCCACCATTAACATTTCCCCAATAGCATCCCCCACAATCTCTAGAATGGAATCAATCCAAAGATGGAGAGGGAGATGAGGAAGCCTAACCCAGATAGGTTTCATATCAAATGATTCAGAGGACAGAGAGAAATCAGGATGCCAAGGTTTCAACAATAGCATAAAGTTATCCTCCTAGCTAAAGAAGTTTTCACACAAAATAGATTTTCTATCCTCAGCATTGTCAAATTTAGCCACAAAAAAACTTTTAGTAATAGGAAACATGTGGACTGTACTAGTGATTAGGGGTTCCCAATGATTGGAAATTTAGGAATGAATATCAAGAAGAGAAGGCCATAATCCTTTAAATCTATAAATCAACCCATGCTCAAAAAAAATAGAGACTGCCGCATCAATCTCAAAGAGGATCTCCTCGTTAAACTTAATTGCAATATGGTTGGAGACAGGGAAAGCCCTGTGAGGAATGCTAACCAAAGTGGAGGGATTATGAGCCTTGGGAGCTTGATTTGCAGATAGCCGAGCATTAACAACCATTGTAGAAGCTCTAATGGATGCAACTGAAGCCGAAGGAGCATCGACCACCATAGCAGAAGTCCTCATGGGCTCAATGGAAGCAAAAGGAGTAGCTTGATCCAACGTAGCTACTACCAAAGCCATTGCTGAAACCCTGGAAGGCACGATAGGAGTAGATGTCGGCTGAAGTGGGAGCAGGAGGCTTCGTTTCAAAAGATTGCATCAACTTCACTTAATTTTAATTATTATTTTAATAGTTTGTATTGAATTTTTTAATGATATTCATGTATATATTATAATTATTATTTTGATCATTGTTGTAGGGACTTATTGCTCCATATCGTCAGCATGTGCCTTTGGTGGATGTACATAGTGACTATATGCTAGTGGTAAGCAAATAGTCTATTTTATGTCATTGTATAATTCAATTTCGATGTATATTAGGTATTGATACTTATATTTTTTTTATCAGCTCAAGTTGCATAAGAGTCTAGACATGAGGACTAGTGAGTACACTCAGAGGACTACAACATCCACTACATCTCCATTGACGTGATGATTGAAGACAACTCGAGATTTGTTTTCTTTCCCTGACGGGAAATGACTAGATTAGGGATATGAATTGCATGCCTATATGGCATTAGTGGACATGTTTTTTGTATATTGTATAAGTGACATGTTGTACATCCATTTGGCTTTGAGGAAGCTAGTTTATCTATATTGGATATATTCAATGTATGACATTATTGGACATATATTTGGCTTCATACCTTATGAATATATATAGTTTATGTTTTAGGTATGCAATTTATGTGTCAGGTGTATTGATGTATACTAATTTATGTTTATGTGAATGTATTATGCTTTGTAAATTTCCCATGCCTTATAGTTATGCTTATATGTTTATTGATGTATATTGTTACTGTATGATTTATACTTTATTAGAATATGTATGTTTCATTTTGATGTAGAGGCTAGTGGTGGATTTGTAATCTTCATAGGAGAATATCATATTTCTCCTTTGTTTTTTAACAACACTCTAATCTTTCCTTGAACCAAGGATTAACTCCAAGACCCAACCCAAAACCTTAAAAGGTTCTCAAAATACTCCAAACATATCATCTCCCATATTCAAACTCAGAATCTTCAATGGTTATCTTCCCATAACCAACTGCTCTCTTTAGGCCTATCCTATTAGCCCTATCCAGCAAGAAATTTGCATATTTCTCCAAATTTCCAACTAATAAGGAAAGGGAACATTACAAAGGGTATTACATCCTATAACAAATCCCTTCTCATGCCCTACTAATTTGAAATCATATGCTTCAACAATGCTTCCCAAGCCTGATTTGTCTTCCGATCTTGGGTTTAGGACTCTCTTATTAGGTGCTAAACTTCATGTGCATTTTGTTGAAGATAGTGTTGCTCGCTTTTGGGTTCCTCTGTTCCACCTCTTGGTGTAGGTGGTTTTGGGGTTTTTGAAGGTGTGTTAGTCTCAGGTTTTGGAACCGATGGTACTTTTGGTGTGGGGGTTTTTGCAAAGGTGGTGCTTGCTAGTTCTAGTGGTTTTGCACCTATTCTCATTGGGTACTCTCCTAGGAACTTGTCCATGGATCTGTTAATGTGGTGAATGTTGGGGTCCCCCCAAAGCCTCTTTCTACTGTTGATGTACGAAGCTTTTCTTGTGTTGCTAGATCTATTGTAGCTCTTCCTCCCAAGGAGAAGCCTCAACCTCTCGCTTGTGCCAAGACCCCCCTTGTTATGGTTTGTCATCGTGATGTGGTGGATAACATGGGCTTCTATCAATATTGAGGGTCGATGTGTAGAATTACTGGTCTATGGCCTTCTCTACCAAATCTTCATTGATGGGTGACATATTCTTGGAGATCCTTAGTTTCTGGTAACATTATGTTTTTCCCTTGTGTTAAGGGGTTTTCTATTGCTTCTTTTATTTCCTCTGGTGACCGCAATTTGGTGTTGATAAAATTGAGGGCTTGGTGGGTTCACTCTCTTTTGGTCAAACCTTGGACTATCTCCTTCATCCCTCTTACTGAGCCACTCAATGTGCATCCAACGTGGGTTAATCTTCCCAATATTTCCCTTCATTTTTAGAAGGATTTTTGTTTTGAGGCCATCGACAACTCTATAGGTTGCTTTCTAAACGAGGATGATACCACTGCCTCTATGTGTCTCTCTACCTTTGCACGCATAGCAGTTGATATTGACATTTCCATACCTCTTCCTCGGTATGTGGTTCTCATGGTTGGGGATAGGCTATTGACTCAATCGTTGGTTTATGAGGGCCCCCCCTTCCAATGTTGTTAATGCTTCTCTACTAGTCACTTGGCCATGAATTGTTCTCTCCCACACTACAAAAGAACTGCCACTTGGTAGAAGGACGCTAATGGTGAAAATCCAATTCTTCCTCTAATGAATCATCAAAAGCTAATTATGAATCCTCCTAGGATGATTCTCCTACTACTAGTTTGGCCTCCGATGACCCTATATATCCTACTCCACAACTTGTTGCTAGTGCAACACCCTATAGTTGCATCGATTCTTCTCGGCATATTGCTCTTGCTTTGCTCCAACCTTTGGCCAATGACGTGTAACCTTGTCAGCACTTTGCCCCTTGTGTTGTCAGTTTCATGAAAAGGATTTCCCCACTTGCTCCCCTTTTTCGTGGAGATCCTAATGGTAATATTGCCTAGATTGTGGTCTATCGACATAGGAAAGATCATTCTTCCTCATATTCTCATTCTTTTTTCCGCATTGTGGGTGAATTGTCTAGCCACTCTTGATGTGGGTTAGTAGTTGTTCTACTAGTGTGTTGTAAATAGTCTGTTCTAGCCTTTGTTGTATGTGGCCTGTTCTTGACCAAGTTTTAAATGACATTTTTGGTCTCTTTGTAGGGGCCAACACCATTGTTTAATTGCCAATTATATAAAAAACAAACCAAAGAGAAATATACTCAAATTGAAGTGTTCCAAATTGTTTTGAAATTTATTTGTTATGACATTTTTTTCAAAAGTAAGTTGCATTATTAAATCATCAATTTTTTTTAAAAATCTCATAAAATATCAAATGTAATATATGATATTCACTGATTGCTTTGAAAGTTTTTTTAACATGTATACACAAACAAAATTGTGCCAAGTTATAAATTTAATAAACATTACAATGATAAATAATTACATTTGTATTATATATAATTTTTCCTCTTTCAATTATACTTTTTAAATTAATTTTGTATGCATTTACAAATCAAGACATACTCTACAATTCTAATAAGAATCAATGCAATCATTTCTTTCTTTATCCAAATTGTGTTGTATCTTACTCAATTAAATTTTATATTATCTATTTTTAATAATTTCATGTTTATCTTTTCATATTGACTAATCTATTAAAACATATAAACAAATATAATTTTACTCTTAAAAACCGATTTGAAATAATACAAAATCCTCCATAAAAAATTATCAACTAAAAAATTAAATTGTTTAATGAAATTAATTGCTGAAGGAAGGAAGGTTGATTAGTTAATATGTATTGCAAATTATAGAACTCAGATGTACAGTAAAAAAACAAGAGTATCTCACTTTAAAACAAAATGGAAACTTACAGTACTTATGGTGCAATAGCAACCATAGAACTAGAGATAAAACATACTTCAGGTAGCTCACTCCAGGCTTTGTCACTCTTCCTACTGACTGACTGGTAATAGGATTTATGCATGTTGATTTTAGCTATGGAACAATCTTAGATAACTTCATTTTTTCAATCCATGATAGGAACGAAGATTCTGTATTACGAAACCCAAAGAAACCATGCTCCTTACTTTTGTTCATGCTAATGGGATCCAAAAATGGAAGATTTAGCAAAAAGTCTGCAGTCCACCAATTTCCAATTTCCTCAATTTTGGTGGGGTACAAATTATTCTCTTTCACAATTGCCTCCCAGACAGGTCCTTTGTCTTTCATTGCTTCAACCAGACTAAATCCTTCTCCTTCATATGGTAACATTTCCAGCTCAAATTTCTCAGCAATATGTTTCCATAGCTTTTTCCATTTAACAACATCACCATTAGAACAATTGAAGGCCTGGTTCTTGGCGCAAGGTTCCATGGCAGCCCATATTTCTTGCTCTGCAATCAGATCAGCATCAGATGCCTCCATAAGTTGCTCCCAAGTGATTGCATTGCCAGGGTATTTGAAAGGAAGCCCCTCATATTTGCAAATGGAAGCATAGACACAGAGAGTAGAAATGATGTTCACCAAGCTAGAAGGAGAGAAGCCAAAAATGGCTGAAGGGCGGTGAATGGACCAAGTTAAGCCCTTTTTCTTCTTGGCAGCATCAAATAGTATATCTTCAAGTGTGTGGTAGAAATTAGGCCCAGGTAGCCTTGGAAGCTCTTCATGAAAAGGTCGCTCATGGGGCTGAATATTTTCAAATGCACCTAGGTATTGTTTCAAACCAGTCTGAAGACAGATGTGCTCAAGATTTTCGGCATTAGGCAATAGTGCATCTAAAACGTTATTGAACATTCTGCCATTGTCTTCACAGTTCTGTACCTCTCTCTCTCTATTAACCCAACAAACCCAAAAAAGATGAGTCACATCCTTCAAAGTAGAAATCCTTTCTAAAGTTTCTCCTCTGTTTAACACATCACATTGGATGTATTCAACTGGATTATCTGGAGACCAATTAGGCTTGGGCCTCCTTGCAACACCGTAAACTTTCCAGGGTCCACCAGGAGTGTCTGACAAAGGCAAGATTTCAGCCAGGCTATTGCCAACAATTCCTGTGACTCCTATAATCAGGGCTACTCTTTGCTTGTCGAATTTTATTGCTGAATCTTCCACATTTTGCTGAACTCTCCCCTGCATGAAAATAAATAGTCACATGCACAACTTTGATAGATAATACATTAACATATAACATCTCTAAATTTGATTGGCCTTATGCCTGTATGTAGGCATTTTTGTTCTAAAACAAAAATATAATCATAGGAAGACTGTATTACATGAAAAGGTTATTTCGGATAAACAGTGAAAGTATATTATTTGAAATAAAACATTTCCTAGACAATTTTGAATCAAAAAATCATAAAAGAAATGCTTGACAAAAAGGGTCAACCATTAAATTTAAGTCCGATATAAATCAATACAAATGTCTAGCAGAGTTGTTCGTGTGATTTTTTGTTCACATTCAGGGGAGAATCCAGCAAAATGTTTAAGACTCAACTATACAACTCAATAAGCAAAGAGTATCTCTGATTATAGGAGGCACAGGGCTTGTGGGCAATAGCTTGGCCAAAAATCTTGTCTTTGTCTGACACTCCTGGTGCACTTTGGTGGTCTCCAGATACTCCAGTTGATTATATCCAATTTCGTGTTTAATATAGGAGAAATTTTAGAAAGACTTCTATTTTGAAGGATGCATTTCGTGTCACTTTTTACATTGGATGTAATCAACAATTGGTGTATTGGAGACTTGGAAATAAGTCATATCTGGATCAACTATGAATTGGCTTAAGAGGATCTAATAGTTCAGTTCATAAAGTACCCCGGAGGTAAAATGGATGGTTCTAAGTTTGAGTTCTAATCGTACCATATCAGTTTTTAGCTCAACATATGGTATCAGAGCTAGGCTAGGAGTCCCAAACAGTCGTAGTGTGGTTTAAGAGAGGGTGTTGAAACTGATTATGGGCTGACCAAAGAGGAACCAATAGGTCAGTTGGTAGAACACTCAAGCAGCAAAATGAATGGTATTAAGTTCGAGTCATAACTGATCCATATGAACTTTAACTCAACTCAAATGACTGCCTCTAGCAATGCACAAACTTTCCAAGACCTGCCAGGAATGCAAGACAAAGGCAAGATTTCAGCCTAGTTATTGACCACGTTCCTTGTGGATCCTAAATCAGAGCTATTCTTTTGTATTTTATTACCTAGTCTTCAACGTTTTGCTGGACTCTCCCTTGCATGTAAATAAGTCACATGCACAACTCTTCTAGATAATTTGGACCACTCGTGATTTTTCATGAGTGGTTGAGGGAGCATTCACTTCAAATGATAAGAAATGGACAACCCAGTTTTGGTTGAGGGAAATAACAGTTTCTGCTTTCCACCACCCATCACCCTAAAGATTGGTACAAACTAGATAGACACATTAAGTTAATGTCCATTTATTTTGATTTGAATCCACTATATAATATATTTGTGCCATATTATGATGCAGCATGCACCTGTGAGGGATCATTCTAGTATTACGAGAGCACTTAGGAGCTTATAGTTATATCAGTCATGATTCTAACAGCTTGTGAAGCTATAACAGTAATTACAGAATGGACTCAAAGAAAGGAAAGGCCATAGAACTAGTTATGGATGAATGTTTCCAGCATTTGATTTAGACTATGGATAGCATGAGCAGGGCCTTAAGATAAAGAGAATAAAAAATTCATCAACTTCTGCTTAACAATAACAATAGATCCTTTTCTTTCCAGCAACATGCACATGGGGCTGAAAGGTTTCAGAATCATCATAATACACCCAACGAGAGAGTCCTATTTTTTTTATTCACGTGAATTTCCACCTCTCACAAATGATTCAAGTTGATTGTTTTATGGAAACTGGGTGTACAGTTTGACCCTGCACTTTATTCTTTTAAGATTGGCTGTCTTCACAGCTGCGATCTTAGTAATCATAACAGAGTTATATTATTTTCTGCCACAGGATAGACAATTTAATCTACAATTGTTTTCCCTGAGATCTCAGAATTGAGAGGTAGAGATTTTATCCCAAGGGTCTGACCCTGCTGCAAAACTTCTCCACAGCCAAGCTTTCATCTTGGGAAATCCAGTTAAAGCTTAGTGCTGGAGTCTGATGAATTTGTTAAGGCCCTGCATGAAGTTATATGGGTCCTTTTGTGTAAGGTCATCTAGTCAATTTTCTATTACGCATTTCAAGATCTTCTAGTATGTAGTAACAATGTACCTAGTGAGTATAAACTTATAAGCCATCTTCCCTGCCTCACCAAGCATGTCAGAGGATTCAAGGTTATCAAAGGCAATGCGAGATAAAATTGTCATAACTGTGCGAAGATAACTATATCATCGTAGCTCATAAAAGATGCATTGACCATTCTCGTTTATTGTGTCTATTAATTTGTTCTATTATCACCTTGGATATTTAACTTCTGAGACCGAGAGAGGTGTGAAGAGTTGTATATGAGGAAAGAGGTTCCTCCTTAATCTCATTGCAACTTAGGATATTAAAGATCCAAAATTGGGCCATTGTTTCCTTGTCAGAATCTAATGCTAAATTGTTATGGTTGAAGCTTTGTCAACCCTTAAAGGCGGGAAGACCAGGAAGAAGGATAAAGCCAAAAACAAGATGCCCCCAAAATAAAGCTAAAACTAAAGCCTCAACATTAAACCATCTCTGGGAGCTAAACACTCTGCTGAATTCAAGGTCGCAAAAAAAGAGGAAGGCCTCTAGGATCCACTAATTCTCAACTTGACAAGAAAGCTATTCCTAAGACCTTGCCAAAGTTTTATAAGAGCTTCAAGGTCCTAATGGATACTTCCCCATGAAATTGAAATGTGCATCCTGGAATGTTAGGGGACTGGAATCTCCAGATAGAAAATACATTGTGAAAATATTTCTCGACCTGTATAAAAACATGGACATTCTTATGCTGCAAGAAATCAAAGTTGTCCATTTCCACCTGGACATCAATCTTAAGTGTATATGGAGAGATGCACTGTCCTTCACTATCAATCATTGTAAAGGTAGAAGTAGAGCTGCTATTCTAGTAGGGAGAAGATGGAAGAATGTTGTCAAGTGGGGTTCCTATCCTTGCAATAGGGTTGTCTGGGCTGTCTTCAAGGATAACGATTCTACTTTTTGTGTTTGTTCGATTTATGCCCCCAATGAATACAAAGATAGAGTGGAGTTACAAAAATGGTTAACCTAGTTAGAGGATATCCCTTGGATCATTGCAAGAGATTTTAATAAGGTGGAAGGGCTTCAAGATAAATCAGGAGGCAGTAAGTTTTATTGGAAAGGGGATGAAAAGTTCCTATGGCTCAGATGTTAAGCAGGCTCAACCTTTGCGGTCCTCTTGCTGGGAATAAGCTTGATAATCCGGAAATATGGTTCACTTGGTGCAACTATCAGCAAGGGAAGAATAACATATACAGTAGGTTGGACCGTTTTTATTCTAATAAAGACTTATTTTAGCTTTAACAAAGAAGCGATTTTAGCTTTAACAAAGAAGCGAGAGGTGCTTATGTTAAAGTGGTCCCATATTCGATGTCTGATCACCACCCCATTATTGCAGAGATCTCATCCAGGGAGTCTATTTCTAGCATCAGGACCAGGGGAGATTCTTTTCGTTGAACACAAGCTTGCTAAATTGTGAGGAAGTGCTTAATGATGTTTTTATCATTAAGCATATTAATTCATGGTCTTATCAAGATAGGTCTACTATTAATAACTGGGATCAGAACACAATCTCTTGGAAGAAGTTGTTCTAAGTGGTGAGGAAAAAACTAGCCAAAGATGCTAGATACCAGGAAGCCATTTTGCATGAGTAATTATTGGTAGCAGAGGACCATATGCAAAAAAAAACCCCTCCAACTTGGCAGCCACTAAAGTCCTTGTTCTGGCCAAGAACTCTCTGAGAAGGATCCAAAATGATAAGATTCAAGGATCCAATGTAAGAGCAAGGCTTAACTAGTTAAATCATTGTGATAAGGGAACCGGATATTTATTTCAATTGTTGAAAAACAAGGAGAAAAAGGAGAGAATTGAGAGTTTGTGGGAAGAGGGTGTCAATCTTACAGACCAGCAAGAGAGCTCATCGGTGTTCTATTAGTTCTATAGCAAGTTAGGATTCAGGAGATAGTATGGCAAGAGCTAGAGTTCATATCAAAAACATCATTCCCAAAAAATTCAAGATTGAGGATGCCAACTTCCTTGACAAGGAGATAATGATAGAAGAGATTAACAACGCCATTAGATCTTTGGGAAATGATAAGGCCCCGAGACTTGATGGGCTTCCTAGGGAGTTTTACAAGTATAATATCCAATGGATTGGGGATGAACTACTCAAGGTTTATGAAGAAGATTTTAGACAAGGATCCCTCAGGAGTGACATAAACATAGGAATTATCAAATTGATTCCTAAAGAAGGGGATAGGACCCTTATTAAGAACTACAGACCTATAACCCTTCTCAATGTTTCATATAAAATGTTTACAAATATCCTAGCCAAAAGACTATAAGCTATCCTTGTGAGTGTTATTAATCCCACCCAAATGGGCTTTATAAAAGAGAGGCACATTTTGGAGAATTTGATTATTTTTGGGAAACAACGAGTTGGGAAAAATAATCTAAACAACTGGTCTATGTGATGTTAATTGATTATGAGAAGGCTTATGACAGGATTGAATGAAAATTTATCTTCATGATGCTAGATGTACTTGGCTTTCCCAAACATTTTCAACACATGATTAGAATCCTTTTGAAAGATGCTAATGCTAAGGTGGATATTAATGGATGCAAAACAAAGCCTATTCTTCTTTCCAAATCTATAAGACATGGATACCCACTAGCTTCTACCTTATTTGTTATAGCAGTGGATGCTCTCTTTTACCTATTAAGAGATGATGTCATTTCCCCTAGAGTTCAAGGTTTTATTTTGCGTAATGGTGAGGATCTTGTACTCCGGTGGCAAAATGGATGGTTCTAGGTTTGAGTTCTATTCGATCCATATCAGTTGTAGCTCAACATATGGTATCAGAGCTAGATTAGGAGTCCCAAACACTCGTAGTGTGGTTTAAGAGAGGGTGTTGAAACTGATTATGGACTGACCAAAGAGCTAGGCTAGGAGTCACAAACGATTCAAGTTGATTGTTTTATGGAAACTGGGTGTACAGTTTGATCTTTTAAGATTGGCTGTCTTCACAACTGCAATCGTAGTAATCATAACAGAGTTATATTATTTTCTGCCACAGGATAGACAATTTAATCTACAATTATTTTCCCTGAGATCTCAGAATTGAGAGGTAGAGATTTTATCCCAAGGTGGATGGTTCATAGCCAGGGTCTGACCCTGCTGCAAAACTTGTCCACAGTCAAGCTTTCAGCTTGGGCAATCCAGTTAAAGCTTAGTGCTGGAGTCTGATGAATTTGTTAAGGGCCCGCATGAAATTATATGGGTCCTTTTGTGTAAGGTCATCTAGTCAACTTTCTATTACGCATTTCAAGATCTTCTAGTATGTAGTAACAATGTACCTAGTGAGTATAAACTTATAAGCCATCTTCCCTGCCTCACCAAGCAAGTCAGAGGATTCAAGGTTATCAAGGGCAATGTGAGATAAAATTGTCATAACTGTGCGAAGATAACTATATCATCGTAGCTCATAAAAGATGCATTGACCATTCTAGTTTATTGTGTCTATTAATGTGTTCTATTATCACCTTGGATATTTAACTTATGAGACCGAGAGAGGTGTAAAGAGTAGTATATGAGGAAAGAGGATCCTCCTCAATCTCATTGCAACTCAGGATATTAAAGATCCAAAATTGGGTCAAAGATAAAAGTGTGTTCTTATCATCTTTTCAATGCATCTATTGAAAATGTAAACTGGAGATATTAAAAATGTGTTTGAAAACAATAGTTCAGAAGTGGATTAAATAAATGATAATTCAGTAGGAAGAGGCAGAGCAAATAACTGTAACATAGATTTGGAGAATATAAATATCTAGCATGACCAATCATGTATTTTTTTAGAGATGCTGCTCTGTTTTTGTAATTATTAAAATATCTTCGGTAATAACTGGACTGCATGCATTCCTTGAGAATACTCCGAAATATTCTAGGGCACATGCTGACTCCTTATACATTGTATTTATTAATTCTTTCAACTAGTAAATATTGTCGATGAGCTTCGTCAAGTATGCTAAAAGGAATTTTACATTTTATCATCCAAGCCTGTGAACACGTTCTACCCTCCTTACCTTTACAATGATAAACTATATCAGTTAAAGCAAAATCAATTCACACAAAAATAATGAATATGAACTATTGCATGACATTGTAGAGACACAAGAAGTGCTAGATCTCAAAGCTTCTATAATTTGGACATATATCTCTCTTCCTATAAACTCGAATTAAGTTCACTCAATAATTAGGATTTGATCAATCTAAAATATAAAATGTCTAAATCTCTTTGTGTAACAATCATCCTTACTTGCTACTAATTTTTTAAATCAATTATTAATTTATTCTACTAATCATTTTCCATTTAATTTAGAAGTGGAGATTATAAACTTCTTCGTTCACCATGGTGGCAACAACTCGATATCACACTTCATGCTTACTCGTGATAGGGTTTACTCGTGATAGGGTTTAGTTTCCATAACTAGGATCGTCCCTAGACCCAGACCTAAGCCTCGAGGGTTCACTCCTAGTGACCCTGCCTATGTATCCTCTCGTGGGAAGTCAGAGGCTTTGTAGTTCACGGTTAGAGGGAGCTCACTCTCTCCTCTTGACCGGATCTCTGGTCTCTTTAATCCTATCTATTAATTAAGGATTCTATGAACTTGGTCCAATCCCATAAAAGATATTGATTTCTAGTAGGTGATAGTTCCATACCCATCATTATCAATAATCAATTAACCAACTTCATGCATACACGAGGGTCATATCAAAATTCACACACATAGTGATTATCTCGAGCATACGTCTCATATATAGTGGACTAGCTCATACTCATCATAAGTACACAAGCTGACTAGCTTGCCATACATCACATACATAGAAAGTAGCTCTGACAGACATCACAATAATAATAGTGACTAACTCATAAATGAATCACAAGACAATAGTTATGGGCTCATATAGGCATAATGAATAGCATAGTGACTGGCTCTTGTAGGCATCACAAAGAATATGATAACAGACTCATAATTAATGGCTAACCATCCCCTTGTCCATAGTGCATCCTAGAGAAAAAGGTATATTGTTATATTGCACTCTACATTGTGGGTCCCATTCCTTTCCTTGGTTTGTTGCACTAGTGGATACTTGGGTAGAGGATTTGGTGCACCCCATACTACACCAAGGGTCTATCCTCAACCCAACAAGGTGAAGTACACCATTTCACATCAAACTAAGTCCAAATCCATACCATGAGGCTGGTCCAATTATCACCTACCTATTCCTCATTAAAATTTCTCTTCCTTGTAGTCCATTGGACAATTAAGCAATGGGGACATCCATCGTCAACATGAAATTGGCCCCCAGACCCACACGTTCTTGGCAGAATCAATCCAATTCCCTAGATTAATGCAAGTATCATTCACCTGCATGCAATTGACAATAACCATATGCTAGCTAGGGGGTACAACTAACAGTCTACCTGCATAATACGCTCCTTGACTACTATTAATCTCGAGCATATACACTTATCTTAAGTGGGTCATAGGATTTATCACTCAGTGATCACTTTGGATAGAGCAGACTAGTCTACGTGTTATAGGAATACAAACCTCTACCTATGCCCTCGTAGGGTTCTAACTCCATCTATAGCCGTAAAACTCAGCGTCTTTACTTGGCTTAGCATTATAATTGGAAGAGAAATTTCTAATTTAGAACAAGTAGATTTTTTATGTTTGTAGCATCGGTCAGATAAATAATACTGACTATATGATTATTATGAGAAATGATTTATTATATATATACATATATATCAATATATATAATAATGGATATTACTACACACACACACACACACACACACACACACACACACACACACACACACACACACACACACACACACACACACATATATATATATATATATATATATATAATATATATATATATATATATATATATATATATATATATATATATATATATATATAAAGTTAGATTATAATTTTTCTCATAATAACTAAATAGTTAAATTGATAAAATAAATTAATGAATAGACATGTCCCATGAAGGGACATGTCTCTTCTTGTCACTTTCATGTATAAATACAAAGGGATCGATGTATTTGGAAAACACATACAATCATAACAGTGTGATTACATTTGCAATTGATTTGTGGAATTTAACATGGTATCAGAGCCAAGTTGCAAATGTAAGAGAGTAGTTTGTTGATGGTGAATGTGTGACTGTCTCAGAAAATACAGTTTCAGTATGAGGACCATAGCTCACAAATACAGTGTTGGATTTTGCTGAATTTTAGATATGTTGTTGATAAACAAATTAATAAGAATCTCACTAGAGCGATTGGAGAGAAAATTTCAGGTTCCAAAGTTATGACCGACTGTGTATGGGTCTATGCAAAATCTGTAAAAGAGCGAGGTTCCTTCTTTAAAAGCCTAACCGCTTGAAGGGAGATCCGATCATATTGAAGGTTGTCATAATGTATAGAAACTTTGGATATTCAAGACAGATCATGTGGAGAATTATGGTAATGTTCAAGAACAACGACATCATTTTGTGAATTTGCATGATATTTTCTATATGGGCTCACCTTACAGAATGAAATACTTGAAATTTATAAAAGATAAGTATTTCATATTTTATTAATGCACATAATTTTTGAGTTTGTTATTCATGCTATACTATTGGTTAGTAAAATATTGTATGCTTCTATCATTGGTATTTTCGGTTGAGATAGTTTAGTGAGCTATTTGTAATCTCTCTCTGACATACCTTCAAGACAAAAGCACAAGATAATTGCACTCAAGGGAGAAAGAACTTGATGCTTGCAAATAAATTGATGATTGAGACTAGATGCAAAGGGAGTTTGATATTTCAAAAGAGGTTAAGAAGTTGATAAACTTGAGCTTCAGAGGGAGCAGATGGTTTAGTCAACTTGTGACAATCTTGATCATATTGATTGAGAGGGAGTTCACTATTAAAGGTGAAATACTTCTGAGGAAAACTTGATATAATTGATTATTATACTAATGAATCATGAATTTTTTAATGGGCCCGCCCCCTATGTAAATCATGAGGAAGCGACGACTTCCAAATGATTATCACTTGTATTTGCAAAAGTTAGTGGAAGGTGACGATCTTACAATAACTTGATCATCTATTGTGATAGACATCTTGTGATGGCTGAAATAGATCATGATAGATGGCATCTTCTATTGTGATAGACATCTTGTGATGGCTGAAACAGATCATAATAGATGACATCTTCTATTGTGATAGACATCTTGTGATGGCTGAAACAAATAAAAATAGATGATGTGAATGTTCTTATGGTAAGTGCACATTACCTATGAACATTTGTTGAGTACTTGGTGGATATCATGAGACTTGATATTCTGTAGGCCATTACTCTGAGTACTTGGTGAATATCATGAGACTTGATATTCTGCAGGCCAATGCTCTCGATATCATGAGATGATATCTTTATGAACTCTTGAGTACTTGGTGAAAATCATGAGAATTGATGTTGGTAGGCCATTACTCTAAGCACTTGGTGAATATCTTGAGAGTTGATATTATGCAGGCCAATGCTCTCGAGATCATGGGATGATATCTTTATGAACTCTTGAGTACTTAGGTGAATGTCATGTGTTGACATTCTAATAGGCCAATATTGAAGATATCAAATGGATAGAATCCCTGATTGAGGTAATCCACTCGAGGACTTGTGGATAGAATCGCTGATGGAGGCAATCCACCTAAGGACTTGTGGATAGAATCACTGATGGAGGAAATCCACACATTGAGACTATGTTTCTATTGATTACATCATGAGGATGATGCCTTTATGGATTACATCATATAATTGATGTTGTCAAGTGTCTTAAGTGTTGACATTGGATTGATTTATCCTCCCTAGCTAAGAGGGAGTGTTGATGTTTGTAGCATTGGTAAGATAAATAATACTGACTATATGATTATTATGAGAAATGATTTATTATATATATACATATATATCAATATATATAATTATTGATATTACCATATATATATATATGTATATATATATATATATATATATATATATATATATGTATATATATATATATATATGTATGTATATATATATGTATGTATATATATATGTATGTATATATATATATGTATATATATATATATATGTATATATATATATATATATGTCTATCTATATATATATATATATATATATATATATATATATATATATATATATATATATATATATATGTATATATATGCATATATATGCATATATATGCATATATATGTATATATATGTATATATATATATGTATATATGTATATATGTATATATGTATATATATATATATGTATATATATATATATATATGTATATATATATATATATATATATATGTATATATATATATATATATATATGTATATATATATATATATATATATATATATATATAAAGTTAGATTATAATTATTCTCAGAATCACTAAATAGTTAAATTGATAAAATAAATTAATGAATAGACATGTCCCATGATGGGACATGTCTCTTCTTGTCCTTTTCATGTATAAATACAAAGAGATCGATGCATTTGGAAAACACATACAATCATAACAATGTGATTACATTTGCAATTGATCTCTGGAATTTAACATAGATAACATTTGAATGATCTATAAGGTCTTACACAAATTCTTATGTCTAGGATTAAACATCTCAAACACATAATAATTACATATCTAATCAATGCACTATGGCCTCAACTTGAAACATAACATTAAGTAGATATTGACTATAAGGTGGTCATCCCAAATCATTTCCTTTATATTTCTATTGCATCATATTACATGTATTAAATATAACTTATTATGTTTCTTAACTCTTTCTTAACCCTTATTACCCATTTTGGCCTCAACTAAATCCTACTATAGAGGAAAGGTTAAATAAGGAATAACCTCGATCCCTAGAGTTACCCCCCCTAAACCCTCCCCTACTGACTTGAGGTCACATGGCTATCCTTCACCCAAGTGCCGCCTATGTTCCTGCTTCCAAATGAGTCAAAGTTAAACGTAGTTCTCCTTCCAATTCTCTCAAAGGACCCACAAATAGGTTCCCATAAACATGAGGTTTCATTAATATTTCCCTTAATTCATAAGAATAATTTCACATCTTAGAAAACCCTTGTATAACACTTCGCCTTTGAGGTTATTGGGGTCCTAGATCTTACTCCACCCCTCATTATTATTTATAAAACAACTTGAATGATTCAAGGTCTATCTTATCTACACAGGGGCTAGACTTATTATGTAACACCAAGTTCCCTTGGTATGCAAAAATAAAGTAGGAAAAACAAAGAGTTGAACTAGTTCCTTACAACCCATAGGTAAATAATTCAATTAGAAATTCATACAACTATTCAATAGGGAGGTCTTATACATAAGGAATCTATGGGTATCTTGTAGTCACATTAAATCCTTTACTCCAATGTCCAAATTCCATTCTAGAAATATATGATAGATCTTGTTGTTGCATTAAGAAAAGGATAAAATGGCATTAAATGCACATAATACACCTATTGTCACTACAATAGAATTTACAAAGGTCAAAGATTACCTAAGTCTTGATATCGTCGCAATATAACACTATGTTCAACATTTCCAATATCACAAGTATTTAAAACCTCACAAGCCTTACAACAGAGGCGTTTCTTTGCCAAAGCCACAATTCTTACAAAATATACAATCATCTGACACAACCATGGTACCCTTCCTTTGGTCCCCATGATAGTTCCTCTATCAAGTGTATTGTGCTTAAGAGGTCAATAATTATCTAGTCATAATATTGATATGATGCAAGATTATTTCAAAGCTTCTCCATTTCTTCCATTATGGAGGGGATAAGGCATAAAAGAATAAGATTGGTATTGTTACGCCAAAAGGTAGGGAGAAAAAAAGGCCCATGGGGTCACGTGACAAGGATGATGAAATGGTGGTTCGGGATGGTCAAATTCAACATGCGTGTTGCTCATCTAATGCAGAGAAGAACCCCCTTGAGGATTTGTTGGAATGGTAGAGCGAGGAAAAAAAAGGTGGAAGAGGGATGGAAAGATGTGAAAAGGAAAAAAGGAAAGAAAGCAAAGAAGGAATCTTTTGATATGGTAATAAAATCTCAGACCAATGGAGGTGTGAGTGGTAAATATGATTGATTGATTTCTCTAGGATATTTGATTTTATTGCGTTCAGAGGGGTTTCAAGTTAGACTTGCTTATGGGTCTTTTTGTCAGTGATTTTTCTTTGGGAAGGTGGTTTCCTTGATTGGTATTGTCCATGGCCCAGGCCAGACTATTATTGAGGATCAATCAAATTCAAACTTATTACCAGTTAAAAAAATGGTAATATAAGGGTTGCATTACATTGATCAATTGTCAAAAATTTCAATGAGCTAATTTGCATACATCCTAATGATTTTATTTGAAATGTTTTAAAACCCTTTTAATAAGGAAGAAATACATAGTAATTGGATGTAATAAAACCTAGAACTTTTATTATTATGTGGTATTGGTTGTCAAATCTTTGGTGTCTTTTATTATTTGGTCACATGATTTTGTTACGAGTGTAATTATGTCTTGCATCCTTAATGATTCATCTTATTAAACAGGTCTATAAGGTTAAATGATTTAACTAGATTATTGTCATAACCTTGAAATGGTAGTAGGACAAGTGTAAAATAACTAAATAATATACGAAATTGCCAATGCGATTTTATGAACTTATTGTTAAATGATATACATAATTTTGACCAACCAAGAATGTGATGGTTCAAGTTCAAGAAGTGAACTATGAAGCTTATGATATCATTATGCAGGAATGACCATTTTTGGAATACAGGTAGAAAGTCTTTCAAAGAAGCAATGGATAACAAACCTAGGATTCCGAAGGAAATGGAGTTGGCGCAATCTATCCCTGTGAAGAAAAATGGCTCTACAAAATGTAAGGGCTTTGGTGTGCCCCTTGTTAATAAACCTAATCAACATATGATAGTAGAGTTAGAAACTAAGAAGAATAGATTAAAGGACATCACTATCTTCTTTGTGGCCCAAGATATGGCTAAGTTACCCTTGCATGATTTTATGAATGATTGTATTCATCAAGTCTAGAATATCAAACTAGGGTTTCACTATACATTTTGTTGAATGCTTCAAAAGGTTTCTTTTTCCTAGTTGGATGAGGTGAATAGAGAGGAAGTCATTTCCCTCTCAAGCCCTAGATGGGATACTATAAAAATGTGCCACCTAACTTTGGAATTTGATACCTAAATCTTTTAACTCTATTGGCAGGGTTATCAGGATGGAAGAGTCTATGACTCTTATGTTGCATATGGATGCAAGGCTCCTTATTTCCATCTTCCCAAGCATTGATATTCTCGGTTATTTTCTTATAGAAATGGATAAGAGAATTGTCTCTTTCCCTATCAAGTTCTTGGGTGGTCTCAATGTGTGTTTCCTATGTCACAAAGAGGGCCATTAGAGGAGGAATTATCCTATGCTTAAATGAAAATCAAACCCTAATAGTCATTCGAGTGCTATTCATAATATTGAATCCTAGGTTGGAATTCACATGAATAAATTTACCAAATCTATGCCTCTGAGTGATCCTCCCTTGTACTTAGTGAAGGGAACCCCTAAGATTGTCCCATATATCCCTAACCTTTCAAATTATGACACTGAGGGCCATGATGTCACTCGACCCCCAGACAACCCATGAGATTCTCAACCTATTTCTAATAATGAAGTGTCATCTAGTCTTGAGGAGGATATTCATAGAGATGCCATAGCCAAAAAAATTATGAGTCTAAAAGAGACTCAGACAAACATATTCCCCATAAATAACATAAGATTCTCCATTAACACTATGAATAGATGAAAAACCTCTCCTGGTGTTCTCCCTTCACATAGTCTCCACGATGCACAACAATTGGCAATAGAGAAGATTAGAGAACTTGTTGCTAATAGAAAAGGTTCAGAAAAAGATATCACTAAGGGAGGGGATTTTTCATCTCTCCCATAGGAGTTTTATCTTCCAAAGGTAACTAGCAAGACCCCCCCTCCCTTCCCTGGGAAGATGGTGATTAGTGCCTTGGTGACTTCCTCTAATGCCAATAGGTTGAGGGGATCTATTGGAGGAGGCAACAATGTAGGCCCTGATGTTATTGATGAGGATGTTATGTACCCTATTAGTTCTACTAATGGAGAGGCCCTTGAGGCTATCGGAGTTTCTTATGGTTCAGATGCTAAGGATCACTTGTCTAACTTTCCCTTGTTATCATTCCTATTGATCGTTCCTCACTAGTTAGACCCTCCTAGTCTAATAACATTGGTTGTAGTCAAAATTGCACTAATGATCTTCCTTATAATGAAGGTGGAGCCCTTGGTAGTTCCCTTGATATACTAGATGGTTATAAGTCAAAGTAGGAGGATGTAGATGAATCAAATTGGGCCATTTTTTCCTTTTCAGAATCTAATGCTAAAAATGTTATGGTTGAAGATTTGTTAGCCCTTAAAGGCAAGAAGACTAGGAAAAAGGATAAAACCAAAGAAGATGCCCCCAAAAATAAAGCTAAAACTAGGGCCTCTAGCAACATTAAACTATCTTTGCGAGTTGAACTCTCTATTGAATTCAAGGTCACAAAAAAGAGAGGAAGGCCTCTAGGATCTACTAATTCTCAACTTGACAAGAAAGCTATTTCTAAGACCTTGACAAAGTGCTATAAGAGCTTCAAGGTCCCAATGGAAACTTTCTCGTGAAATTGAAATGTGCATCCTGGAATGTTAGGGGAATAGAATCCCCAGATAGAAAATACATTGTGAAAATATTTCTCACCTTGTATAAAAACATGGACATTCTTTTGTTGCAAGAAATAAAAGTTTTCCATTTCCACCTTGACATCAATCTTAAGTGCATATGGAGAGATGTGGTGTCCTTCACTACCAATCATTGTAAAGGTAGAGGTGGAGCTGCTATTCTAGTAGGGATCAGATGAAAGAATGTTGTCAATTGGGGTTCCTCTCCTTGCAATAGGGTTGTCTATGCTATCTTCAAGGATAATGATTCTACTTTTGGTGTTTGTTCGATTTATGCCCCCAATGAATACAAAGATAGAGTGGAGTTATAGAAATTGTTAACCTAGTTAGAGGATATCCCTTGGATCATGCCAAGAGATTTTAATATGGTGGAAGGGCCTCGAGATGAATCAGGGGGTAGTAAGTTTTATTGGAAAGGGGATGAAAAGTTCTTATGGCTCAGAATGTTACGAAGGCTCAACCTTTGGGGTCCTCTTACTGGGAATAAGCTTGATAATCTAGGAATATGGATCACTTGGTACAATTATTAGCAAGGGAAGAATAACATATATAGTAGGTTGGATTTATTTAATGCTAATAAAGACTTTTTTTAATATTTAACAAAGAAGCGGTAGGTTCTTGTGTTAAAGTGATCCCACATTCAATGTCTAATCACCACCCCATTGTTGTAGAGATATCATCTAGGGAGTCTATTTCTAGCATCAAGACTAGGGGGACTCTTTTTCCTTGACCACAATATTTCTAGATTGTGAGGAAGTTATTAATGTTGTTTTTATCATTAACAAATTAATTCATGGTCTTATCAAGAAATGTTTGCTATTAATAACTAGGTTCAAAACACAATCTCTTGGAATAAGTTGTTCCAAGTGGTGAGGAAAAAAGTAGCCAAAGATGCTAAATACCAGGAAGCTATTTTGCATGAGTAATTATTGGTAGTAGAGGACCATATACAAAATAAACCCTCCAACTTGGAAACCACTAAAGCCCTTGTTTTGGCCAATAATTCCATGAGAAGGATCCAAAATGATAAGATTCAAGGATCCAAGTTAAGAGAAAGGTTTAACTAGTTAAATCATGGTGATAAGGGAATTGAATATTTATTTCAATTGCTGAAAAACTAGGAGAAAAAGGAGAGAATCAAGAGTTTGTGGGAAGAAGGTGTCAATCTTATAGACAATAAATAGATCTCATTAATGTTCTATTAGTTCTATAGTAAGTTATTTTCTATAGAGGATTCAAGAGATACTATGGCAAGAGCTAGAGTTTAGATAAAAAATATCATTCCAAGAAAATTAAAGATTGAGGATGCCAACTTCCTTGATAAGGAGATAACAATAGAAGAGATTAAAAATTCCATCAAATCTTTTGGAAATGATAAGGCCTTGAGACTTGATGGGCTTCTTGGGGAGTATTACAAGTATAATATATAATGGATATGGGATGGACTTCTCAAGGTTTATGAAGAAGCTTTTAGACAAGGATCCCTTAGGAGTGACATAAACGTAGGAATTATCAAATTGATTCCTAAAGAAGGGGATAGGACCCTTATTAAGAAATATAGACCTATAAAACTTCTCAATGTTTCATATAAAATGCTTGCAAAAATCTCACCCAAAAGAATATAAGATATCCTTCTAAGTATTATTAATCCCACCCAAATAGGCTTTGTAAAAGGGAGTCACATTTTGGAGAATTTGATTACTTTTTGGGAAACAATGAGTTGGGAAATTGAATCTAAACAATGGGCTTGTATGATAATTGATTATGAGAAGGCTTATGACAGGATTGAATGAGAATTTATCTTCATGATGCTAGATGTACTCGGATATCCCAAACATTTTCAACACATGATTAGAATCCTTTTGAAAGATGCTAAAGCTAAGGTGGATATTAATGGATGTAAAACAAAGCCTATTCTTCTTTTTAGATCTATAAGATAGGGATGTCCACTAGCTTCTACCTTACTCTTTTACCTGTTAAGAGATGATGCCATTTTCCCTAGAGTTCAAGGTGTTATTATTCCTAATGGTGAGGATCTTGTTATTGTCGAATTTGTAGATGATACCTCTATCCTACTTTCTCTAGAAGATGATAAACTGAAGAGATTAATGAAAAAACTAGATATCTTTTGTCAAGCCTCTGAAAGTAAAATCTCTATTTCCAAGTCTATTATGTTGGGTTGTGAGGATACCCCCTAGTTCTCTAAGTATTGTCTGACATAGGGAGGCCCCAAGCACCATATCAAATATGTAGTACCTCCATATTTTTGCTTTCAGTTTTAATCAGTGCCGTACTCTTTTAGGCCACATTGCATGTGTGCATTTATGGATATTGTTTCAGTGATTGTGGATTTATCTGGATTATGTTCACGCTATGATGATATGTGACTTCATATTTAGATGGTTATGTTATTATGATGTGATGTTTCATGTGTTAGTTGGTTTATGATATACTTACCCCATACTAGCATGTGTATGGTGTTTATATGTATGTATCTGTATTATGTGTCTTTATGGTAGAGGGCAGAGGCGTAGTTACTCGCTTTGTCGAGATCCACACGACTGACCGTACCCTATCATTGCTTGTTATATGTTGTATGTACATGCTTTGTTTGGTGATGACAAGTTTGCAGGTACAGGGCATCGTCTTCCCTGAATTGGTAGGAGTGAGCGTGCCCACATACATTCATCTCATGGTAAAGAGGGGAGATAGTATTTAGACCCAAAACCCAATCTTTAGCCTATTTATCCTAATTAATGGATAAAGTGTCGTTTGACTACCTTGCCCAAGTTTGGTCAGGTTGGCCTAATTCGTGGATTCCATCTTGTGAGATTGTATGATGCATGAATGTTGCTGAAATTATTGCTTTGATTTGATTATTTTTGCTATGGTTATTTTAATTAATTATATAGTGGGAAAATAATGATTAAAGTATTTCTTATGTTGTTGAATAATTATTAATTAATTAAAAGTCAAATATGAGAATATTTGAATTTAATTAATTAATTGTGCTAAATTTTGATTTAATATATTTTTATTAAATTGTTGAAGAATTAGTGCATGTTTTAATTGTGTTGTAAATTATTAAATAATTTAAATGTGAAATTTTATTTTTGCATGTTCTTTATTTGTTTATGTGAAATTGGATTTCATAAGATAACTTGTAAATAGAGTTCCATGTGAGATGTGCATGAATAATATATTTTATAATTAAATATTGGTATTTTCCCTCAACTCAAGAAGAGGAGTTTGAATAGGAGTTGTTTGGTGACTCACTAGGGTTTTGCATGATAAGTGGGTTTGTTTTTTATCTATTTGGGGAAAAATTTGCATTCATTTTGGAGAACCAGGTTTTGCAAAAATTTTCAATTTTGGAGAGGGAGCATTTGAGGAATATTTTGTGCTTTCTTGTGTTCTTGAGAATTTGGTGTGAGAATTTTTCTGGGTGAAATGTGTGTGCATCTGGTATTGGAATTCTACATGCTGTGATTCAGAGTTGCAGGATTGAGCTCTACACATTCAGATTTGGGAGATTTAGCATTCTACAGTCAATTCCATCTCAGTTTCTTGCATTGGATTGAGGTAGGAGATTGATTTAATGTTTCTATAATTTTATTTATTAAATTTTCATTATATAGTTGTGTTTGATTTGATTTGAGAATGTAAATCTATTTTTCATTTATAATTCATTTTGGGTATTAGGAAAACCCTTTGTTTGATGCTATTGATTTTTATATTGTGACTTGGCATAGAAATGTTATGCTGCTGAAATTTTTGAGAAAAATTCATCCTAGGGCATTTAGAAAATAAAAAGTTAAAACTCTATAGTATGTTCTATAGTATGAATGATTTGATTAAATGGGTTGTTCTCAAAAATTCATTTAGAGTTAAAAAAATACATGCTGTGTAAAAATTCCATTCTCTGTTAAAATACACAGTAAAAAAAAACAAAACATACCAGTAAAGACAAAATTAACCTTCCTTGTTTTTAATTGGTGAATTGTTTATCCAATAATGTGAAGAGAAAACATTGATAAGAAGAAAGAATAAATTATGCTGTTAAATTTTGTAATTTGTCTATTTTTCCATTTCTGGAATAAAATTTTAGGTTTGTGTATACTTCCATTTTCGGAAATTGACTTTATCATTAAAAAATAATAATAATAATAATACTTAAACTTTGGTATTCTATGCAGAATTACCTTTTTAAATATAAGTTTATATATAAATTAAAATATTATTAACTGCTTCTTTTGAAAAGTTATTGGTGTTTCTAAAAAAATATATATATAAAAAAAGGTTTGAAAAGGGCAAGTCGCAGGTGGGGGCCACCAAATCACCCCCTGCCTACTTCCCCTACACCGGCTGGCACGCTGGTCCCCACGGGAGACCGTGACAGACCTGGTGCTCTACACGGTTCCCGTGTACAGCAACTGGCCTGTGCACGGCCGACCGTGGCAGGCCACGCGGCTTTGGGTGCGGGCATGGCCCCCCCAAACTATGTTTTTTTTTATAGTTTTTTTTTTTTTTGTTATATCATTTTGTATTGTTAATATTAATAATTTGAATTTGTTAGTTTTATTAAATTATAATATTATATATATATAATATTATAATTGGTTAAGGGATTAAATTTCTTTTTTATATATATATGATTTGTAAATGAATTTATGGTGGCTATAATTTCTTAATAATTTAATTTTATTAATATGATCTATTCAAATTTTAATAAAATTTTATTATTATGTTTTGTTTAAGTTTAATAATAGAATTTCATTTAATATTATTAATTCTTGTTAATGGAATTTCTTATTTGTCTTAAGCGCAATCTTGTTAGAAGATTTTTTGTCAAGGGTAATTGGGTTATAAAGTTTTCTTGATTTTGTTTTAATCATTCGATCTTAGGAATGTCAAAATAGAGGAATGAGACTCTAACCTTGCAACTTATCTATTGCGATTCATAGAACAAAGTTTTGATTATTTTCTATCAGAATTGGGCATCTTGGTTATAATGAATTAATTGACACTTCTTAGGTTATCTGAACTACTTGTGGTAACATTAAACATGATTATTGTGAAAACTCTCCAGTAGATATTTTTCTTGAATTCATTTGTAATGATTATGATACATATTGAGTTATGGTTTTTATTTTAGTTCAATTTGATGCGATTGTATATTCTTCGTGTCTTCTTTGACATTATGGGATGTCGGGTTTTAGATAACCTAGGAGAATACAGAGGCCAAGGTATGTGATAGGTAGTAGTGTTTTTCAGTTATGTATGGTGTGTGTGCACTTTGTCTGATTATCATTTATGTTTGACCATTGGGCTCATGTTATATTGTTCTCTGTTTGTGGTATCTCTGTGACTATATCTAGTTCTTTTGTGTGAATTTGGATATGAGGTTATGAAGTTGTATACCTGATTTGATCTAGGAGAGATCTATGAGCCTAGGGTAGTTTACCTAGGTATGTGTTAGGAGGTGGCTTGCAATAAGCACCGGAGCTCACAAGTGGCTGCTGTTGACCACTTATTGTAAGTTATTGTAAACAAGTGATAACCTAATTATATTAAGGGAAACAAATGAACCTAATAAGATAGTTTTCCTCTCCCATGCTTGAGTGCTAGTATAGACTGAGATGAGGATGAGATGATGCTTTCTGCCTATTGGGGTGCGTGTTCTGGCATAGTTAATGACTTCGTCAGTATGAGAATTCATTGATTTCATGTATGGTCACTTGAGTTCCAGAATTTAGAGTGATTACCAGGATGAGACTCAAGGGTTAGACGTACATGATGACACCTACCTACACATAGTCTAGTTATCCTACAAGGTTGGTTGCCTCTGGATTAGCGAGTCATACTTTTCACTACTTTTGTTGACCTTGAGTTAGTAAGCTATCAGGATTCCTTTCCTAGTGGTGTTTCTTGTATGGACTTGATTATCCGTTTGGGGTCTAATGTTATCTCCTCAGCACGGTGGGGTAGACCTTTGTGGTTCTACACAGACGAGTGGTAGTGTTTCTTTACCATTTGAGATTTGACGTCCTGGTACCAGTGCTTGATGGTGTCTTTTCAGATGGATTCCTTATGTTACTTCTTCTATGATATTCTTATGTACTTACTCTTTATTGTAAATCTTGTATTAGAGTATCGCATGTGATACTTAATCTGGATAATTGTAATTTAGTTGTTAGAATGATTAATGCATACCCTGCGACATGTGCAGTGGATGTATATTTATTAGATTTAATGATTGTTCATGAAATGTAAACAATACGATGTAATGGTGGTATTTATTTTAAGGAATCATTTGTTGATGTTATTTGTTATGTTATGTTAGTAAGTAATGCTACGTCATGGGACCCATTAGAGTTGTAACCTATATTTTCAATGTGTGTTATGTGAGATAATGGTTATTGCTTTATGTGGTTGTTTATTTTGAATGTTAACTTTAGAAAAAAAAAATTGTTCACCAAACTTAGTATCATGTTTTAGGTTAGTTTCTTTTGGGTTCCCTGGCGGGGTGTTACAAAATATCTAGGCATTCCTTTCTCTATTTTCCTTGACCTCAAAGAAACATGGTGTTGGATTAGAAATAGACTTGAGAAGAAATTGGGTAGATGGAACAAACACTTCCTATCTTTGGTAGGTAGATACCAAGTTTGTCAAAAGATTCTTTCCTTATACAATATCTATTACACTTCATCTTGGATATTTAACCAATATCAATTCAACTATATTCAAAAGAAAAATAGGAATTTTTGTGGTTAGATAGAAAAGGGGGTAAAAACTAGCATGTAATGAATTGGAAATGGTGTACCATGAGAAAGAAGGTTGGCGGCCTTGGTCTTAAAGACTTCATGACCCAAGGGATTTCCCTCTTTTCTAAATGGATCTATAAACGAATGCAAGGTCCTTAACCTTGGAAAATTTTGATTATAAATAATATCAGTAGAGGAGTCCCCCTCAAAGGATTTTCTTAGAAATGGCTTCCCATGTGTGACCTTATCACATGCTCTTGCCCTATTAGAGTTACTAGATTAGATATGTTTAAAGCCACATGGAAGGCTTGGGAATCAGTGAGAGACCTTACATCTAGTAAATACATTTTAGTAGAGGACAACTCAATTTGTCGGGAGAAGTCTATCTGGTGGAGCCTAGTGCATAGAGACAAACCCCTTTCCCTCTTGCAAGGTTGTTCAACAAGATAGTGGGCTAATTAATAAAGGCATAAGGTTTATGAAAAAAATTATTATTGATGGACAACTTATTGAGTGGGAAATCCTTAGAACTGGCTGTGGCATCTATCACGAACACTTTAGAACTTATTTTATCCTTAAAGCTTCTTACCAAGCCCTCTCCCTCCCCAATCCCTATGACTTCAAAGAGCTTAGATTCCTCTCATATCCATGGAATAATGGTACCCCTCTTCATATCATCAAAGCCAAGGACATTTACTCCCTTCTTGCATATAATAATGATATCTTTTGTCACCTTAATAATTTCTAGTCTCTTAGCTTTAGTACCTCCCAGTGGTAGACTTATGTGGATAAGTTATGGGGTAGAGATGTGGTTCTTAAAAAGAAATATTTTTTTGGAAACTTCTTTTGCATAGACTTCCTGTGAAGCATCCTAATGGTGAATTTAATTTATGTCCTATCTATAGAACTCTAAAAACTATTATACACATATTCTTTGATTGATTGGTAGCCAAATAAATATGGGGTCTCTGTGGTCTATCTGTGCACAAGAATATTCATGGCACTAAAATACTATTTGGCAATATCTTGGGTCTTAAAAAAGACTTCAATATTTTTCACTCTATCTTATCAGTTGATATTCTTTGGTCTATTTGGAAAATTAGGAATAACAATGTTTTTAATGACATATCTAGAACCCTTACTGAGTCTCTAAGGAGACTCACCTATATGACATTTATTTTTAGGTCATAGTTACATTAAGGATCTCATGAAGCTTGAAAATATTCTTCGGGATGGCTTGGTCATAATTCTAAGGGAATAGATATCTAATGGTTATATCTGGACTTGGGCTACAACTGATAGACCCCCATTTTAATTTTCCCTCCAAAAATTCTTTACTGAGATTTGGGATTAGGAGGAAAGGAACAAAAGGAACAATGACATTCCAACCCTTGTACCACCTATTTTAGTAATTCTTCCATTGATTGTACCTATAGCAGAAGTTCCTCCACCTTCTCCGATTGTTGAAAAGGCTGATCATCCATATTTGTAGAGAATCAGGGATGACAGTGTGCTTAGATGTACAAATAGAAACACAAGTTGGATAACATGGATAGAGATAAGAGATGATGAAAAAATCAAATATTCTCTATACTAGTTTCTTCATACTTATGTATAGCATGATACTATCATATAGCTGGTTTATTAGTAGTTTTTTTATTAGATAAAAAGTATTCTCAAGAACTTGATGTAATGCAAGGAGGATTGAGTATTCTCAAGAACATAAAAAACACCTTCTACCTATACAAATTATCATAGACGAGGAAAAAACATTGTGAGGTAATACAAGGAGGATTGACATAAAAATTGTATGTTATTTTTTTTCAATTTAAGAGATATAATAAGCTCTTGTTCTTTTAGTTGATCCATTGTCAACTAGACTACTAGTTAAATGATGAAATATGTAATTTTTTAAAGAAAATAATTGTTAGTCAAATTCATGAATGGTAATTGTATTTTGTGTTGTGTTTTCAATGTCAACAACTTTAAATCCAAGTTAATAAAAGACTACCTTTAAGGAGTTAAGTTCAATTGCAAACATAAAATAATCATTAGGGTCCATAGCTACATTGTTGCATTCAATTTTTTCAATGTTTAATTCTCAAATTGTCCTACATAAAAACCAACATATTATGAAATTTACAAACACTAAAATACTTACAGCTCGAGAACCAAGAGAGCCTTTCCACCACGAGTACCAAGTCCAACTCATTGTGAGATATACAACAAAGTACCCCAAATGTCAATCTGTCATAACAATATACTAAAACTATTAATATGGAAAAAATAACAGTCTTGCATGGGAGATAGGATACTAGACAAAGCATCGATTTTTTTTAGTGTTTTATCAAAAGGAAAAAGAATGCAAACTGTAAGGCTGCATGTTTATGACATGAGCTAAGAGCAATTTTGTAGAAAAGTGAGTTGAAAAAAAGGGAAAGAATATTTCTTAAATTTTTTAAAGTTTTTTAATAAAGATTATATTTTTTTTGGTTTTTGAAATAATAAAATCAATTCCCTACTTTATGGATTTAATATTCTTATTAAATTTTATTAAGCTAGGAACCAACGAGGTGGTCATGATCGACATAGCCTAGTGGGGATTTGAACCTTGATGGTAATTTCAACATTGCCATAACTTAACCATCACACCACGGGGTAAACTCCATAATCCTAATTATTATTAATTATTACATTTCTAAAAATATTATAATTATGATTAAGAACAGGACTAGGAATAAGATAAGAATTATAGCTAAAATTATTCAAAAACTTAAAATAAATTAAAAATTATATTATCCATAAAAATCAGTAAAATATGACTAATAGATAAAATACTATCTTAAGCTCCAGAGTTTTCATATTTCATTCATCTAATATTTTTATTTATGTTCTATTGTAAATTGTTGCAATGCCACTCTATAATTCTTTACTAACATGTCATTAGTTCATCAATTTTTAACAAATATTGATTCTAATGAAGAGATTTAGTTGCATTTTTATCTCTACAAATCAAACTTAAAGACAACATCACTAATTCTTTTTATATAGGTCCAATATTCTATTTGATTCAAACTATTGACAAACCCACCTTTCAATTACTATGTCATAACTTATCTACCATCTAGAAAACAAATATTATTATTATATTGTTACAAAGGCAAGTGCTTGCTACTAGTGGCATTTGTTTTTGAAATTAGATTCTTATTTATCTGTACTAAAATATTTGTTTGAAAAAATAATAGATAAATAGATACTATATTCTAAAAGTTATCAATTTTGTACATAATTTCTTTTGTTTTAATCTAATCTATATAATGAATAATGAGATAGATTTTTCTTTCCTTGAGTTTTAATGTGTCAAAAAGATTTTATATAACTTTAACAAGAAGATGACATACTAGTATTGATACCTTCTTAATTTGAACAATTTATTTTATTGCACACTATAAATCTTTATATTAATATTTATTATTTTATTTTAAAGATCCAGTTAAATCTTTATCTCCTCAATACTTCTTAGTACTTATCTTTAAGTAAATACTATTATATAAAGTTTTACTTATACAATTATTGATTTTTTTAAAGTCAACCAATTATTAAATTCTTTTTTAATACAAACTTGTATATTTATTCAAAACTAATTTAAAATTTCATATTTTAACAAAAATGTAAAAATTAATCATCTAAATTCCATAAGGTCTCATTCTAAACATCATCAAATTAAATTATATTCAATTCCCTAGATGACTCCCCTTCTTCTAGCAAGAGAAAAATTATTACAAGGGAAGCTTGAGCTGCATCGAAAATTGCTTAATTCTAATCAAGACAATATAACCATTCAATCTTCCATAGCCTCTATAGAAACCCAAGTAAACCGAATCACTACAAGAGAAAATGAGCTAAGATCCATGCTAGATTACATTGGTTTAGAGAAGGAAACAAAGGTTCCAAATACCTATTTTAGTTCTTAAACTATAAACATAAAAAGGAGGCTATTGGTCCAATAATGGATGAGGATGGACCAATGTAAATAGAAAAGGTGCAGCCCAGTTTGGAATGAATAAATAAAGTAGAATGGAGAGATCTACATATATCAAGCCATGCCAGAGAGGTGAAAGGGACCAACATGTGAGGTAGAAGAGACTGGTGCGTAAGGACATGGTAGAGGCACATACAAGGTAAATGCAAAGGGGAATGCATGAGTTTAGGTTGTGTGTGAGCCTTGGAGGAGAGGAACATGCCAACGTAGAAAAAACATAGTGTTTGAGTGCACTGAATGGAGGGCTAGAACAAGGTAAGAAGATAAACCAAGGAGAAAGCTCACACATAGGCAAAGATAAGGAAAAATGTGAAAGGGCTGCATGTGGGTTTATCCCACATGCACCCCAATTTGATCTCATGGAGTGTTTAAATGCAAAGCCGCCCAAGTTAGTGGTAAAGTGAAGAGAGAAGGAGGCAGGCTAGCCTTTGCCCTTGTGGGCCTACCTAGATTTGTGTGCTAGCTGGGCGCTTATAGACAAATTTAAATGAAGTATTTAAAAAATCTCATGGATTTAGTCCCACATTGGCTGGGAAAGGAGGATTTCAAATCTTTATAAGACCCAGCGATTGCATTACATTATGAAGAAGGAGCTGGAGGCTATGCACATGCGAGTGCTCTGGAGGTGCCTTGGGAACCATGTCAGCGACCTGATAAGAAGATTATTTTGTAGATAGGTGGCAGCTATAGGACCAGTGAAGCGGACACATGGTGCTTAGTTGCGTAATCGCCAAATTGGAGGGCAGTTAGTACTAACATTTGGCTATCCGGAGAATGGTCAGTCACGTAATCTCTAAATTCTTGGCCATCAATGCAAACATCAAGCGATTAAGAGATTGCTTAGTTGCCCAATCGCTAGATGAGTTCGTGTTTCGAAGAAACATTCAGAGACTTGGAGAATGTAGTGTTGGCAAGATCTCCAGATTCCTGGTAGTTAGTGGATGTCATCTAGAGATCAAGAGATAAAGGGCATTCGCCAGTTCACCAGATTGTAACCATGGTCAAGAATATGATTTGGAGATTCAGAGAACAAAATCATTCACTGGTTCTCTAGATGTAACTAGGGTTAAGGGCTTCATCCGAAGATTCAAAGAATAAGCATTCATGTGATCTCCAAATAGAGGTAGTTAAAGCCTAGGTTAAACTTAGCAACCAATTAGCTCACGAAAAGTGTCACAGGAGATGAGGTGGATCAATGAGAAAATCACATAGCGCCACATGGCACATGGAGGCAGCATAAAAATTCAAATATCTGCACAAAATAATTTAAAAAAATGATAAAGTTTGCACTATTGAGATGAAATCCAAAATTTAAATGATTGTGTATGCTCACAGAAATAATCCCTAGAGCCTTTATTTTTACCCAAATATAGGCATATTATATGTTTTAAAAAATGTCAGGAAATGAGGAATCCAATGATGATGATTGATTTCAGATACTACTTGGTGGGAAAGAGCAGTAAGGGCTTGCATTTCGGAATCAAATCAGTTGTGGAGAAATGATTGCAAGTGAAGGTAGATGAAGAAGATCAAATGGAGATCAAAGTTGGAGGAGAATTTGGAGATATTTTGTGCAAAGAATGGACAACTGTCAGTTGGTTGTAACTATCTTCATTCTCCTATATCTCAGTTTTTCTTCATTGTTACAGGGATGGTGAATTGAAGGCTACAAGCAATGGTCTGATTCTTGTCTACTTTCATAGCTATTTGTCATTGTAAATGTATTGAAGCAGAGGAATTTTTAATGAGAGAACAAATGGATTCCATTTGTATGTCTATTTGATGTCTTCATGTGTTTATATTTGAATCTTTGTGTATTGAGTTTGTAAGGAAAATTAAGTACACTCGTTATAAGGTAACTGTGAAATTGTTCTTGAGTTTCTTTCAAGGGAAGGGTAATTCTTGAGGGTAGTTTTAGAGGATTCAATATTTGCATAAGAATTTGATTTCTAGATATGGAAATGAAAGAGTGACTTGTAAGGCATTTCACTTGGATTCAGGGTGTGTTTTTGTTGAAAGGTTTTTGTGAATGTATGTTTACTTGACTCTTTGCCCTAGATTAGGCACTGGTCTCTACTTGTTTGGTAGTTATCACCATCAATCAAAATTAAACCAGCTCTTTTATTTTAAAGTTAATTTGGTTTGAATGATTGAATATCTATGTTCAAGACACTTAATCCATTGGAAGATTCACTGTGAAGTAGTGAATCACAAGAGGTACACCCGCCTGAGTCTATGGAGCTCAAAGTGAAGGACTTGGTCCTTGTTGATTAGTCTTTTCTTGTTTGAATCAAGAGTGTATGAATCATAGAGTTCCATCTAAGCACCCAGGGCTTGTGTTAGGATTCAACAAGAAAAATAGCTAACAAATTGGCGACCTTACTGGGCAATGACCATAAGAAAGATTTGTTTGAGAAGTCCAGACTGGCTTAGTCCATCCGAGTCACAACAAAATTGGAGACTCTACTGGGGACTAGAATAAAGGACAACATGTTTAAGATGATTGTTTCCTTGCTTTGCTAAATCATCCCAGAGTTTGGTCCGGTTTGGTTATAGTATCAAATTTCAAAAAAAAATTTATATCTTCTCACCATGTGTGAGTGGTGACTCTGAGTCTCTGTTTGATCAATGTTTTGTAATATGAAATTGTAATGTATTTTATGATCCCGACAAACAGTTGTATCATGTGAAATTGTGTTGTGTTTGCTAGTAAATAAGGTTTAGATTTGAGAAAAGGTTCTCAGCTGATTCAGAATTTGTCCTCTGAAAAAGAGGTGGAGAATCTACCAAGGTTTGAAAGGTGATTTGAAGGAGACTTCAAATCAATATTTTGCACCAGAAACAACACTTCCAAGTAATATTTTATCAAAGTAAAAATAGTCCCTAAATAGTTGAACAAGTCACTAAGAAAAGGGGAAAATTAATCTTGAAGTTTAAGTCATATTTCTGGATAGAAGATTCAGTTGCTGAAATGAGTATCAAAAATATTTTGGGGTTTAATGAAGTTAGTGGTTGCATGAATTTGAATAAAGATATTGTCATGAGAACAAGCTGTATTGTTTTGTCAATGTATTAAAATGGAGTTTCCAGCTTTGATAGATCAAGATGTTGTTTCTAGATCTGAAAGTTATCAGTCAGATTTAGAAAATTATAATAGAGAACTTCATTTGATAAATAAAATAATCCAGCATAATTGCATACTGATTTTAAGATGTGCAATAGGGGAAAGGGAAGAAGAATCAACAATTTCATACTATAAGAAATTTCTTGTCGCTTGTAGTGAACTTCCTATGGTATTGAGTTTCAAGAGTCTCAATATGCTGAAATGTTTCTTGAACTTGGTATGTCTGAATCAGTTAGTTGGACTACATCCTTTAGAGATGAAGCACTTGAAAATATTAAACAATGGATAGATTCATTTGTAGATGCTGAATCTAGTTGTGCTGAGGATGCTGAATCTTGTGATGCTGATAGTGCTGGTTATTATGCTGATGATGAAATATATGGTTATGAAGATGTAGGAGATGAATCTACAGTTGGTAGTAATTCTCTTGAGTCTGTAGATTTTCCTTTTTCTCAGTATGATGATAGTGGTTCCTTGTTTTAGCTTGATGATGTTTTGTGTGAACATGAAGAATATGATTATAATGCAAATGATAGTTCCTACAGTGACTACTTTTCACAAGGTATTATGAGACAAGAGATTTCAGCCCCTGTTTTAGATGGGGAAGATATATGCAGAATCAACAATGAGACCAAAGAGATGGAATGTGAAGTTCAATGCTTACTAAGTAGTGAGACAATTTCAGAACTCTTAGAGACTGAGTTTCAGAGGTATACTCCCAAATTTGTTTCTAAAATCCCATGCTCGGTAGATATAAGTTTTGATGAAGATGAAACAAGTGATGGCATGATGTGTGAAACATTTATGGATGTCCTTTCTCCCATTTTTTATCAGCAATATGAAAGTATACATCATTATAATAAGTTTGATAATGTTATATTTGATGAATATGATGATTCAGGTACTAGTGTGGATTCAATTTTTCAAGAGGCTAGTGTCAGTGGTTCTTATTTACATTTTGATGTTGGAGAATGTGGTAAATCTGAATGTGTTTTCTTAGATTTACAAATGATTGATGATTCAGTCACTAACAGTGCTTGTTCCCTTTTAGAAAGTGCTGATATAATTTGTGATCAACAAGTTGTTTCCAATTTTGTGCAATCAGATTTTTGTCTTGAGAGGTTCTACTTTAGTTTGCAAAGTGCTAACATAGAAATGACTTATTTTTTGCTACAGACTAATAATCAGTATGCTGATGCTTCCAGCCATGAAGTTGAGTTGGAGTGTTTCCTTTTTCAGCATGACAGTGATAATGAAGAGTGTGATGTTTTAATGTCACAAAGTGATTAGTACTTATGGCAGCTTGATGGTCTGGTTTTGTTAAGTGGTGGTGAGTGTAATGATCATTTTTTCCATAATATGTTGAAAGTGGGTCACAATGTTTTTGACAGGCTAGATGGAAGGTGTAATTTCAGTTTACCTTTGTTATATGGTGATGAAAATCATTTGTTTAATAGGGGTAAAAACTGATTAAGGTTTTGGGGCTTTGAGCCTTTTTGTAAATATTGTAAATCCTTGTATAGTTTCTTTCCTTTCAGTTGTGTGCATCTTTTCTTTCAGTAGGTGGGTCCCCTATTTCAAGTTTTGAGTGAAGAAAGTGAAAGTTGATATTCTTTGGGTGGTCTTCTGTACCCAAGATTATGGATTCTCTACATGCCCACAAGGGGAACGCGTCCCCAGTCAGAGCCACTATTGGAGCTCAAAAAACCTTGAATATATTTTGAGTCCATATTTGCAAATATTTCCTCTATGTCAGATTAATGTCCCAAAAATCATTGTAAGAGCTTAGTTTGAAGTGCATAGAAAATGGGGCCTGTTGTTTTTCATGATGAATCGCTTGGATAGGGTGTTTTTCACCTATCATTTGACATATGTAATAGGTTTGAGGTCCTAGTTTTTAGTTCTGACATGTTTCAGAAGTGGCTATTTGAAGGTGTTCCTAAAAATCTGCATAGTGTCTATTCAGAATTTCATTAAGTAGCCCACTTCGGAAGAGTGCATCTAAGGTCCAGTGAATAGTCATTGCATGTGAGTTGTGGCATCATGCTGTAGGAATGAGAGAGAGTATTCTTACCCATTTTTAGCCCCCCATGTGCCCATTTGACCTCTTTGGCAGTGCCATCCAGTTTGCCAAATTGTTAAAAATCTGAGTATGTGTATTCCAGTTTTCTGAATGGCCTGCTTTGGTGTCTTGTAGTTTGCACCTGGTTCTAGGTCAAGTATAATTGAGAGTTGTTCCATATTGTAAACCTAGGAATGAATTACCTAGAAGAATTTTAGGTCTCTGCCAATCCATCTGATCACTTTTCTAAGCCAATTCTGAACCTAGTTTCTACATAATTCACTGTTTTTAATCCTAAATATGTCTAACAAGTTGACTTTGGTGTTTAATTGCATTTCACCATGTGATCTTTTGGGTGAATTAATTATGGACTCATATACCTTGTATGGAAGTGAATTGGTCTCCAAGTTTCCGGTTTGTGAAGGTCTCAATTGGAAAGTTTTCAAAGCCAATTTCTGAAGTGATTTGTGCAAATTTGATAATGTGGACAGAATCAATTTTCTAAAGCACCATGTTTGGTTGTTAAAATCTTTTGGCTCAAGTCTTTTCATGAATTCTCCTTTGACCAATGTACTCACATGATGTAAGTGAACTTGTATTCCTAATGGTGTGTTCTTGTGAAGTCTTTGGATCAGTTTTGAGGACACTTCCAGAGGCCAGTTAGTGTTATTGGTCAGTTTTGCAGAGATGTGAAAAATGAGCTGTGGTCAATTTTTTCTGATTCACTAAGGTTTGTTCTCATCAAGGGATTTATTTTTGGATAAGAAAAGGTTGGCAAGTTAGGTGTGACTTCATCTGTAGAAACTTCTATCAGTGATGCACTAGAGGCCAATGAGCTTATCAAGTTGAAGGTGCATGTCACTTGTCCTAGTGATCCAGATGTTGTAGCTTCATGGTTGTAAGAAGAAACAAGATCAGTAGTGGTTGGGCAGATTGGTCGTACCTTTATACTATATAGAACAAGTCCTCGTAAAGCTACACCAACAGACAGAAAGAAGCCATCACCAAGACCACAAAAACAACAAAAAATGATGCATTGCAAAACTTGCTAGAGTGAAGAATAGAAAATCTTAAAACTACTTGGGTGGAGTGTGTGTAGTGTGGAGCCCATAACAGGTAGTTGTATTTCTTCATGTGATGGTCAAATCCCATTTCACGATCATTTTTGGCAGGTTCATCATTTTCAATACTCAGCTTCAAAAACTATACAACTCAATATTGTCTATACGATGAACAGCCTCCATGTCACATTATGATGGCAACAATAGAGCCTATGTTTGTACTGACTTCCAAATATCCATGTGGCTTAGGGTAGTTTTTTCTTCTTCATGTGTCAACATGGATTTGAAGGGGCACACACTAGATGGAGGCTACCAGAGAGTTTTGAATGATGAATAAAGTTAAAAGGAAGTGCGTGGAGGCAACTAAGTGCTTGGGGTGTGCATAAATGTGGCAGACGTAGCCTACAAATCAAAAAGTGGCGCATGAGTCTTTGCATGTTGGGTGCATAGGATCACAAAGATAAAGTGCCAAATAAAAGATGGCTGCATGCATACAAATCAAAAGTGGTGCGTGTTACCAAGGCTGCACATGGTGAAAGATGAGTGCGTGAATGTTTTCAGTAGGTGCGTGATATGTAAAGGGGTAGCATGCCAGTTTGCTGGAAGGAGTGCTTGAATTTTTAAATATATACACTGAAAGGGGAACCAATGTAAATAGAAAAGGTGCAGCCTAGTTTGGAAGGAATAAATAAAGTGGAATGGAAAGATCTGTGTGTATCAAGCCATGCTAGAGAGGTGAAAGGGACCAGCGCGTGAGGTAGAAGAGACTGGTGCGTAAGGACATTGCAGAGGCACATACAAGGTAAATGCAAAGGGGAACATGTGATTTTAGGCTATGTGTGAGCCTTGGAGGAGAAGAACATGCCAGTGTAGCAAACACAGAGTGTTTGAGTGCACTCAATGGAGGGCTACAACAAGGTAAGAAGATAAACCAAGGAGAAAGCTCACGCACAGGCAAAGATAAGGAAAAACGTGAAAGGGCTACATGGAGTGTTTAAATGCAAAGCTGCCCAAGTTAGTGGTAAAGTGAAGAAAGGTAGTAGGTTGGCCTCTGCCCTAGTGTGCTCGCCCAAATTTGAATGTCAGCTAGGCACTTATAGACAAATTTTAATGAAGTATTTATAAACTCCCAAGGATTTAGTCCCACATTGGCTGGGAAAGGAGGATTTTGAATGTTTATAAGACCCAATGCTTGCATTACATTGTGAAGGAGTTGGAGGCTATGCACGCCTGAGCACTTCAGAGGTGCCTTGGGAACCATGTCCATGGCCCTATAAGAAGATTATTTTGCAGACAGGTGGCAGCTACAGGACCCGTGAAGCAGACATGTGGTGCTAAGTCTCGTAATCGCTAGATTGGAGGGAGGTTAGTGCTAACATTCGGCAATCTGGAGAACAGTCAGTTGTGTAATCTCCAAATTCTTGGCGGTTAGTGCAAACATCAAGTGACTCAGAGATTGCTCAGTCGTCCAATTGCTAGATGAGTTCACAGTTTGAAGAAACATTTAGAGACTTGGAGAATGCAGTGTTCACTAGATCTCCAGATTCCTGGAAGTTAGTGGATGTCATCTAGAGATCAAGAGATAAAGGGCATTTTCCAGTTTGCTAGATTGTAACCATGGTCAAGAATATGATTTAGAGATTCAGAGAACAAAGGCATTCGCTGGTTCTCTAGATGTTACCAGGGTTAAGGACTTCATCCAAAGATTCAAGAATAAGCATTTGCGTGATCTCCAAATAGAGGTAGTTAAAACCTAGGTTAAACTTGGCAACCAATCGAATCATGACAAGTGTCATAGGAGATGAGGTGGATCAATGAGAAAATCACATAATGCCACATGGCACATGTGGGCCACATAAAAATTCAAATGTTTGCACAAAATAATTAAAACAAATGATAAAGTTTGCACTATTGAGATGAAATCCAGAATTTAAATGATTGTGTTTGCTCATGAAAATAATGTTGGAGCCTTTATTTTGGTCCAAATATAGGCATATTGTATATTTTCAGAAACTACAAGAAATGAGGAATCCAATGATGATGATTGATTTTAGATTCTACTTGGTGGGAAAGAGCATTAAGGGCTTGCATTTCAGAATCAAATCAGTTGTGGAGAAATGATTGCAAGCGAAGGCAGATGAAGAAGATCAAATGGAGATCAAATTTGGATGATGATTTGGAGATATTTTGTGCAAAGAATGGACAATTGTCAGTTGGTTGTAACTGTCTTTATTCTCCTATATCTCAATTTTTCTTCATTGTTATAGGGATGGTGAATTGAAGGTTGCAAGCAGTGGTCTAATTCTTGTCTACTTTCATAGCTCTTTGTCATTGTAAATGTATTGAAGCAGAGGAATATTGAATGAGAGAACAACTAGATTCCATTTGCATGTCTATTTGATGTCTTCATGTGTTTATATTTGAATCTTTGTGTTTAGAGTTTGTAAGGCAAATTAAGTACACTGGTCAAAAGGTAACTGTAAAATGATTTTTGAATTTCTTTCAAGGGAAGGGTAATTCTTGAGGGTAGTTTCAGAGGATTCAATAGTTGCATAAGAATTTGATGTTTGGATATGGGAATGAAAGAGTGACTTGTAAGGCATTTCACTTGGGGATGTGTTTTTGTTGAAAGTTTTCTATGAATGTATGTTTACTTAACTCTTTTCCCTAGATTAGGCACTAGTCTCTACTTGTTTGGTAGTTATCACCATCAATCAAAATTAAACCAATTCTTTTATTTTACAGTTCATTTGGTTTGAATGATTGAATATCTGTGTTCAAGACACTTAATCCACTGGAAGATTCACTGTGAAGTAGTGAATCACAAGAGGTACACCCACATGAGTCTGTGGAGCTCAAAGTGAAGGACTTGGTCCTTGTTAATTAGTCTTTTCTTGTTTGAATCAGGAGTGTAGGAATCATAGAGTTCCATCTAAGCACCTAGGGCTTGTGTTAGGATTCAGCAAGAAAAATAGCTAACACAGTCTATGGTGGCCATATTCTTAAATAATCTAATCACCTTTTTAAGAAGGGAGTGAGACACTTTATGATATTTGGGACTTAAACTCTCTCAACTTGATCAACTAGCAATGTTTCAAGAATTCTTTTAATCTTAATAACAAGTATAAAGGGTTTCTAGTATTTTTTAAGTCATAAGTACTTATTGAATTCCTTTTGAATTTGTGCACCCCTCATAGTGCAACCTCTTCAAGGATTGGTTGTGGCTACATAATTATCATTGTTCATCTTTTTTTCTAAAAAATATCTATATATGAATTCTCTTTACAATGAAATACAGTTCAAGTCAACAATAAATGGAATTGTAGATAGAAAAGAAATGGAGGAGCTTGAGTATTCAAATTTTGAATTCCTAGATTAAAGCTACTACTCATATTTTATCATGGAAATTCATGCATCATAAGATACTTGTAAGGGATAAAATAAGACACCTAACATTGCAATAAACCAAGTGTCATTTTTGTCAACATAGTGAAAACTTAAAACACATTTTTGTCAGCATTTGAGATGGAAGAAGCAATCTCTATCATAATTGAGTTGTGTTCCTTCTTTTCTATCATTTGATCAATTGTCAAAGGTTCGATAGGTGGTGTAGTGTAATCATTATCCAATAGATTCAATGCAAATTATCCAATCCTAGATAGATATTACAATCTCATTCTACTTTTCCATGTAGAGAAACTTTCCTTGTTCAACTTAGGTACTTCTCTCCTATACATCTTCGGATCTTTTACTCAAGTCTTTTAAACTTATCTCTTGAGTACACAAAGCTCTAATATGAATTTTTGGATTACGGAGAGGGCGGGGTGGGGGAAGGGGTGAATGAGCAATCCCTAATCCCAAATACCTTAACTACTTTTATCTGATTAAATTAGTAGCAGCTCGGTAACACACACTTCACTATTTACTAACAACAATAAACAAACTATAACAATCAATAAATCATTCACACAAATCATTCACAACATGTAATACCAATATTTAATGTGGAAACCCAACTTTGGGAAAAATCATATTGGGAATTGTCACCCACTAAGAAAATACTCTTCTGAAGTACGCCCAGCTAAGAGCCAATCTGGTTAAAGATTACAATATACACTATTAGGTGTGACCCAGACAAGGGATTTACCTCAAATATATTAGGATCTTCACCCTGTTAGGAGTGGCCTTGTTAGAGGGTTTCAAACACTCTTTATAATGTCACATTTTTTTCAAGGATTTTACAATAAGACTATTAAGTCTACTCTGTTAAGATATTTCTCTGTTACAAATGATAGTAAGCAACAGTAAATAAAATTGACATGTAGATTTGCAACTATCTTTGCTCAATCAGATCCTTGTGCACTCTTCTGTCTTCACTTCAATTCTTCATTATCCACTGGCTTCAACACTTCATCAAATCCTTCTTTTCCACTCAGAATCTCTGTGTTCCTTCTTTACTGCAATAGTGGGTAACCCTTAAACTATTGAATTTTCCAGCTATTTTTCCATACAAGATCATCCTTTATATAGACAACTTTTGCCTCTTAATCTCATCTTTACATTTTTCTTTAATCAATCTTGACCATTCAATTCATTATACCTCAAATTTGGATCTCAGTAACACGTTTTATTTTCACCTAGGAACTTGAACTTTTCTAGAAACTTGTTCCATCTCTTTTGTCTCTTAGATCTTGTCGTAGATCTTCACCTTGAATTTTACTATCTGTAGATCTCTTGTAACTAACTTTCCTCATCATCATGATCATCTAGTTCATCATAGATAATCATTAAATGCCGATTTAGTCCTTATTTAATATTTGTTCCTTGCTTAGTTTTTCATTTAAATTTTGGTTTCATCACTTGGTGCCTTGAGTTCCTTTTGCTTTACCGAGTGATCTTTCTTTTTACCTTTACCTTAATGAGTGACCTTTCCTGCTCGATAGCCAAAACAACTTAACAAGACCAAATTGTCAAATCTTCACCACCATGCTTTACCGACTTAACATAATCATATGTTAGGTAGAAAACAATTATATCAACAAAATCTAATCATTGACTGATCTTTATCAGTTGCCCAATTAAGTTCTTCAACTTCTCAACTTCTCATTTCTTCTTCTTTTTAACTCATTCAACTTATGTCATTACTGAATGATATGACAACATAATATAAACCAGAAATCAATTGCTTGACATCAATGACAAGACAATAACTAATCTAACCTTTCTACTATCGTGTATTCCTCTTATCTTGGTCAGTCTTCATCATTAGCTCCACTAGATAATCAATCTTTGACATTAAACTATCAGTTATAGTAACACAATTAATGTCATAATCATAATTCTATCTTTAAATATAGCTCCAATCAATCTCACATTAAGATTTAATGTTGATTTAAGATTAGGTTAGAGTTAGGGTTAAGGTTAAGGGTATGTTATGTTATTAGTAGTATTATATTACTAGTAAATTATATAATTTAATAAATATAAAATAATATTATAATTATAATATTATTAAATAAATAATTATAAAAAAAAATAGTAATATACTATTATAATATTATAAATTAAAAACTATCATATAATAACATAATATTAATATTAAATTAAATTACATTATGATTAGGCTCATGATGAAATTACCATTAGGATTTGGGTAGAGTTAAGATTATTATTAGATTAGGGTTAAGGTTAATGTTACATTATGATTTAATTAGCAAAAAACAAATTACCACAAAAATAAGATGAACTTTTTAAAATTAAAAAAATTGAATAGTTAAAAAACCAAAAAAAAATCTTTTGACAATAAAAAAACATATGAAAAAATAAAAAAGAAATATATGATTTTAAACTATAGTTTTTCATGATTCGACCTTATGGGACCTATTGTATAATTGATGTAAATCTGTAAATCCTATTTGATGCATATCACTGTATTTGATGTATATCATTGTATTTCATTCCTTGATGTAATCTAACTAGTTACTATTGTATCGAAGTACTAACAGTGTATTCAATAGTTTTAGTCGACACCTCTTCTTTTATTTATGATATCATGCATTGTTTATCTTTATTCAACAAGTTGGTTGAACTTTGTACTTTCAGGATCAATTGAGTATTAGATATTGGGTGAGAGATAGGATGGTAAAGAAATCAACAATAATGGACCATGGATCAATCAAGTAAAATTTGATAATTATGCACTATATTTTAACTTCCTAGATGTAAAATTCTATAATTTATAGATTGAAATTATAGATTTTTGTAATTGGTCAGTTTCTCTTTATGCGATTCAAGATCTTCACCTTGCTGAATGTTGGCATCATTTGTCATTGCACAAAAAGCTCAAATTTTCAATGCCTGATACAAATGTCAAATTTAACCTGACCCGCAGGAGATGGTTAAGCCATGTCACGAATCTCCAAGGAGGTGCTGACCACCAAGTCAACAATCTCCCCCTTAGCACCGACTGAGCCTTCAACACCCACTGAAGGGAGACTCGAACCCTTAACCCAAGGCTTTGATACCAATTGTTGGAATCATTTGTTATTTTACCAAAAGCTCGAACTATCAATGTCCGATACAAATGTCAGATTTGACCTGACCCACAAGAGGCGATTAAGCCATGTCATAAATCTCCAAGGAGGTGTTGACCACCAAGTCAATAGATGAATGCATTTGGAATTTTATTATTAGACCAATGGTGAACACTCTAGGAGGCACTCTCTCTCTCTCTCTCTCTGATGAACTCAATATGAAGTTCATGATATTTCTTAACGGACAATCGCATATTAATTGTCACAGAGGCCCACCTGAGAAATGATTTCTTGTTTCTCCTAGTTTCATGTACACTATCACATGCACAATACATCAAGTCATGCTATCATTCAGGTTGTTACATGTGCAAGGGATACCGACCTTGTATGCTTTGATGTCCAATATGAATTTAAGGTTCACACAATTCTTGATGCCAATGAGAACAAAGAGTTATTACCAGTACATCCTTGGTTAAAAAAATGTTATTTGAATATTTTTTTTGCAAACTATTTGAACATTGTATTGATGACTATATTAAATTTTGATAATATATTATAACTTTTATTTGAGAGTTACCTCTCTTGGATAAATGGTTAGCTAAGTCAAACTATATTCAAATTATTATTTGACAAATTGATTCAATTCAATCTTTATAAATTCTATTCATGCCTAAATTTAGTTTTCATAATATATTATAATTGTTGTGAAATGGTTGATTAGTTTCAAATAATCATGTTATTTCATATAATGTTGATTAATTAACTTTAACAAAGTGGGGCGGTTTGTGTAATAAGGCCAAAATTATTCATACTTGTAAATGTTAAATATTTTGATATTTGATAGCTCTCATGTATTTTACATTTAAAAAAAAATATAAGTATGCTAATTAGTCGGTAGGCTTTTAATTGTGGGTTTGCCCTAGTACTTTTATGCCAGGAAGCTTGTCTCACATTATAAAACTACCCCCAGAAACCACAAAACAAGTTTTCTCAAGCCACCAAATCTCTTCACGACAGCTGACAAACCTCTTTATGACAAAGCTATCCATTGGTCTGCTTTATTTGTACTTTAGTTTTAGTGTCATTTAGTCATTAGACTTTAAAAACTCATACATCTATCTTATTCTCATTTTATTTTATTTACATATTATCAATAATAAAAAGATTGCAAAAAATCTGTATTTTATTATTATCAAGTCTTCTAATAAAAATACCTTTTAATATTATTTTCTTTTATTAAAATAATAATAAAATATAGTAAACTTTTTTTTTTTTGATATTTTAATTATTATAGAATAAAATTATATATTAATATTAAAATCTATCTCTTTAAAAGCAAGTGAGACATATTTTAAGATTCATGATACATAGTGCAATTATCTCCTTGCATATCTGGATGTCATTAATTGCTTGCAACCTTATCAGATTATATAAATTTATATTATATTATAATACAAGATATTCCCATAAAGAAGATGAAAAAATAGACAGAAAGGTAGATGAGGTTTGCATTTGAGCGAAGGAAATGTAATGACAATTGCTGCAGAGGAGGGTTGGAAAGAGGGTCGAGTTTTCATTTATTTATTTATTTCTTGTTTTCATTTCTTATCTGGTTTTCTATAAGTCGAACGCAAGGGTTCCTCACAACCAGACCATGATTAAACATGATCATTGTCACCAGAACCAGTCACCACTCAAGCGTTTCACCCTTATTTGACCTGTATATTTTTTCCTTATTTTTGTTTAAAATAGAATATTTTCAATGCTATTATAAGAAATATTCATTTAATAACAGATGATATCTGTAATTGTTTTTTTGGGGTTTACTCCCATAAGTTTTTATTCATTTTATGTTTACATAAAATCCAGAACACTCAGATTTTGAACAGAACTCCCAATTAGTTGTAAAGACTAATACATGCTAAGTGATTTATCAATATGCTTATTCTAAATTGTAATTACATACAGTCTGTACTTTCAATAATCAATTTGTTCTGCATAATGAATCTTTAGAGCTTGTATTATGTTTTGGAAGCAATTTATTAGGCCAACAATATATTACCAGTAGTGATGAAAGGAGATTGAGATGAAGATTTTCAGATTTAGGTAAAGAAATGTTTAACTAATACAAATTGATTTATCGACAAATACAAAACAGAGGATGCAATATTTACTGTAATTTAACATTCATATTATGAGATTTCTTATACTTGTATTCTACTAGTTTCATTTACAGCAATGGCAGTGATTATTTTCTAAGCACAATTTATGGTCACTACATTGAAAAATAAAATCCACCAAAGAGAGACTCCATTTGCACCTTGACTGATAATTTATTCAAACAGCCAATAAAAAAAAGAATGCACTCCACCAAATCTTAAATGATTTACTAAGCCACTCAAGTTCTAACCATACCCTTAAGCCAAGAGAACCCTTAAGATTTCAGATAGAAAAAAAAAAATTCAAAACAAACCTGTTCACACATACCATCAATTATCATAGAAAACATAAATCCATAATCCCAAAAATAACAGTATGCTAATGAACTCTAAGATTTATAACTTATCAGAGAGTAATAACAAGATCAACACAATAGAAAGCACATAAAAACTTACCTCTCACAAGAAATCCTCCTCTCCTTCCTTCCTTCCTTTCCAGCAACAATAGACAAAAAAGAATTTGAAACTCTATCTCCTTACAATGCTGTATGTGGTCCTTAATTTGAAATACGCAACAGATAAGAAGGAATCTGAAAATCTATCATACGGAATAAGTGTTTAAAGTTGTTTTGATGACTGGTGTTACAAAATTTTAGTTGAAGTAAGATGTGATATAAATGCAATGATCTGTAGTTCACCTTTTCCCTCTTGCCATAACTAGAATGTAAATAAAATAATTTAATATGAGTTACTTGTGCTTTTAATTTTTTTCCCTTTTGTGATTTAGTGTCTTTTTTATTCTCATATGTTTATATATTAAAAAGTCTTAAAAAATGTCAGTGTCAGTATATTTACAATTAAAAACAATCAAGAAAAGCAAAAATAAAGAGAAAAAAAGACTATTATTAATATCTGATTTTACAACTTTATGTCATGATCCAAAAGTTGGTGGAGATCTAAAAACTTTATGGCACCGATGTGGAAATCTAAAGACTTTATGACACTGATCCAATAGTTGATGGAGATCTAAAGACTTTTATATGGCAATCTAAAGACTTTTATATGGCACTGGGAATATATATGCAATTTATATGTTCCAATAGTTGGTGGAGTTCTAAGGCTTGTGGTAATTTAAATTCAATAATCTTCTTGACTTAAAAAGTTTTAAATATTTAAAATGCTCATATTGATATTGAATACTTTATCTATGGAAGTAAGATGTATGCAATATCTAGTAAGTTAAAAATTGATCACAAGTCCAATGACATTAGAGAAGATAAAGATTGAAGTTGGAGGAAATCTTAAGCATTTTTGGAAAGATGTATGCAATACTTGGTAAGTTAAAAATTTACAAGTCTAATGAAATTATAGAGAATAAAGATGGAGTTCAGAGGATGTCCTAATCATTCTTAAATTGGAGAGTGTGTGATAAGAAATGACTTATTAATGAGGCCACATTGTGCCTAGACTGGTAGTTAAGATATGCAACTTCAATAAAGTGGCAACGTGCTTAAACTGTTAGTGTTTGACTTAGTTTTGTTACTTGCAACATTTTGATTACAAATAGTTAGATATTTTGAACAATTGATTTATAATTTTATAAATAATATAACATTTTTATCTTTCTAAATAACTAGTATAAATGCATAATAAATCACAAAAATTCAAATATTAACATTATAATAGATAATACCATAACTTCATCACACATTATTAAATAATACATCTTTTTAAATGGAAACAAAGTAATTTGCATTGGAGCTTAACTAACAAATGCATACGATTCAGAACATACCTTTTACCCCAAAAGCCAGAAACATCTGTATTATTTAAATAATCAATATCCAGTTTTAATGTTTGTTTCTCCCTGTATAGGTCAAATGCATTGGTGGTCCGTTAACATGGCACAAAATAAAACCTTTGTACAATACAAGCTTGGAAATTGCAACAGTTTTTACTCTTTCATGTTAAATATACTATATTTTGATCACCCGCGAGGATATATAAGTCAACATTGTATGTGCAATGTTGTATATTCACAATGGGATGTGGAGGGATATACACAAAAATATCACCTGCTGTAATTTGAGACGCATTAGACAGAATTTTAGATTGCATTCCAGTGAAGTCGGAGTGCGTATACACCTTCCATGAAATAAATTAAAACAACATGATAAAATAATTCATTATAAAACTTTGCAAATAAAGCTTATAATGCATTGAAGGACCAGTGTAAGAGTTAAAAAAAAACCATGAACAGACTAACCAGTGTAAGAGAATGCAAGAATTTATGCTATTTTCAGACCTATCATTCATTAATATTTTAAGTATCTTTATATGATATAATCATATTAATTAAATTATATTTGTTAATATAATAAAGTAATTTTAATTGTGTATAAAAAGATATAAATCAATAATTATTTTATAATATTTATACTGATTAAGAGTCATTGATACTCATAAAGGTTATTAATAGTGATGTCAGAGATAGAAGTGCTAGAGTCATAAATCAAATTGTTAAGAGCCCATGAATCATGAGGAATTAGAAGCTCTTAAAAGCCCATGTATTAAAGAAAAAACAAAGCAAATTACTTTGGGTGTAGCATGAGTTTTGGGGAAGTGCATAAGAAGCTCGTGAAGAAGCTATTTGTTAGGAAGTCATTGTTTTTTGGTTGTGATGGAGAAATATAACACTCTGAAGAAGGATTGTAGCTTTTTGAGCATCACAATATTTTTTCATTTCATTCTCCTGGAAAGTGTTTATAGAGTTTTCTTCTTATTGTTAGGGTTTGTTTTGAGATAGTTGTTTGTATAATTTGAAACTTTTTAATAACACATATATGTATGTATATATACATTTATATATCTATATGTATACATGTATACATATAAATATATATATATATATATATATAGATGCACACACAAATTGTAAATTATACAAGTGTCTAATTTTACATGCTTCTATCATACATTTTAGTAATTCTGATTCGTCTGTGCATTAAAGGAAATTTATTGATTTAAATCAATATTATGAGACCTCTCCCACTTTAATACATCAACACTTTACTATTTGGACCCTTAATATTAGGTGTGCCCTTCATCTTTCATCAATTTGATTTATTATGAATCCTTCATCATTTAAATGTTCAAGACACATTTACCACATTTTAAAATTATATCTTTTCATGAAAATGAGTTTCAATCATTGAGACCCTATTATCTCACATCTTTAAAAATTTGGACCAATTTAGTCAGGACTCAATTGCCTAGGCCGATCTAAACCTTTTCTTTTTGGTTGAAATTTTGGGACAATATTATGGTGGTCTTAACCTTTGTAAAACTATCCTCGACTCAAAAATGTTATTATTTCATGTCGACCAAAAGGTGATTTCACTTTGAGATCCCTATATAAAGGCATCCCTCTCAACTCACTTTTACATGTATCTTATCATACCACATCAACAAAAGACATCACATCAAGAGAATATATGATTCAAGGAGCAACAAACTACATTCAAGACATATTCAATTATGTTGCAAATATAATTTCATGGTGATTTATCATATTATTGCATTAACACATTCATGAAGGGTACTTCTCTTATTCAACCAAACACACTCAACACAACAAGGAAATAAATAGAAAATTGCAAGAATAGAACAATGACAAGAACAAAACACTTACTTTCTATTATCTTCAATGAAATGAAATAACAATTTTTAGAAAAATAACATGCTATAACCACATGGGCATTTTCATTACAATAATCTGCATGATAGAGCCACAATTTAAACTTTTGGAAATATACCCTAAAACCCCACTTCATCCTATATAAGTAGCACAATTAACCACCTTAGAAGATTATAGAAAGTGAAATTTTCCCATTCTAGTGCCCAACAGTTCAACTTCCTACGTTGAGTGATTTCTCTCCCTCTTCCTTTTGTATTGAAACTTGAGTCATGATGGCACAACTTCTGAAAACCATAAATTGTGAACTATTGATTCAATTGGCTCTTATAACCCCATTTCAAAAACCTCTCAAATCTCTAGCTAATCATATTTTGGCCTTCAAACCTGAGATCAAAGTATTTGTACCACCCTACCAAAATAGAAAATTTAATATCTTCAAAACCAGACTTGATCTTGCCATGAAACTTTACTGGCTAGCTTATATATCTAAAATGAACTTCCAAGGAAGCAATTGGAACAATCAATGCTCAAATGAAAACCTTACTAAAAATAGGAAACTTGCCAAAAATAGTAGCCTTTCCCAAAGATAGCATTTATTGAAAAACTAGACAATATTTTTGGGTGATGCAAGATTTCTTTGCCATCATGGATACTCCTGCATCAAACACCTAGGATAACTCAATAAGTGGTGTGTAGAGGAAAACTAAGGTGGTCAATCTCTTCCTAAGATAACCATGATGAATCTTCAATAGGTCGTTCTTTCCATTTGACTAAGTACTCTTCATATTGCATGTTTCTCGTGCTTCTACCCTCATGAATATATACGATATCATATATCTGTTCTATAGTTGAAGTAGGTGCTAGAATATTTCACTGTGCTTTTACTATTTCATCTTCCATACTACCTTCATGATACTCTGTCAAATTTAAAATATTAAATACAAGTGAAATATTGAGTTCACTGGGCAACTCTACTTCATAGCCTTTTACTGAATCATGCTTCTTTAGGATTTTGCATAGTCCAAATTTTTTCATCTTCAACTTGTTGTATGTTCCCACTGAAAATCTCTCATTTCTCAAATGAACCATAATTTTTTCTCCAATATAAAATTCTTTATATCTCATTTTCTGATTGTTAGAAATAGGAAATACAGAGAGGGGGGTGAATCAGTATTTCACAAACTTTTACTTTTGCCCATTATGGATATATGTAATTAACTTGTAACTTGCATAAGAAACTAAAGTGAATAAATTGAACAATAAACACAACCATAAAATAAAGGAACTCATAACACCATGATTGTTCTTGAGGAAACCCTGGCCAAGGGAAAACCCCGGTGGGGATGATACCCACAAAAGATCCACTAATCAAAAGTATCTGGTTAGAGATATTGACCCTATTAGGAGTCTAATATTACATCCGTAAAGTGTCTCTATCCTTATTAGAGGACTTTAGGCCTTGTTAGAAGCCTCAGCCTTGTTAGGAATTAGTATTACAAAATATGAATGTATGCAGGATGAGCCCACTGCCCAAACATGCAATATGCAATAATAGTCTTCAATACAAAGGATAGAATACAAAAACCTTTTGTTGTTGCTGAATATCTTCAATATTTTGATCTGTCTTTGTAGGATCTTCACAAAACTTTCTATTAGTTCACACTTATCTAATCATATATCAGATTTCGCATAATATATCAATACAAAATCTCTTTACAACTTTGCATTAGCCTCATACATCATACATAACTCCGCACAACATAATATCCTTCTTTATACTAGTTAGCTCAAATATAGCTTATCAGTCAGCTTCCATGTTATCAAATCATAACATCAACTCCTACTGCCTTAGGGTTTTTATATAGGATATTGTCCTTAATTAGTTGAGTCATTAATTTAATAAAGAAAATAATCCCTTAACTCAAAATAATCATTTACTAATCGCTGCTCTGTATTGGTCAGTTCAACATTGTTTCTGTAAAACATTAATATCTCTGTTTGTACATGTTGTACAGTCTTGTGCTCTTAGATGTAGCTTCAATATACCATTTATAATCTGTTTTCAAGTGCACATGCACTGAAAGTACTTTTGTGAACTTCGTTGATCAAAATAGTCTCTATGTAGACAAATAAACATTGTTATACTTAGACAATTTTCTTAAGTACTCATCCAGAACTTCCTCCTTGGATGATGTTGTCTTAACACTGAATATATGTTGCCATAATGACAACACCATGATATGCTACTCAACCAAATTTCCAACAATCTCCCCCTTTGTCATTGGTGGCAACATATGGGAAAAATGGCTAAGTCCCAGAAAATTACATAAAAATTTCAAAAACAAACATGCAACATTCTACAACATTGTGTTACATGGCCATTACATGATTTGAAAAGTTATGTGGATCATACATGTCTACTTATTTCGCCATAGGGATAATCCCCCTTTGATTATACTCCATACCATTTTGCATATATCTATATCTTATACATACAAGGAATTTTCTCATACTCTATATTACTCCCCCTTTGACAACAATGCCAAAGGTGTCAAAATATGTATATATACAGGTCAAAATTTTTGACATACCTTCTTGTCTTTAATTCTGTAATGATGGAAGACTTGAAATGCAGTCTGTAAAGTTTTCCTTCAAGTTTTCAATTTTTTTGTCTATGTAGCCTTAACAGAATCTGGTAAGCTGATTAATGCATATAGCCCATAAGATGCTATCTCAACTGCTCTAAGATTTGAATAGGCAAATTTACAATATGATGTCTTTGATGAAAGAAATTCTTCCAATTGATTTTGCACATTACTAATTTCAAGGTTAGGTGCTCTCTGAGTAATGCAAACCTCTTCAACTTTGTTTCTTTCTCATTTTCCAATAGCCTTATCGCATCATGTATTTTACTCACTTTCTTCTCAGTATTAGTGATCTTCATGCTAGGATTTTGTAGCTCATTCAATGTGACTTGTAGTTCTACTTCTTTATTCTTCAACTTCTCTGAAATATCTGAGATATGATTGTGTGACAAAGCACACTGACTGTACATTACTCTTCCTATTTCCAAACATCTCCTCAACTCCTTAATGCAAACATCAAGGTTGTCTATATCATTCTTAATATTTTCATAGGTGGTTTTGAATAGTTGTACATCATGAAGTGTTTGTGCTTTCACTGATGCAATGTTGGATAAAGTAGTGAACTCACTATCAAAATCTTTAATTACCTCTCTTGTTTTAACTTGCAGATCAACTTCACTGATTTGAGTAGATATAACACCTTGAAGTTTATTTTTTACCTCAAGTAGCGATCCTTCTAGGCTCTTTACTTTCTTGTTTTTTTCCAATTATCTTATTCAAAGATGATATCAACTCTATTTAATCATCACCATCCACTTCAGCTCCCAAATTTTCTAATACTGAATCAATGGGTGACTTTGATGAGCTTGTTGTTGTGACCTTATGTGGTGTGATTATTTGAATGTGCTGAGGTATACTCTTTGTAGGCTTTACCTCTTTTCCTATACTATGTTCCTCTTGCACTACTTGTTTGGTAACTTCTATTTGTGTTTACTTGGATGCCTTAATTTCTTCTAGCTTATCCTCTCCATTTTATTCTTCTGCATCTTCTTCCTTATCTTCTTGTTCATTTACCATTTCTCCCAAATTGCCAACATCCTCTCCTTTATCTTTGAAAGAATCTTCTTCTCTATCAATGGTAATGCTAGTGCCTTCTACATGCATTGATTCATCATCAATAAGAATGGTGGGTGGTGGAATTGGTGTTTCTTTCATTTGTGAAACTACTTCTATTGTTTGAGTGTCCCATTCTAACTCATTAAATGCTTCACCTATTACTGAAGTCATTAATTTCACAACTGCTTCCTCAGTTTCCTTGTTAACTTCCTCATAATTACCTCCCATAATTAGAACTGTTCTTTTTCTTCTCAAATTGGTGCTGAGACTCTTCATTATCTCTTTGAAGTGTTCTTCATCTTTGATTACACACAGTTTTCTCACAAATCATTCTCTTATACCTTTATCCTCTTCTATTGCTCTCTTGTGCCTATTGACCAATTTCTCATAAAGATCACTTGGTAGCTTATCTTTAATATTCTCAAATTTCTTGTTAGCAATAATCATATGCTTGACAACTGCATTCTCAAGATTAAGTTTTTCAAAATTATTGTACATATGATAGTATTTATTTAGCTTAGTGAAATCTCCTTCATTTATGATCAAAGGATTCACTTTATCAATTTTTGGCTTCCACTATTTATTTTTGTTGTTCCCTGCCTCTTCTTCTCCTTGAGATTGAATTGAAACTTGACCTCTCATTTTCTTAATGGGTGGGAAATCTTCTACTTGTGTCCTTATCCTTTCCATAGGAGAAAAGATAGTCTTCTTCCTTTTTCCTTGTCCACTAGCCATCTCTTTTACTCTTTTAGTCTGTGTAGTGGAGGTGGATCTAGTATATTTTCTTGTGGCTACAACTAGCGGCTTGTCCAATGACATACTTATCTCACTAGGCTCAGTGACATCTTCATTAACATTTTGAATATCTAGAACATGGATTTCTTTGGATGCCAAAGGTGGAACTTTTAACACTTCCTTTTGTCCAATATCTCTCATTGTTGTTGTTGTCTTATTTGCAATGTTGAATTCATCTTCAGTCATACCTGTTTCCTTTAATATCCTTTTAATTATTGTGTCAACCCTTTTCTTAGCTGATTTCTGCACTTGTGATTGTTGTGTTGTACTAAAAATTTCTTCAAATGTTCCAAATCTAGAACTTTTGGAATCTAGTCTGCATTTTAGAATTCTTTTTACATATCCTTTAGTTTCCTCTTCAGATACTTCATATTCTAGAGGGTCTATGAATTCAATTCTTGGTTCAACCACTCAAATATATGTGGAGTTTGTATCAACCAAAAGTCATATCTTATTTTTGTATTTCTCAACTATTGAAGGTGGAATTCTTGACCTTTTCTTCAAATCATTCAGAAAATTTTTAATTACAAGTGTAGTACTCTCATTCACTTTATCAATTGGATGTCTAAGATACATCTTGTTGATTATTTCCATTGAACTCCTCTCATGATTCCAATCAACTCCTATAGTGTAAGGAAATATTTTCAAAAGGTGAAAAAACATATAGGTGATTAAGGATGAGAATCTGAATTGGAAATTCTTTGTTTTCTTAATCTTCTCAAGATTTTCAATCAAGTGGATCCTTAGAATTTCACTCATGTCAACATCAACTTTATCAACACACATAAGATAAGCGTCTTGTACCATATGTGCTTCCATATCATCTTCCCTAGATCTGGCACATAACTTGGTAGTCATTATCTTACACACATACCTAACATCATTCTACTCAATCTTACTAACTACAATGCCTCTTCCATTATATGAAGATTTAGTGTTGTCTAGAACTATTTTCTTCACATTTTTCTCATTTAGAGGGATTGCACCTTTGTTAGATAATCTTGTTACTTCATGTATAAAATTAGTTATGATATCTATCACTCTATCATCTAGCCAAAAATTTCCATTATGAATTCTACCTAAAATTATTTTAGTCCATTCATCATTCTGGAATTCGTAGTGAAACATGTATTTGATAATGTATAGTTGACCTAAATGTTCATACCCTTCCTTGTAGGTCATGTCTTGGTTGTATATTTTACCATATTCTTTAGGCATACTATTGTCTCCTACAGTCTCAAATTTACACTTTATGTATCCTCTTACATCTTCCAAATGCAAGACACGATCTGGTATAGCCGATAATGATAAGCTAGGGTCTTCCTCAGAGGGTTCTACTGATTCCATTCTCACTTTAGGTCTAGGTGTGTCCTTAATGTTATGAACTAGGGATAAATCCATGAGTGTACTGAAAAGTAATTTATCTAATAATAAACACTTAGTGAAATACTTTGGAATTGTGATTTAGGGCTTCCACATAGATCTGGTGAAAATTTGTCTCCAAATATTTGAAACTATTTTCACTTTGCACTAGCTATCTCTCTAAGACTCTTGTAAACTCTTGAATGATCAAATGATGTCAATAATCCTCTTTTATCTATCAAATCCTTCAAGACATTGTCGTCACATTAATTGCATAAGTGTATACATGCCAAAAAGTTTTTCCTGGTTACCTACAAAACTTCTTTCTCTTCATGTGATCACATACATGCTCATAATTTCACGCGCTCTTAACCATAGGTTCCTTATATCACTTTCTATCTTATATTAACTTCACAAGGCTTGATTCAATTTTTTCTAAGCTCTATTATATTTGGATGCTTAATTTGATGCATAATTCATGAAATTTGATGCTTAATCAGTTTGAGATGGGTTCAGAATTGATTCCAACTTACTCTCAAATGCTTCATCTAATTGACTTGTTGATATTGTGGATGCACTTGTTTGATTTGTGGCTTTGACAAATACAACTTCTTCAATGTTACTGCTATTTCCCTTTTGACTGTTCTTGGTATCCATATTTCTTCTAGTGTAGTTCACATTTCTTTTAGGATTAGGATTCCTCATGTTCATTCTGCAATATCTCACTGTGTGACCTATGTTATTACAAATCTGACAGAATATGACATTGTTTCTATATCTTGGTCATAACGGGCTAATTTGTGATCTGCAATTTCTTACAATATGTCCAAAATTGTTGCATTAATAACATACAACTCCATTTCTTATATTGTTTATTGCTTCAGTAGGTTTGTTATCTGTAGGCTTAGTATTTCTAAACATTCTACTATTATCTTTATTATTAGATCTAGGTTTATTACAATCAATAGCTCTATGACCAAAACCATGACAATTATAACAATAACTAGAGATAGGTTTGAATTGATTACCTGTACAATCTCTTATCATGTGTCCAAATGAATTGCATGTAAAAAATCTACCTTTGAATTCACTTCATATTTCTTTAGGTGATCCATCTTGCTTAGGTTGCTTAGGTACATCTTTAGATTAGTTAGATTCAACTTTGTTTTGTTCTTCTTCTCCTTTGTTCTTAGCTTGTTGAATTTCTAGATCTGATTCTTTACATTCTTTAATGTTCTCTGAGAATTTTTCTTCAAAATATCCAAGACCAATTTTATCATAAGAAGGTTTCTGATAAGAAATTTGTTCATCAAATTTTTCACTGCTGGAATATAGTTTCTCAAGATGTTGTTTGGATTGAGTTAGTTCTCCTTTCACAATTGTATTGTACTTCTCAAGTTTAGCATACTGCAACACTTTAGTCTCAAATTCATATGTTAGTTTGGTAAGATTAGATTTTAGATTTGCATTTTTAGACTTCAGATATGATTCAACTTTGCTATTATCTTTCAAGCTTAACTTTAGATCTACAATCTTTAGTTCATGCTTTAGGATCTCATTCTCTTTTTTCAGTTTTGAAACTTCATCACTATCCTTGATCTGACTTGTAGGTTCTTTCTTTGATTTAAGATCTTCTATCTTGTCTTTTAGTTTTTCAATGTAGTCTTTTGCACCTTCATATTTGTTCTTCAGATTATCTCTTTCTTCAATAAGAATATCATTCTGCTCAAGAGCTTCATCTAGGTTTTTCTACAACTAATCCATATCGATAGAGATCTTAATCAAGTTGTTAGGCCTTCTCTGAGTAACTATGATCTAATACCAATTGTTAGAAATAGGAAATACTAAGAGGGGTGGGGGGGTGAATTAGTATTTCACAAAATTTTACTTTTTCCCACTTATGGATATATGTAATTAACTTGTAACTTGCATAAGAAACTAAATTGAATAAACTGCACAATAAACACAACCATAAAATAAAGGAAGTTATAACACCATGATTGTTCTCGAGGAAACCTTTTCCAAGGGAAAACCTTAGTGGGGATGATACCCAAAAATGATCCACTAATAAAAAGTATCCAGTTAGAGATATTGATCTTGTTAGGAGTCTATTAGATCCGTATAGTGTCTCTACCCTTGTTAGAGGAATCTAGGCCTTGTTAGAAGCCTCAACCCTGTTAGGAGTTGGTATTACAAAATATGAATGTATGCAAGATGAGACCACTACCAAAACATGCAATATGCAATAATAGTCTTCAATACAAAGGATAGAATACAAAAACATTTTGTTGCTACTGAATATCTTCAATATTCTGATCTGTCTTTGTAGGATCTTCACAAAAATTTCTATTAGTTCACACTTATCTAATCATATATCATATTTTTCATAATACATCAATAAAAAATCTCTTTACAACTTTGTATTAGCCTCATACATCATACATAACTCTACATAACATAATATCCTTCTTTATACTAGTTATCTCAAATATAGCTTATCAGTCAGCTTCTATGTTATCAAATCATAACTTCAAATCTTGCTGCCTTAGGGTTAACATCTAGGATATCATCCCTAATTAGTTAAGTCATTATTTTGATAAAAAAAAATAATCCCTTAACTCAAAATAATCATTTACTAATCATTTCTCTATTCTGGTCGGCTCAACATCATTTCTGTAAAACATTAATATATTTGTTCGTACATGTTGTACAGTCTTATGCTCTTAGATGTAGCTTCAATATACATTGTATAATCTATGTTAAGGTGTGCATGCACTGAAAGTACTTGTGTGAACTTTTTGATCAAAATAGTCTCTGTGTAGATAGATAAACACTATTATACTTAGACAATTTTCTTAAGTACTCATCCAGAACTTCCTCCTTGGATCATGTTTTTTTAACACTGGATATATGTTTCCATAATGAAAACACCATGATATCCTACTCAGTTGAATTTCCAACACTGATAGGCCTTAGCCTTGTATTGAATATTCATTTTATTAATATGCTTCCTCACCTCTTCATGCAAATTATTCAAGTGTTCTGCAAAGTCTTCGACTTCAACACTACTCAATTTTTCCATTTTCCATCTTCCTTAATTCTAAAGCATTTCTAGAAATACTTCCATATACAATCTAGAATGGTGATTTATTAGTTCTCATATTGACAAAATTATTGTATGAAATTTTTGTCTATCATAAAATCAAATCCCATCCCTTTGATTTATCTCCAACTAATAATCTCAATAGGTTTCCCAAACTCCTATTCACCACTTCTTTCTACCCATTACTTTTTAGATGGTGCACTAATCTAAACTTCAAATCTATCTTTAAATTTTTCCAAAATGTCCTCCAAAAATACCCAACAAACTTAGTGTTTCAATTTGAAACTATTCTCTTTAATAGACAATGTAGTCTCACCTCTTCTCTAAAAAATAATTCTGCCACATGAACAACATCATTAGTCTTTCTACAAAGAATGAAATGTTTCATAATCAAGAACCTATCTAGCACTACAAAAATGAAATCATGTCCCCTCTAAGTCCTTGGTAAACCAAGAACAAAGTCCATACTAATATCTTCCCATAGCCTCTATAGTACAAGTAATGGATGATATAACCCTATATTTTTCTTGGTTCCTTTTTCCATCTAACATATTCTACAACTCTGCACAAACCTCTTAACATCTTGGAGTAATTATGGCCAATTATAATTCTCACTAACCAGAGAAATAGTTTTATCTTGACTAAAGTATCTAACCAATCCTCCACTATGCCCCTCTTTGATTAGGTTCTCCCTCATGAAACTCTTTAGACTACATAATCAGATCCCTTTGAATAACATTCTATCTTGGATTATTGAATCCAACCATTTGGTCTTATCTAGAGAAATATTATTTGTGCAAGCTCTCCAAGCCTCACCAAAATCAAGATCCTCAAGATACAAACTCTTGAATTCCTTGAACCCAACAATTTTGATCTGTATCTCTATGATGCAGGAGCATCTCGGGTCCTTGGCAATCCTGTGTCACCAAGAAGATTTTGAAGTTTGTCTATGTTGCTCAGTTCCTTCTTTGACCAAGTTGGCTTGGTAGTTGGTCGGTTTCCTTTGGTTATCGAGTTTGGTTAGTTATCTCCTGGGTGATCGATTATTTCACTAGCGCTCAACGATGCTTGTCTGTTGCTCAGTCATCCTTGCTTACTGAGTAGTTTATTTTGAGTTTCTGTTGAGGCCAACTTGTGCATTGATTATGGGTCATAGATTTAATGCTGGTATCCATCATTGGGAAGTGTGTGGTCCCAGATCTGACTGTTCCTTCTATTGATTATGGATCTAAAGGCTGACTCAGTTTGGTAGCCTCTTGTATAAATGTAGTTGTTTGGTTAGAGTTTAGGAGGGAGTTTTGGGATAGAAGATAGAAGATAGAAGAGTGAGATTGTTTGTAGATCCTTGCATGTTTGAGGACTTCTGTATTTCATTGTAATATATGGCCGAAACTAGGAAGGCCTCACAACTTGACATGTATGAATCAATTTGAATGATAATAAGAAAGATCTTGCATTCTCTCTCTCACTGTTGTTGGTTGTTGCTTCTAGGTGTTTTTGAGCAAGGTGGTTCAGGTTAGGGTGTGCCATTTATCTGCCCCTCCTGCCTTTCTTTGCATTAGGTGGTATTAGAGCGAGGTGAGATCTAGATCTAGGTTTGCGAATCTAGGTTTGTAGGTTCCTTCTTGTGAAGCCCTAGTTGAATTTTTGTGGGGTGGCAGATTGTAATTTGACCTGTAATTGTAGAGGGTTTTCAAGATGGTTCATGGGAGGTGAGATGCGGATCCAGGATTAGCAAGCATATTGAGACAAATTGTTGCTAGAATAGAAGTTGTTGAAATAGTCCAAAGAAGAGAAAGACATCTTGAAGATGTTAGTGATGATGAAATTGAAGTGGAACAAGGTGAAGCAAATCCTGCACCTGTGATGGATCAGGGTGAGGAAAGATTCTTGAAGGATTTGACAAGTTTGAAGTTGACACCACATTTTAATCCTCCTGAGTATAGTGGGAAATTGGATTCTGATGAATTGATGGACTGGATCACTGAGATGGAAAAATATTTTGAGTATGAAAATGTATATGAGGAAAAGAAGGTGAAAATTGTAGGCACAAAGTTGAAAGGTCATGCATCCTTGTGGTGGGAGCATCTGTAGTTAGATCAGAAGAGGAAAGGCAAAGAAAAAATCAAGGTATGGAATAAAATGGTGAATAAATTGAAAGGAAAGTTCTTACCTTATGATTATTAGATTAACCTAGTTAGGCGAATGCAAAGTTTGAGGCAGAAAGATAGCTTGGTAAAGGATTATACTGAGGAATTCTATAGATTAGATATCAGATCTAGACATGATGAGGATGATGTGGAAAGGATTGCTAGAAACTTGAATGGTTTGAGAGTTTCCATCCAAGAAGAAATTAGTTTGGTCAAATTGGAAAACATTGAAGAGGCTTATCAATTTTCATTGAAAGCTGAGGAGAAATTGAACAAGAGACATGAGCAAGGACAAAGAGGTAGAGGTGATAGATTCCCTAGGGGAAGAGGTAGATCCCATGGAGAAAATGGTAGATCTGAACCAGAAAAGACAAATCTAGATAAAGGCAAGACCGAGTGGAAAGGTGAAAGTTCATCTAGAGGTAGAGGAAGTACTACCAAGGTGGTTATAGCAGAGGTAATTTCTAAGAAACTTGTTACAATTGTGGAGAAGAAGGACATAGATCATTTGAATGCACACATGCTAGTAAGAAGGTTGGTAGCAGTAGAAATGCTTTGGTGCAAGAAGAGTCACCGAATGAACCTGAGAAGGAAAATAACTTGATTGTGAGAAGGGCACTATGGAATGAAAGTAAAAAGGAAGATCCGGTAAGGAAAAGTTTGTTCAAGACCAGATGTAGAGTTTCTGACAAAGCTTGGAAGGTAATCATTGACAGTGGTAGCTCGGAGAATTTGGCATCTGAGGAAATGGTCACAAAGTTGCAGTTGAAAAGGTTGGAACATTTGAAACCCTATTATATTTCATGGATCAAAGATGAGCATACACTCCTGGTAAGTGAACAATGTTATGTGAATTTGAAGATTGGAAAGTACTATGATAAGGTGTTATGTGATATCATGCCTATGAATTGTTGTCATATTTTGTTGGGTAGACCTTGGCAATATGATAGATATGCTATATATGATGGGAGATTACATAAGTATACTATTGTGGCTGATGGAAGAAAATAAATCTTGTTACCCTTGATGGAAAAACCTATTAGTAATGTTTGCACATCTTTGAAAGTTTTTTTGATGGAAGGAAGAAATTTTGTTAAGGATTTAAAGAGAAGTGATGTATGTTTTGTTGTGATTCCTAACAAACCAAGTAAGAAAATAGAGGATACTATCCCTGAGGAGGTTGATAAGTTACTCAGTGAGTATAGTGAAATAATTTTTGACAATGTACCTAATGGTTTGCCACCAAAAAGAAGTATTGATCATTGTATGGACCTAATCCCTGGAGCTAGTTAACCGAACAAGGCACCTCAACAGTTGACACCAACCGAGAATCAGGAATTGAACTGACAGATTCAAGAGTTGCTAGAGAAAGGTTTGATCAAAGAAAGTTTGATTCCTTATGTAGTACCTATGGTATTGGCACCGAAGAAGAATGGAGAATGGTGAATGTGTACTAATTCCAGAGTAATCAATAAGATAATAGTGAAGTATAGGTTTCCTATACCGAGAATGGATGACATAATGGACAGTTTGATTGCAGCAAAGTATTTTACAAAGATTGATTTGACGAGTGGGTATCATCAGATCAGAATTAGAGAAGGTGATGAATGGAAGACTTCTTTCAAGACAAAAGAAGGTTTGTATGAGTGGTCAGTTATGCCTTTTGGTTTAACTAATGCATCAAGTACTTTTATGAGGTTGATGAATGAAGTTTTGAAGAAATTATTGGGTAAGTTTTTGATTGTATATCTTGATGATATTATAATATTCAGTAAGACCATAGAAGAACATTTTTTGCATGTAAGACAAGTTTTGTAGAGACTGAAAGAAGAAAAGTTGCTAATAAATCTGAAAAAGTTTTCAGTCATGAAAGAAGAGATTGTGTATTTGGGATTTGTGATTTCAGTTGATCGTCTGAAGATGGATCCTAAAAAGGTTAAAGCTATTCTGAATTGTCCTACACCTATGAATGGGAGTGAGGTAAGATCATTTCATGGTTTGGCAAGTTTTTACTGAAAGTTCATAAGGAATTTTAGTTCAATTTGTAATGATATGACTGAGACTATGAGAGGAGACAAAAGATAATTCAAGTGGACATATGGAGCTAATAAAATTTTTGAGACTCTAAAGCAAAATGTTTCTAAATTGCCCATTTTGGCATTGCCTGATCTCAATAAGGTATTTCAAGTGGAATGTGATGCAAGTGGAAGTGCAATTGGAGCTATGTTGAGGCAAGAAGGTAAACCTGTTGCTTTCTTTAGTGAAAATTTGAATGATGCTAGAAGGAAATATTTTGTGTATGATCAAGAATTTTATGCTATTGTTTAAGTACTAAAGAAATGGAGACATTATTTGATGCCAAATGAATTTGTGTTGTATACCAATCATAAGGCTTTACAGTATTTGGGTAGTTATAATAAGTTGAATCAAAGACATATGAAATGGGTTGAGTATTTGTAGAGTTATACATTTGTGATAGATAAAGCATAAGAGTGGAGTCACAAACTGAGTTGTTGATGCATTGAGTAGAAGAATATCTTTAATGACTGAGATGAAAATTGGAATTCTAGGCTTTGATGACATGAGAGATTCTTATGAGTTTGATCTTGATCTTTCTGAGCCCTAGAGAAAGTGCAGAGCACCTATTCAAGATCAACAAAGTACTAAATGGGACAAACATTTTATGCAAGGAGGTATGTTGTTTAAAGGTATTCAATTGTGTATATTGAGAGGACCAATGAGAACTAATTTGATAAAGGAGAAACATAGTGGTGGTTTGGCTGGACATTTTGGTATTGATAAAACATTAAGTTTTCTTAAGGAGAAATACTTTTGGCCACAGTTGTACAAAGATGTTCAAAAATTTGTGCAACGTTGTGGAGTTTGTCAAGTTGCAAAGGGAGTTTGTCAGAATACTAGATTGTATACACCAATTGTTGTACCTGAGAAACCTTGAATTGACATCAGTATGGATTTTGTTCTTAGCTTACCGAAGACAGTAAGAGGTAATGATTCTATATTTGTTGTTGTGGATAGATTTTCTAAAATGGCACATTTTATACCTTGTAGAAAGACATCAGATGCAGTACATGTAGTAGATCTTTTTTTTAAGGAAATTGTCAGATTGCATGGATTATCGAGGAGTATTATCTTTGACCAAGACAATAAATTTTTTGGATACTTTTGGAAGACTCTTTGGACAAAGTTGGGTACCAAGTTGAAATATAGTTCTACATTTCACCCACAAACCGATGGATAGACAAAAGTTGTGAACAAAAGTTTGGGAAATATTTTGAGATGTTTAGTTGGAGACACACCAAGTAATTGGGATTCTTTGTTGGCACAAGTAGAGTTTGCATACAATAATTTAGTAACTAGGAGTACTGAAAAAAAATGCTTTGAGATTGTAAATGGCATACAACCAAGAGGTATATCTAATTTGAGAGACATTGATGATGAAAGAAAGATAAGTGCTGAAGGAGTAAAATTTTCTAAGTAAATGAAGACATTGCATGAAGATGTAAAGCTGAAGCTGGAAAAGAGTAATAAAAAATACAAAGATAGAGCTGATAGATCAAGAAGACATAAGACTTTTGATGTTGGTGCTGAAGTAATGGTTCATTTGAGAAAAGGAAAATTTCTTGTTGGAACGTATGGGAAGCTGAAGATGAGGAAGTTTGGACCTTACAAGATTTTGAGAAAAATTGATAGTGGAAATGCATATGAGGTTGAGTTACTTGATGACATGGATATGTCACCTATTTTTAACATTTCTAATTTGTATGAGTTTCATGAACTTGAAGAAGACATGGTAGTACCGATGGAATATCTTAAGAAGCAGACAAAAGAAGTTGAGCAGATTTTGGAGCAAAGAGTTAGCAAAAGAACAAGAGGTAAACAACATATGGAATATCTAGTAAAGTGGAAGAACAGACCAATTGAAGATTGTTTGTGGATTTCATAGTCTGAGTTAGATGTAGTTTGGATCATACATACTAAATTATTCAGAGAATCATTTCAAAATAATCCTAGGTGTCTGATGTAGGAGCATCTCGGGTCCTTGGCAATCCTGTGTCACCAAAAAGATTTTGAAGTTTGTCTATGTTGCTTAGTTCCTTCTTTGACCGAGTTGGCTCGATAGTTCGTTAGTTTCCTTTGGTTACTGAGTTTGGTTGGTTATCTCCTAGGTGTTTGGTTGTTTCATTGGTGCTCGATGATGCTTGTCTTTTTCTCAATCATCCTTGCTTACCGAGTAGTTTATTTTGAGTTTTTGTTGAGGCTGACTTATGCATTGATTATGGGTTGTGGATTTAATGCTGGTATCCATCATTCGGAAGCATGTGGTCCTAGATCTGACTATTCCTTCCATTGATTATGGATCTGAAGGCCAACTAAATTCGGTAGCCTCTTGTATAAATGTAGTTGTTTGGTTAGAGTTTAGGAGGGAGTTTTGGGATAGAAGATAGAAGATAGAAGAGTGAGATTGCTCACAGATCCTTGCATGTTTGAGGACTTTTGTATTTCATTGTAATATCTAGCCAAAACTAGGAAGGCCTCACAGCCGGGCATGTATGAATCAATTTGAATGATAATAAGAAAGATCTCGCATTCTCTCTCTCACTATTGTTGGTTGTTTCTTCTGCATGTTGTTGAGAAACGTGGTTCAGGTTAGGGTGTGCCATTTCTTGGCCCCTCCTACCTATCTTTGCATCACTCTATCAATAAATTTTTCCTCCTACTCAGGGAATTTGCAACTCTATTAGACTTTGCACTCCTATGCTTCAAAATAAAAGTGTAACTCTGCAAAAACTCAACCCATTTTAAATGCCTCTAATTCAACTTGCATTGGCTATTCAAACATTGTAAAGCTTGATGATCTGTAAACAAAATAAACCCTTTAGGAAAAAGAAAATATCTCCACTTACTTAATACCTAAGCTATAGTATCAAACTCCCGATCATAAACAAATATTTTCTTTTGGCATCATTCAACTTCTCACTAAAATAAGCAATGGGTTTACCTTCCTATCTCAAAATAGCTCCAATGACATTTCCATTAGCATCACAATCTACATGAAATAACTTATTAAAACCTAGAAGTTCCAAAACAAGTTTCTCTATAAGTTTTCTCTTCAAAAAATCAAAAATCATTTTTTCTCTTACAATCTACTTAAATTGTTTTCTATCCCCTCTAATAGTTTTAGTTAAGAGTCCACAAATACTACTCAAATTTATGATAATATTTCTATAAAAGCTATCAAAACCATAAAAATATCTTACGTTAGTAGCACTCATGAGAGTAGGTCATTCAAGGATAGCCTTCACTTTCTCTGGGTCCATTTTAAGACCATCTACTGAGACAATAAATATTAGATACACTAACTCCTTCACAAAACTACACTTCTTCAGTTAATCAATAACTTTTCTTCCCTTAACTTCTCAAAGACCATACATATATGCATTATATGCTCTTGCAATGTTTGATTGAAGATAAAAATATCATCCAAGTAAACAATAACATTTGAATTTACTCAAAACTTATTTCAATACCTCATTCATGATTTGGATGAATGTTCTCAGTCCATTGGTTAGCTCAAAGGGCATGACTAACCACTCATACAAGCCCTCTTTTGACTGAAAGGTTTTTTTACATTCATCTCCTTCTCTAATCTAGATTTGGTGATATCCACTCTTCATATCTATCTTTGTGAAGTACTTAGCTCCACTCAAACAATCCATAATGTTATCCATGCTTGGCAAGGGAAACCTACACTTAACAGTGATCTTATTGATAGCCAAAGAATCTGTACACATCCTCTATTCTCCATTTTTCTTAGGTGCTAGTATTATTGGTACAACACATGGACTCAAACTCTCTTGAATCAACCCCTTCTGCAATAACCCTTGCACTTGTGTGTTCAACTCTTCACTCTCAACTAGAGTCATTATATGGGTCACCTTATTCATAAAATTGGCTCCAGGAATCAAGTCCATTTGATGAATAATATTTCTTATTGGTGGAAATCCATTAGACACATTATTAGATAATATATCCTAAAAATCATCCAACAAATTTGTAACTTCTACAGGTACATCTTCTACTCCCTCTTTATCAACATTTGGAATTAATGAAATACACATATGCTCATGCTTCATGCCTTCTAGAAACTTCCTTCCATCAACTAGACATATTCTTGTATTACTACATACGTTTTCCTCAGTTTTCTTCAATTTGGATTTACCTTGTGCCAGACTCCATCCTTTGTCAAAGAATAAGTATTTGCATACCCATTATGTACTACACGATGATAAAATTGTCATGGTCTCCCTAACAATAGATGATAAACATCCATAATGATAATATCCCATAATACCTCATCATGATAGTTTCCAATTTTGAACTTTATCAGACATTATTCATTAACCAAAGCCTTTTGATCCTTTTGTAACCAAGAAACCTAGTAGGAGTTTGAATGCTTTCTTCTCTCTAACTTCAATTTATCAACCATTTCCCCTGAAACAAGGTTTTTAGTACTACCACAATCAATAATGACATTACATACTTTACCATTACACTTACACCTTGTGTGAAAAAAATTATTCCTTTGCTCAAGTTCCTTCTCAAAATTTAGCAAGGCTCTTCTGGTAATAAGGACCTCTCCTCTTTCAACATATTTAGAATGTAACGAAACAACATTTTCATCTAAATGTAAAACTTGTGCATTGTCGTTTGGTCTTCTGTTTGTTCTAACTTGATATTAGGGACACTTATAATCTCTATGTCCTTCACCATAATGGACACATGTCCCATTAAAACCTCCTCTTCCTAGTCCTTGCCCTCTTCCTCTTCCTCTTCCTCTCTGATCTTTGTTATTATTATCATGAGGGTGATATAAATTATTTTCCCTCTAATTCTAGCTACACTAGAGTCACCATTATTTTTATGATCTTCATTTCAATCTCCATAAGACCATCCACTAGGCTTTCCACCATGACCTCTCATAGTTTATTTTCTCTCAAAATTCTTGTTAAGTTTTTCTTCTATATTTAAAGAAAATTAATATACATTTTCAATGGTAGACATTCTTACCAATTTCATCTCTTTGGGAATACTTAGCCTTAACCCATTTATGCAATGGACGACCTTCTCTTTGTTAGCTTTAGAATGATTTTTTATGATAAGGACTTGATATAAAGCTTCTATATATTCATAGACACATGTTCTTTCTTGCTTCAACCCTTTCATTTTCTTTAGAAAATCAAGATCATAGTCAACATGAATGAACTTCCTCTCCATTTTGTCCACCATATGATCCCACCTTTTTATCTTATCCCTCCCTCTTCTATTTCTTCCAACTAAACCACTTTCCACCAAATTTAAGTATGACCTTTCAGCTTGGCCTTTGTGAATCTGACTCTCATAGGATCTTATATTTCCTCAAACTCAAAGTACTCCTCCATATTCATTAATCTAATCGATCAACTCTTCTGGATCAAGATTTCCAAAAAAATATAGAAAATTCAATCTTTAGTCTCTTTCTGATCTTGGAAATGGCCCTAAATAACCTAGCTTCATGAAGATCTGTAGTTATTTCTTTCTCCTCTTCAAATTTTTGTTCTTCTTCAGATTCATCCCCACTTTCATCTCTTTCCCTAATATATGCTCCTCTACACAACTCTTCTTGCAGTGCTTGCACTTGTCTCTAGAGGGTTCTAAAAGCCTCTTTTGTCACACTTGTGATTCTTTGATCATGGTTCCATTGTGGAGACATTCTTTTCACACTTATCTCTCAAACCCACAACTACAGTCCTGGTGTAAAATGCCTTACATTCAATGATCTTTCTACAAACTTAGGAACTTTTGCTCTGATACCACTTGATGAAGGGTACTTTCCTTATTCGACAAGACAAACTCAACACAAGAAAAAATAAAAAATAAAAAATTATAACATAATAATGGAAAGAACACAACATTTTATTTCTATTATCTTCATTGAAATGACATTATAATTTTTAGAAAAATAACGTGCTACAACCAGATGGGCATTTTCATTGCAATAATCTACAAGATAGGGCCACAATCTACACTTTTGGAACTGAACCCTAAAATCCACCTTCATCCTATATAAGTAGCATAGTTAACTATCTTAAAAGATTATAGAAAGTGAAAATTTCCCATTTCGACACCTAGCAGTTCAATTTTATGCCTTAAGTCATTTTTCTCCCTCTTCCTTTTGTATTGAAACTTGAGTCCTAATGGCACAACTTCTGAAAACCATAACTTGTGAATTGTTATGTTGATTGACTATTATAGCCCCATTTTGGAAACCTCTCGAAATGATGTACAACCTTAGACTTGCAAAGTGCCAACCAATAAAAGTTTGGCCCCCTTTCAGAGCCTCTAAGGCCTTCAAAATTGAATTCAAAGTTTTTGTACCACCCTGCCAAAATAGAAAATTCAATATCTTCAAAACTGGCCTTGAGCTTGCCATGAAACTTTACCAACATGCTTATATATCCAAAATGAACCTCCAAGGAAGCAATTGAAACAATCTGTGCTCAAATGAACACCTTACTAAAAATAGTAAACTTTCCCAAAATAGTAGCCCTGCCTAAAGATAGCCTTTATTGAAAAAATAAATAATATTTTTGGGTGATGCAAGATTGCTCGCCTTACACCCTAGATGTTCCTTCATCAAACATGCATAAATTATCTTAAGATCCTTACATCATTAATTAGAGGTATAATCATTTTAATTAAGAACTTCTATTCAAATATTTCTATTCAAATTTCTATTTCAATTCATTATCATTGTAGGGTTAAGTCCAAGCCTAGGGTTTAACTAAGGAAAGCCCCTAGACAACCACAAATACTATTTTTCTCCTCTTGTATGTATATCTAGGTCTATTTATATGCTTGTAATGGAGATATGAGGAAAAAATGATCAAAAGCCAAAAACAAATCTCTCTCAAAATTTCACCATCAAAACCTTGGTCTAGGATGCATGGGGCACCCTAGTCCTGATCAGGGATTCCTAAGGGCTCTTTTCTTGGGTTATGGGTTATTGGCGTCTAAGTGCACAAAGATGGAGGACAAAAAATGGGGTATAAGATGCCAATTTTTATTTTTTTTCTAAAATCGTAAAACTCTGAACTTTGATGATATATTGAAGATATAATTAGACTCAAAATTTCAAGATGAAACAAGAAGAGCTATAGTACTCTAAATCTAGTTTCTAAAATACTAATTTATTTTCAAAATGGTGGAGATTAAGGCCCTCAAAAAGGGGGAGAAAAAAAAGTGGTCCTATTTTTGGTGAAAAATATAAATTAGCATCTAGTGTGCTCCCCCTAAAATGTTAACTTTTTTTAAAAAAAAATTAATCTCTCTAGTGAGAAGTTAGCTAATACCATGCAGTTTATTCTAGATTTTTCTACTAATTTCTTGATGAATGTATGATTTTATACAAATTTTCAAAGTGCACACATCCTAAAAATGTGAAATTTGTGTGTGCCCCCTATAAATCATTGAAAACTAATTGAATATCAAAAATTCATTTTTTTTTAAATGTGTAGAATGGAGTCTAGTTTCTAGAAAAGCAACTTGTTTCAAAATTTGACGTACGAGCCAAAATCTATGCCCAAAATACTAATTGTTAGTTTTTAACAAAAATAGAACACAGTTACAAAATAAATTAGAGATGAAAAGCTTAACATAATCAAAATTAAAAATAAATTATATGATTAGATAGCTAACAAAGAGATCTTGAACATCATGTTGTGTGATTTTGTCATTTTTGAACCACATGCAAACCTGACAGGGAGCACACATGAAAAAATGTGATTTTTTGTATGTTTGTTGAAAAACATGTCTTAGACCTATTTGAATACTCCAAGCCTTTGGGTTGGATGCCAAAGGAAATCCAAGCCTTAGTCTTGGTGGATCCCAATGCAGTTAAAAGGGTGCATGCCAAATAGTACACCCTATTTGGTGTGTGCCCTATGTGGCAATAAAAACATGAAAAAAACCTTCTAAATAGGGAACATTCCCTATAGGTTGCACACCCTATAGGGTACATTCCCTATTTGGCATGTGCCAAATGTGGCAATAAAAATACAATAGGCCCTGACATGCTAATTTCAACACTAGAACCATACATAAAATGTAACATTTAAGTATAAGATACATACCCTTCCTTTCTTACTTAGTTAAATTTTATGTATATACTTTCAAGATGTTTGAGAGTGGTTTCAGCTTCATAGGAGTTAAGACAAAGATTATAGATTTTGAAGGTTTTTAGAAAATTTCAGACTTGGCCAAATTTCAAGAATCAACACATTATATTCAACATGATTCCTAGTGGACTATTTATTGTAACCTTAAGCCCTTGACTTGTGTATGATCATTTGAGGATCATTTATCATTTTATTGTTTATGCTATGGTTAGTTTGGTAATTAAAATGTATGTTTAACCATGTTGAGAGAGAGAGAGAGAGCACATTAATCATCGTAGGACACTAATGGGTTCTAATGTGTCTTAATGTGTCATAATATTTACTAAGGGGTTTTAATGGGTCCTAAATGGTCCTAGAAACCCTTAGGACCCATTAGGACTCCTTAGGACCCATTAAGACCCATTCAGAGACATTAGGAACCATTAGGACCCCTTAGAACACATTAACAGTCATAGGACACACTTAAGGGTTCTAATATGTCCTAAGAGGTTTTAATGTTCCCTAAGTAGTTGTAGGAAAACTTAGGACCTATTACAACCCCTTAGGACACATTAGGACTCGTTAGGATGCATTAGAACCCTAAAGTGTATCCTACAACTATTAATGTGTTCTAAGGGATCCTAATGGGTCCTAATATGTCCTAATAGGTTTTAATGGGTCCTAAGGTGTTGAAATGGGTCCTAAGGGTTCCTAGGACTACTTAGGACCCATTAGGACACATTAGAAACCACTAGTGTGTCCTATTCCCCTTAATATGTTCTAAGGGGTATTAATGGGTTATAATGTGTCCTAATGCATCCTAAGGGGTTGTAATGGGTCATAGTGGGTCATAGGACTAGTTAGGACCCATTATGACCCCTTTTGATACATTAGAACCACTTATAACCCATTAGTATGTCATATGATGGTTAAGTGTTCTAAGAGGTTCTAATGGGTCATAAGGGGTCCTAAGACAACTTAGGACTGATTATGACCCCTTATGATACATTAGTACTACTTAAAACCCAATAGGACAAATTAGGACCCATTACAACAATTAGGGCCCATTACAACCCCCTAGAACACATTATTGTGTCCTATAATGATTAATGTGTTCTAAGGGGTTCTAATGGGTCCTAATGTGTCCTAAGGGTCCTTAATGTGTTCTAAGAGGTATTAATGTGTTTTATTGTGGCCTAATGGGTTATAATGAATCCTAAGGGGTTGTAATGGGTCCTAAGGGGTCGTAGGACCAATTAGGACCCATTACAACCCCTTAGGACACATTAGGACACATTAGAACCCTAAAGTGTGTCTTACAATGATTAATGTGTTCTAATGGGTCCTAATGGATCTTAATGGGTCCTAAAGGGTCATAATGGGTCATAAGGGTTCCTAGGACCACTTAGGACCCATTATACCACCCTAGGACACATTAGGACCCATTATGGAATAATATAACCCATTCATGTGTCTGATACCCCTTAATGTGCTCTAAGGGGTATTAATAGGTTCTAATGTGTCCTAATGGATCCTAATGCATTGTAAGGGGTTGTAATGGGTCCTAAGGGATTCTAGGACCCCTTAGGATATGTAATGACCCCTTATGATACATTAGCACCACTTATAACCCATTAGTAAGTCCTTCGATAGTTAATGTGTTTTAAGGGTTCCTAATGGGTTATAATCTGTCCTAATAGGTTATAATGTGTTATAATGGATCCTAATGTGTAATAAGTGGTCCCAATGGGTCCTAGTACCACTTGAAACCCATTAGGAATTCCTTAGGACACATTAGAACCCCTTATGAAACATTAGTGTGTCCTATGATGGTTAATGTGTTCTAAGGGTCCCAATGGGTTATAATATGTCCTAATGGGTCCTAAGGGGAAGTAGGACCACTTAGGACCCATTATAACCCCTTACAACACATTAGGGATTGTTAAGACACATTAGAACCCTAAAATGTATCCTATGATGATTAATGTGTTCTAAGTGGTCCTAATGGGTTGTAGTGTGTTCTAATGGGTTGTAATGGGTCCTAGGAGGTAGTAATGAGTCCTAAGGGTCCCTAGGACCACTTATGACCCACCAAAACATATTAGGACACATTAAGATCCATTAGGAAATCTTAGAACCTTAAAGTGTGTCCTAAAATGATTAATTTGTTCTAAGGGGTCCTAATGTGTCCTAGTGGGTCATAATGGTTAATACAAGGTTGTAATGGGTCATATGGGTTCCTAGGACCACTTAGGACCCATCAAAACCCCTTAGGACACATTAGGACCCAGTAGGACACAGTATAACCCTAAATTGTTTCCTACAACAATTAATGTGTTCTATGAGGTCATAATGTGTCCTAATGGGTCTTAATGGTTACTAAGAGGTTTTAATGGGTCCTAAGGGTTATTAAGACTACTTATGACCCATTATAATCCCTTAGTAAATATTAGGAAACATTAGGACACATTACAATCCATTAGTGTGTCGTACAATAATTAATGTGTACTAAGGGCTCCTAAGGGGTCATAATGTGTCCTAATGGGTCTTAATGGATCCTAAGAGGTTTTAATGGGTCCAAAGGGTTCCTAGGACCACTTAGGACACATTAAAATCCCTTAGGAAATATTAGGACATGTTAGGACACATTAGAATCCATTAGTGTGTCCTGTGAATATTAATGTGTTCTAAGAGGTCCTAAATATGTGTCCCAAGGGGTCCTAATGGGTCCTAATGTATCCTAAGGGATCATAGGACCACTTAGGACCCATTATGACCCCTTATGACATATTATAACCACATAGAACCCTAAATTATGTCCCACTATGCTTAATGCTCTCTCTCTCTCTCTCAACATGGTTAAACATACATGTTAACTAAAAAACTAACCATAGCATAAAAAATACAATGAGAAATGATCCTCAAATGATCGTGCACAAGTCAAGGGCTTAAGGTTACAATAGTCCACTGGGAATCATGTTGAAGACAATGTTCTCATTCTTGACATTTGGCTAAGTCTGAAATTTCCTAAAAACCCTCAAAATCCAGAATATTTACTCTCACACATCCTAAAATTATATACATAAAATGTAACATTTAAGTATAATATAGGAAGAGTATCTAACTTATACTTAAATGTTACATTTTATGTATGCTCCTGGTGCTGAAATTTGCTTGTCAGGGCCTATTTGATTTTTATTTCCACATTTGGTGCATGTCCTATAGTGTGTGCACCCTATTTATAAGGTTTTTATGCATGTTTTTATTGATTTAGGAACTTTACATAGGACACATTCCTTACATATTGGATTGCCCAAGCCTTAGGGAAATCCAAGCCATAAGGCATGTTCCCTTAGGGCATGCACCCTATTTATTTTGGGGGACTAAATAAAATTAGCACCTTTCCGGTTCCCCATCTTTTTTCATATACCCTAGGGTGCCACTAATATCTAGTAAGTAGTCACAATTCAATAGGAAGAAAATACAAGGTCCAATGTTCCTATATTCAACCGTGGTGCTAAAAAATTCATCCTACAGGTTGACACCCAAGGCACCATAGACCACCTCATTATTTTAGCTTAAATTTATGTGACAGGTTCATCTTTTTATTTCCTTTCCATACATGGATTGATTCTATGATTATCTATTTATGTTTTCTAATGTCAATTTTGCATCTTTTATCCCTTATCCTCAACACTCTATCCACATATTTGCAGTATTATTTTTAATTCAAACAAAGAGTTACTAGATTTACCTTGTGCCCAATCCTTATCAATCAAGTTTGGGGTTGAGCCAAATGGATCCACTCTCCTTAATATAATCAAAGAGGAAGTAGGCCTAGTTTCATAGTTTGCATACATAAGTTAGTGATCCTTATTTAACTATATTACAGTATGTATGCATGTATGTATAGAAAGGAATGTGAAGAAATGTAGTTATGAATAATAAACTTGGTTATACATTTCTTATGTTTAAGAATAATCTTAGAGGAATAATCCTTCATTTAGATACGTCTATGAGTTACTATCTTTTAAAGACAAAAGTAAAAACTAAAACTTAACTATTACATATGCATATGACATGCATGCATGAGGATATATGAACATTATGGAGTTTTAATCTAGCCCATAATAAAGATGTATGTATAATACTCACCTTTACCTTGATATTTCATTACTAAAAATGAGACTCTAACTTAAATATGCTTATGCATGTATATACAAGTGAATGTATAAACATACATAAGTATATAGTGTTCTTTTTAAAATTGACTAATTCTTGTGATAATCTTGACATATACATTGTATATAATACATAAGGAACAATATTAATGGGCTTATTATTGTGTTTACTCTATTTTTTTGAGAGGAGTAATAATTATCTCTTATATCTCTATAAGCATAGAAACAAATTATTATTCATATGTACATATGTATGCTTTCATAGGTTCATAACTATATACAATGTATGGTGTTGAATTATGAAGAGAGGGGGGGGGGGTGAATCACTAATCCTTGATTCTCTATACCTTAAAACTTTCTCTGGTTCAACTTGGTGTCAACTCGGTTAGACACACTTCTCTACTAACCAGTAAAAGTAAATTAACTTTATCAATCAGGAATAATATTCATAGTAAACATTCAACACATATAACACTAGTATTTAATGTGGAAACCCAATTTGGGAAAAACCACTATGGGAACTGTGACCCACTAAAGAAATACTTTTCTAAAGTATACGTGGTTAAAAGATAATTTGGTTAAAGATTACAATACACATTGTTAAATGTGACCCTGTTAGGGGATTTGCCTAAGATCTGTTAGAATCTTCACCCTATTAGGATTGGCCTAGTTAAAGGTCTTCAAACACTCTTTTATAATGTTACCTCTTGCAAGGATTTATAATAAGACTATTAGGTCCACTCGGTTAAGATATTTTTCTGTTACAAATGTTAATAATAAAAAATGAATAAATTAACCTATAAATATGAAACTATCTCTTGTATAACCAGATCCCTTGTGCACTCTTTGTTTTCACTTCAATCCTTACCTTTCCACTAGCTTCAACACTTCATCAATCTTAGCTTTCTGACTCAAAATTCAACCTTTTCCTTCTTCATTGCATCAGTTGGTGACTCAACAACCCTTCAACTTTCCAGCCTTTTCTTCATACAATTTCATCCTTTATATAAACTTTGTTTTGCCTCTTAATATCCTTTATTATGTTTTCCTTTGATTAATCTCAGCCACCTGATCATCCTCACAAACTAATTCAATGAATTTAGATCTCGGTAAAACATTTTATCATCACCTTGAAACTTGAACTTTCTTGGAACTTGTACCTTCTCCTATTTCTGCTTAGATCTCTACCATAAATCATCACCTTGAATTTTCCTAATTGTAGATCTCATTAACTAACTCTTCCTCATCATTATAATCTTCCATCTCAGCATAGCTCATCATTAAATGTCATTCTAATTCTTGTATTTAATTTATGTTCCTTGCTCAGTGGTTAACTCTTTTTCCTTCAAATAAATTTTGGTTAACTTTTCTTGGTAACTAAAACCTTTTACTCAGTGTCTTGACTTCCTTTCTCTTTACCAAAACTTACTTTTCTTTTATCGAATGACATTTTCCTGCTCGATAACCAAACTATTTTGCTTACCGACTTGACCAATCTTCTTTACCAACTTGATATAATCACGTGTTTGGTAGAAAATAATTATATCATCATAACCTTAAGATTTTCTAATCTATATTTGTTTCCTAATTAAGTTCTTAAATCTTCACAACATTTCACTTTCTCTTCTTCTTTAACTCATTCAAACTCATATCATACTATGAATGATATGGAAACTCAATATAAATTAGACATAAATTGCTTGACATCAATGGAAAGATAATAATTGATCTAATATTTCTACTACCTTGTATACTTATGATCTTAGTTGGTCTTCATCATCATCCCCATAAGTTATAGTAACAATCTCCCTCTTTGGAATTGATGGCAACACTCATTATCAATTGATAATGGGAACACTTACTAACTTGTCTTTGTCCTTTACTCCCTTTGAAATTTATCTTCTTCTTTCTTCTTTTCTTGATCTCCTTATGTACATATTCTCTCTCTATCACTAGAATAATCAATAGAAATATTTTTCTCCTTTAATATATGTTCTCCCTCTTAATAATATTCTCCCTTTTTTACAATAGTGCCAAAGACACATACTCCTGAAAACATTGTTTAGGTAGTGAATCATACCTCAAATGTACTAATTTCTCATTGAATACATAAACTTCTTTTACAACTTTACGAATCACCCAAAGAGTGAACACTGGCATCAACTCACAAATAGATATTCTAATGAAACCTTGAATTGATGCAACATGCATCTTACCTTAGTAAATATTGGATAGAGGACGAACCCCTAATTTACCTCTGAGATACTCAAAAGATGTTGGCATTAAGCATGATTGTCATTAGTGACAACACTTATTCTAAACAGTGTATACCGAGTAGATCAGTACATACCGAGCAGATCAGTACATACCAAGTAGATCAGTGCATACCAAGCAGATCAGTACATACCAAGCAGATCAATACATACCGAGAAGATCAATACATACCAAGTAGATCAGTACATATCGAGCAGAACAAAGCTTACCGAGCTGAGCAGAGCTTACCGAGTAGAACAGTGCATACCGAGCTCGTGATGTTTCATAGTGTTTACCGAGTGCTACACAGTTAAATAGGAAATTTAGTTTCTACCGAGTAACACTTTATCTACCGAGTCTCCAATGTTTACCGAGTTTGAAACTATGATCAAGTGGTTAGTATGGACCGAGTTTCCACTTCTACCAAGTGCATGACAATGCCAAGTAACGCAGTGGACGCCGAGTATTAGAAAGTTACCAAGTTAGTTTGAAGTGACCGTGTAACTACATTTGGGCCGACTCAATAATATTTGTGTTTACTTGTTTAAGAGCCAACTTTGTAATTGTTTTGGAATTGACTTAGATTGATATATAAACAATGTTTTATGTCATATCCAATAATGATAATATAGAAGTATGAAAAAGAGAGAAATGCAGAGATAAGCGAATTACAAAGGGCTATAGCAGTATAAGAAGCAGAAAAGATCTATCCATCACAGAAGGTGATCAGTACATCATAGAATCTCAATCAGCAAGTACAGTTGCAAGCAAGAGATCTACTGTTTCATCCTAACAGGTGAATCATCTTTGAAATCCTTTAACCGGGTAGACTTAACAGTCTTTGTAAAAATATCTTAACCGAGTGCATACTTCATTGTATGTTTGTAAATCCTCTAACAAGGTGGACCTAGCAGTCCTTATTGCTCCTAACAGGGTAGATCATCAGAAGTGATCATTGTAAGCCTTAACCGGCAAATTTTATATTGCAGTATTGAAGTTTTGTGGGTATCATCCCCACCCTAGTTTTACTTTCTACTTGGAAGGTTTCTGGGTTACCAAATCTCTGTGTTCTAAGTGTTTTGAATATTTTATTCTTTTTGTTACTCATGCATGCAGTCAGATTAACAATCTAATACTATTAAGATCTGAATCTGTTAAAAGTTTTGAAGTTACTGATTCACCCCTCCCCTCTTAGTAACCTAGATAGTCTTTAATATTTCCAACAATTGGTATCAGAGCTCAATGGATCTTAGAATAAAGTTTGACAGCTTGAGAAAAGATTCAGGACAATGGATATATTAAGACTGAACAAAGTAATTGAGAATGAAAAGCTAGATCTGGAAATGGCCATAACTCAACTCAAAGAAGCAAGAGAGCATCTTTCCCTTTCCCTAAAAAGAAGGAAGGAACTTGCAAATTAGATCAATGACCACCAGTATGTTGAAGAAAAGATTGAAGACTTTTTCCCTTCAAGCAGCTCAGATGAAGCAAATAATGCAATCAAAGAACTTCTAGAAAAGAATGGATCTCTGCAAGAAGAAGTGAGAAAATTGAAAAGAGAATAGGAAATCCAATCAACAAGATTTTGTGAAGTCTTGGAACAAAGAAACAAGATGAAAGATGAAATAGATGGAAGGAACAATGAAATCCAGAATAAAACTCTTCAGCTAGAAAATCTTATTGATCAAATCTCCAATGCAAATGAAGAAATCTTGACTCTAAGATCTGAAAAGAAAATCAATTTAAGAGTAATGAGTGAGCTAGATGCTAAAAGGCAAATCAATGAGAGAATGTTGAAATCTCAAGAAGATATGAATCAGGTGTATGAATGAAACCTTCATAGGCAAAAAGGAAAAGCAGGACTTGGATACAAAGAGGAAGGTGAATCCTCCAAACAAGGTACTCAAAAGAATCAGAAACCTACCTGTAATCACTGTGGCAAAATTGGTCATACTTTAAACAAATGTTGGAGCAATGGAAAAGTAAAATTCAATGGAAAATGCTACAATTGCAATTAGCTTGGTCATAAAGCAAATGAATGCAAGGAAAAACCAAGATTTAAATGCATATGTCACAAATGTAGCAAACAAGGTCATAAGGCATTAGAATGCAGAACTAAAACACCTAATCCAGCAAAACAAATTATTAAAGCAATGTTTGGTTGGGATTACAACACTTGGTGTAGATGTAATTACTGTGGAGAATATGGACACATTGGCATGAATTATGTAAGGCACCACTTGAGAAAAAGGGATTCTACCATAAGATGTTATAATTGCACTAAGCTTGGTCACATAGCTAAAAACTGCATGAACTTAGGCAAAATTGAAGATGAAAAGAAAGCAAAAGCAAATAACGTTAGGAAGAAGATAAGATAGAAGTGGATTCCTAAACCTACCAAGCAAACCAATCCTGAAGTCACTAATGAAGGGAGTGGCTCTATGAGCTCTAACTAGTCTCCAAGAAAGCACTGGAACTGTATCTTCATAGACATATTACAAAATAGTTCCTGAACTAAAAGGAAGACAGATCCAAATCAGTATGCAAGATACAGCAGGATCACAAGAAGGTCGGTAACAGTTACCACTGAGCAAGGTCGGGAGTAACCTAACTTCATTTGGTTACCGAGTAAGGTCGGGGAAGTATGAATTCATATGATAGCTGAGTTGTGGAGTCTTCATCGAGAAATTAATTCATAGTGGATGATAGCCTATCTAATTCTATAACCTAATTCATACTGAGCATTAATGACAAAGTCTTAACAAGAGGAGTGAAATCAAGTTCACTATTCATCGCGAACAAAAGTCTCCTAGTGCATTCAAGCATTTTGAAGCATATTTCAGCAAAATATTCTCTTTCCTTGAAGAATTTACTGTGTTCACCGAGCTACCATGGCATCATCCAGCGCTAAAATAAAGAAAGATTCAAAAATGTTGGTTCATGGAGAATGGAAAGCACCAGATTTCAAACTCGTGCCCGTAGTTGCCAGAAACCTAGACCTAAGTGGAGCTCAATCTCAGATTCCTCCTAAGGTACTTCTTATTAATGATATTCACAGTCATTTTAAGTGTACAATTAAAGAGCTTGGAACCCTAGAGATAGATACTATCCGTGAGGAACTATGTGTCGATGGTGTTCTTAAACCAGAGCATCAACATTTGGAAGATAAGGGTTTAGTTCACATCACACACTTGCCTCAGAGCTTTCAGATAAAATGGATTAGATATATTCTCAGTTGAGTACATGAAGGTAAAATATGGCTTGAGCAACCAGTAGAGATTATGAAGAAGATGATTCACCGAATCACTGGTCTTCCCATGCTCGACAAGGCAAAATCTACAAAAACCCTAGGTCGGATGAAACTGGAAGAGAAAACCCTAGCCGAGTGGGACGGTAGAGGTATGAAGATAAGAAAAATTGCTAATGTAGAATTGGATTTTGGTATACATATCATAGCTCACAAGATATACAGTTCAAGTCGGCAGAACAGTGTTCCATGTGAAGCAGTTGACCTAGCATATAAAATTGTAAAGAATAATTTGTCATTTGACCTAGCAGATCTTTTGTTGAAACAGTTCAACAAGAACATGGAGAGCATCAAAACCTCAAAGAACAATCCATGTAAGTTTGGCTCACTGTTGGTTTGTTTATTTTTCCATGCTCAGAAGTTTTTCCCATCAAAAGGCATGGTAGTATGGAGAAAAGATGTGTTGGTTCTTTATCAGATGAATGAATACATTTCAGAAATGGGTGACAATTTTGAAAGCATAATGGATAACTATTTTGAATCATTTAAAGAGAAAATGAACAATAGATTCTGGATTCCACAGAAATTGGTGGAAGATTACAAAGATGATATTTGTTTCATGGTGGATTGTGATAATCTGTATATACAGGCAGCAAAACCAAGGATTGTACATGTGAAACCTCTTCCCTATGAGGTAAATATTGATGAAACCAAGAATATTATTGAAGCCCTAATTAATTAACCTATTAACCCAAAGGCACCATATTTTGGGACATATGAAGAAGCTAAGGAGAGAATTGAGCTTAGTATAAAGCTCCCACAGGTGGTTAATAAAGGAAGAAAGAGGTTGGCCAAAATACAAGCTAGCACACCTCTAATGTCAACCAAGGAAAAAGGAGAGGACTTTGAAGAAGAAGAAGAGAAAAAGGATGAGGAGGAAGAAGAACAAGCACTAGCAAAGAAGAAAGGAAAAGTATTTATCACCAAGGCACTCAAGCAACCCCCTGCAGTATTTACTAGAAGGAGTGCAAGAGTGATGAAGGGTGCTCCCCTTAGTACCACAAACACATAACAGAAATAGAGAAACAACAACAATATGCAAGAACAGAAAATTGGCTTCTTATTATCTCCACAAATGTGGAATTACAAACTTTCAGAATTACAATATGCAAAGCCACATGGGCATTCCCTTACAATATTCTGTAGGACAAAGCCTCGAACTATTACCCAGATCTACTACCCAGAACTATTCTGAACTGCCTAAGACAATAATACAGCCTTCCTTATATAGGCAATTTTCCACCGCCTGGGAAGGTTCCAGAATTTTTAGCCAATAAGGCCGACCAAACTTAGAATTATTTTATTTTACATTTTATTACATCATAGTCGGCTCAAGATAACCTTTGAAACCCGAACAGAAATTTTGAAAAAAATTATTTTTTGCCATTTCAGGTGGCCCAACTTCCGAAGACCATAAGTCATCACCCGTTGACCCGCTCGGCTATTATAACCCCATTTCGGAAACGCCACGAAGCGCTCTACAGGCTTGACCAGCGCAAGCGCTTGTCACCCAAATTTTTGACCTCATCCGAGGCCTCTAAAGCCTTCAAAACTGAGTTCAACATTTCTGTACCCTGCTGCCAATACCGAAAATCTTCAATATCTTCCAATATACACTTTATCTGGCAATGAAACTTTACTGGCAGACTTATATGACCAAAATGAACCTCCAAGGAAGAAATCAGATCATTCTGAGAACATATGAAAATTACCAAAAAAAAAAATAGCAACTTTCCATAAATAGCATCTCTGCACAAAATAACCCTTATTGAATATAAAAATAGAAATATTTTTTTGGGTGATGCAAGATTGCTCTTACACCCAGGATGCTCCTGCATCAGACACCCAGGGTAATTTGAGAAGTGACCCTGTCACGACTCAGGTGTGCAGAGGAAAACCAAGACGGTTAACCTCCTCCTTTGTTAGCCATGATGAATCTTCAACAGGTCGTCCTTTCCATTTGACCAAATACTCTTCATATGTCCTGTTCCTTGTGCTTCTGCCAACACGACTGTCCAGTATGTCTTCAACCTCCTTGGTATCTGAACTACTTGCTGGAATACTCCACTGTGCTGTTGCAACCTCATCTTCAAGACCTCCTTCATGGTACTCTGTCAAATCTGAAATGTTAAACACTGGTGAAATATTCAGCTCACTAGGTAATTCTACCTCATATGCATTTCCTGAATCATGCTTCTTCAATATCTTACATGGTCCAAACTTCTTCATTTTCAGTTTGTTATATGTACCAACTGGAAACCGCTCCTTCTGCAAATGAACCATGACTTCATCACCAACCTGAAATTCCTTATACCTCCTTTTCTCATCTACCTTAGCCTTATACTATGCATTCATCTTGGTAATATGCTTCCTCACCTCCCCATGGATGTTCTTCAAGTGTTCTGCAAAATCCTCAGCTTCAGCACTACTTATTTCTCCTTTATCTATCTTCCTCAATTCAGATGCATTTCTTGGACTACTTCCATATATAATCTGGAATGGTGATTTACCAGTGCTCCTGTTGATAGAATTATTGTATGCAAATTTTGCCTGTGGTAAAATCAAATCCCATCCTGTTGGCTTATCTCCAACCAAACATCTCAGCAAATTTCCCAAACTCCTATTCACCACCTCTGTCTGTCCATCAGTCTGTGGATGATGTGATGAACTGAACTTCAAATCTGTCTTCAACTTCTTCCACAATGTACGCCAAAAATATCCAACAAACTTAGTGTCCCGATCTGAAACTATGGTCTTTGGCAAACCATGAAGTCTCACTACTTCTCTGAAAAACAATTCTGCTATATGAACAGCATCATTAGTCTTCTTGCAGGGAATGAAATGTGACATCTTTGAAAATCGGTCAACTACTACAAAAATTGAATCATGTCCCCGCTGTGTCCTCGGTAAACCAAGAACAAAGTCCATACTGATATCCTCCCAAGGCTTCTCTGGTATAGGTAATGGCTGATACAACCCTGTATTCTGCTTCACTCCTTTCGCCATCTGACATACTCTGTAACTCTGTACAAACTTCTTCACATCTTGCTGCAACTGTGGCCAATAATAATTCTCACTAACCAAACCAAGGGTTTTGTCATGACCAAAATGTCCAGCTAATCCTCCGCTATGCTTCTCCTTGATGAGATTCTCCCTCATAGAACTTCGTGGAATGCACAACTGACTCCCTCTGAATAGCATATCATCCTGGATGATGAAATCCAACCATTTTGTCCTGTCTAGAGTAACAGGTTCTGTACAAGCTTTCCAAGCTTCACCAAAATCAGGATCCTCTGGATACAAATTCTTGAGTTCCTTGAACCCAACCACTTCAATCTGCATTTCTGTCAGCAATAGTTGCCTTCTGCTAAGAGCATCCGCAACCCTATTAGACTTTCCACTCCTGTGTTTCAAAACAAATGTATAACTCTGCAAAAACTCAACCCATTTCAAATGCCTCTGATTCAACTTTCCTTGACTATTCAAATATTGCAAAGCTTGATGATCAGTATACAAAACAAACTCCTTAGGAAGTAGATAATGTCTCCACTTCTTTAATGCCTGAACTATAGCATAAAATTCCTGATCATAAACAGAATATTTCCTCTTGGCATCATTTAACTTCTCACTGAAATAAGCAACAGGTTTACCTTCTTGGCTCATAACAGCTCCTATTGCAGTACCACTAGCATCACAATCTACTTGAAACACCTTATTAAAATCTGGAAGTGCTAAAACAGGTTGTTCTGTAACTTTTTGTTTCAACAATTGAAAACTCTTTTCTGCCCCATTAGTCCACTTAAACTCTTTTCTATCCCCTCTCATTGTTTCAGTCAAGGGTCCACAAATACTGCTAAAATTTTTGATAAACTTTCTGTAAAAGCTAGCCAAACCATGAAAAGATCTTACCTCAGTAGCACTCCTTGGAGTAGGCCATTCAAAGATAGCCTGTACCTTCTCTGGGTCCATTTTTAGACCTTCTGCTGAAACTACAAATCCCAAATACACTAACTCTTTCTTCACAAAACTGCACTTCTTCAAATTAATCAACAATTTCTCTTCTCTCAACTTCTCAAATACCATACGAATATGCATCATATGCTCATCCAATGTCTTACTAAAGATCAAAATATCATCTAGGTAAACAATGACAAACTTACCCAGAAATTCTTTCAGAACCTCGTTCATGAGCCGCATGAAAGTGCTCGGTGCATTGGTTAGCCCAAAAGGCATGACTAACCACTCATATAGTCCTTCCTTTGTCTTGAAGGCAGTCTTCCATTCATCTCCTTCTCTGATCTGAATCTGATGATATCCACTTTTCAGATCTATCTTTGAAAAATACACAGCTCCACTCGAACAGTCCATAATATCATCCATTCGTGGCAATGGAAACCTGTACTTGATTGTGATCTTGTTTATTGTTCTAGAATCTGTACACATCCTCCACTCTCCATTCTTCTTTGGTGCTAATACCACTGGTACAGCACAAGGACTCAGACTCTCTCGAATTAATCCTTTCTGTAACAACTCATGTACTTGTCTGTTCAACTCCTCACTTTCTGTAGGTGTCATTCTGTGTGCTGCCTTATTCGGAAAACTCACTCCTGGGATCAAGTCCATCTGATGACTGATCTTCCTGACTGGTGGTAATCCATCAGGCACGTTATCAGATATAATATCCTGAAACTCATTCAACAAATCTGCAACTTCTACAGGAACATCTTCTACTTCTTCTTTACCAGCTTTTGGAATTAAAGCAAAACATACATGCTCATGCCTCATACCATCTAGAAAATTTCTTCCATCAACAAAAGTTATCCTTGCATTACCACATACCTTTTCTCCAGTCTCCTTCAATGGTTTTAGCTTATGTCGCACTCCATCCTTTGTCAGGGAATAGGTATTTGCACGACCATCATGTACAGCACATCTGTCAAACTGCCATGGTCTACCCAACAACATATGACATGCATCCATAGATATGATATCACACAATACCTCATCTTGGTATCCGCCAATCTTGAACTTCACCAGGCATTGTTCATTGACCATGACCTTGTGGTCATCCTGTACCCAGGCAATCCGATATGGATGTGGGTGTTTCTGTCTCTTGAGCTTCAACTTTGTCACCATCTCTTCTGACACCAAATTGTCAGTGCTTCCACTATCAATAATCACATCACAACATTTACCTTCACACTTGCACCTGGTGCGAAACAGGCTCTTTCTTTGCTCAGGTTCATTCTCACCACTCAACAGGACTCTTCTGTTAATCAACGTTTCTCCTCTTTCAGCATCTTCAGAATTTGATGATCTGGCATCTTCATCTACATGTGCAACTCTGGCCTGGCCTTCATTTCTCCTGTCTGTTCTTCCTTGGCGCTGAGGACATTCAAATGCCCTATGACCTTCTTCTCCATAGTGAAAACATGTTCCACGGAAGCCACCTCTTCCAGATCCTTGTCCTCTTCCTCTTCCTCTCTGATCTCTATTATTCTGATCCTGGAAGCGATTGGAATTATTTCCTTGCTGATTCTGACTGCTACTGGCCTCATCCTTCTTTTTCGGATCTTCATTTCTGCCACCATATGACCGTCCACCAGATCGTCCACCGCGACCTCTTCCGTTTTGTCTGCTCTCAAACTTCTTGTTCAGCTTTTCCTCTACTTTTAGGGCAAACTGGTATGCCTCTTCAATACTGTTCATTCAAACCAGATTCAGCTCCTCCTGAATGCTTGGCCTTAACCCATTAAGGTATCGGGCAACTTTCTCCTTATCAGCTTCTGCATGGCCTGTTCTGATGAGAAGTTGATAGAACTCCTCTGTATACTCCTGAACAGATCTTCCTGCTTGCTTCAAACTCTGCATTTTCTTCAGTAGGTCAAGCTCATAATCAACAGGAATGAACTGTCGCTTCAATTTATCCACCATCCGATCCCATCTTGTGATTTTATCTTTCCCTCTTCTATTTCGCTCCAACTGAATTTCTTGCCACCAGATCTTCACATGACCTTTCAATCTGGCCTTCGCAAATTTGACCCTATCAGGATCGTCAACATCTTCGTACTCAAAATATTCCTCACATTCATTGATCCAGTCAATCAATTCCTCTGGGTTAAGATTTCCAGAAAATGTAGGAACCTCAATCTTAGGTCTTTTCCCAATCTTGGAAATGGCCTGAAAAAGTCTTTCTTCCTCCTGGTTCACAATTTCGGCTTCTCCTTCTTGATATTCTTCTTCGGCTTCATCCTCGCTTTCGTCTCTGACATTGAGATTCATTCCTCTGCGAATCTCTTCTTGCAATGCTCACACTTGTCTCTGCAGCTCTCTAACCTCAGGTGTCACAGCACCATCTCTTCCGCCACATTCTCGTCGTGGAGGCATTTTCGCGATGCGCGCTGAAACCCTAGCCACGGTCCTGGTGCAAACTGCCTCACAGTCGGTGATCTGTTTACACACTCAAGAACTCCTTCTCTGATACCACTTGATGAAGGGTGCTCCCCTTAGTACCACAAACACATAACAGAAATAGAGAAACAACAACAATATGCAAGAATAGAAAATTGGCTTCTTATTATCTCCACAAATGTGGAATTACAAACTTTCAGAATTACAATATGCAAAGCCACATGGGCATTCCCTTACAATATTCTGTAGGACAAAGCCTCGAACTATTACCCAGATCTACTACCCAGAACTATTCTGAACTGCCTACGACAATAATACAGCCTTCCTTATATAGGCTATTTTCCACCGCCTGGGAAGGTTCCAGAATTTTTAGCCAATAAGGCCGACCAAACTTAGAATTATTTTATTTTACATTTTATTACATCATAGTCGGCTCAAGATAACCTTTGAAACCCGAACAGAAATTTTGAAGAAAATTATTTTTCGCCATTTCAGGTGGCCCAACTTCTGAAGACCATAAGTCATCACCCGTTGACCCGCTCGGCTATTATAACCCCATTTTAGAAACGCCACGAAGCGCTCTACAGGCTTGACCAGCGCAAGCGCTTGTCACCCAAATTTTTGACCTCATCCGGGGCCTCTAAAGCCTTCAAAACTGAGTTCAACGTTTCTGTACCCTGCTGCCAATACCGAATATCTTCAATATCTTCCAATATACACTTGATCTGGCAATGAAACTTTACTGGCAGACTTATATGACCAAAATGAACCTCCAAGGAAGAAATCAGATCATTCTGAGAACATACGAAAATTACCAAAAAAAAAAATAGCAACTTTCCATAAATAGCATCTCTGCACAAAATAACCCTTATTGAATATAAAAACAGAAATATTTTTTTGGGTGATGCAAGATTGCTCTTACACCCAGGATGCTCCTGCATCAAAGAGGCAAGGCAGGCAAAGACAGTGAAGAAATAGCATTCAAAAGGCCTCCTCCTTCATTAAAAGAAAAGATCAAGGATATGAAAGAAGGATGTGGAATTGCAAACTTCAAATCTCTAAGATATGAAATCAGATCTGACGAAGAGCAGCAGGAAATTGAAGATGCTGTTATCAAGAAAATAGGAAGATGGAAATACTCACCTGAAGAGATAGCTTCTCAAATCCCAGGAAATCTACTGAACAAAATTAAGTTGAGATGGTCCAATGCAAGACAAACTGTCAAGGACATCTATGCTCAAACCTTGAGGCAATTAATGCCAAGTTTGAAAAATGCTGAAATTAATAAGGCATTGATAGATAGTGAAATTAAGATGACACTTAAATTCAATAGTTGTTTGATTTTGATCAAAGATATTGAGTCGGTTGTGAAGAGTGCCAATGCCACATGGAAAAACATCTATAATCTTCACAAACTGAGTATCGAAATAGTGATAATCAAGGATATTGATGATGACAGTGATGAACATGAAGAAGATACAGAGGTAGAAAAGCAAAGTGATGAGGAAGATAATATTGTTCGGATAGCTGCAAAAGTCATTGCCTCACTTCCTCACTCTCCAGCAAAAGTTTCTACCCCTAGCACAGAGATAACTTCAAGTATGATTATGACAACTTCCACAGATACATCAAATGTCAAATCATCACTACCACAACTCAATGAATCATCGACAGAAATGACTACCACCTCTTTTACCAAGTTGCAGTCTCCTGTATCTACTTCAGTACCTACTTCCATATCAAGTTTTCCAGCAGTAAGTACCTCAGTTTTGGATACTTCAGTAAGTATTTCAGTTTTTGATTCTACAATTGTGAATACTTCAGTTTTGAGCCCTTCAAGTATTCCAGTCGGTAGTTTATCATTTTTCACAGCTAGTCCTACAATGTCTACAATAACTTCTACAAAGGCATTAAGTACAATAACATTTGATCCTAAGGCTCAACTAAGTACAACATTTTTGAGTAAGAATGTAGAAGAGGATATAGACTTAGATGAGGAGATAGAGATTCTAAAATTAGACTTTGTAAATCTTTCAGCAGACCAAATGCAAAACATTGGCGAACTCCTTCAAAAGAAAGCAAAGCAGAAGAAACTAAAAGAAGAAAGGGACAAGTAATATAAAATTATTGAAGATGCAAAGGATATTTTGTCAGAAGCATTAGGTATTAAAGTTGATCCCTCTCAACATATTTTGTTACAGTTAGCTGAGGTAGTAAACAAGTTCCATGAGGATTCCTTTGCGTCAGAGAAGATTATTGAGAAAGCCGAGAAGAAATTTGACAATAAAGTGCTTGAGCATGTTGCTCAACATATAGCTATTAATCAGGTAGAATTATCTTCAATTTTGACAGATATTGAATCCTCCTATTCCAATATTACCTCACTTATTGCTAAGCTATGTAATGTTGTCGAGTTCGCTAAGGAAGTCAAAGAAAAGTTGAATAAGATTGATGAGGATCTGAAGGATAGTGTACAAAGGTTGCAACTTGAACCTAGTTCAAGCTCTGCACATCATATGAAAATCACATTCCTATCAAATAGGTAGTCAGAATTATTAAAAGAAGATACAAAGATCTGGTCAACACTGCTAGATATTCAGAACATGATTCTTCCTATCATGGACATAATGCAAAAGCACATTGTTCACTCAAAAGCATTACTCCATGACAATCAATTTTCCATTGTAGACCACATGATTGAACTCTCTACAGAAGTCCAAATTGCACTCCAAACATACAAGGTTCTGCAAGAGAATTGGGACAAAACTCTGGCACTAATCATGAAGGTACATTCTAATTTTCTTTCACATTTTGGATTCTCCCTGTAAAATACTTGTATATACACCTTTGGCATTATTGTCAAAAGGGGGAGAAAATGTATAGGAGAAAGTGTATTATACGAAAGGGGGAGAAAGTACTCTATATAAGATGTATAAACCGTAGTTTTGACAAAGATAAATTTTGAAAAATCAAAAAAATTCAGCATGATTCTTGTATATAAGTTCTAGCTATAAGTGTTTTTGTCACTAATGCCAAAGGGGGAGATTGTTGGCATTAAGCATGATTGTCATTAGTGACAACACTTATTCTAAATAGTGCATACCAAGCAGATTAGTACATACTGAGAAGATCAGTACATACTGAGCAGATCAGTGCATACCGAGTAGATCAGTGCATACCAAGCAGATCAGTACATACCAAGCAAATCAGTACATACTGAGCAGATCAGTACATACCAAGTAGATTAGTACATACCAAGCAAAACAGAGCTTACCAAGCCGAGCAGAGCTTACCGAGTAGAACAGTGCATATCGAGCTCACAAAGTTTCACAGTGTTTACCGAGTGCTACACGGTTACACAAGAAATTTAGTTTCTACCGAGTAACACTTTATCTACCAAGTCTCTAGTGTTTACCAAGTTTGAAACTATGACCGAGTGGTTAGTATGGACTGAGTTTCCACTTCTACCAAGTGCATGACGATGCCGAGTAACGCAGTGGATGCTGAGTATCAGAAAGTCACCAAGTTAGTTTGCAGTAACCGTGTAACTACATTTGGGCCGACTCAGTAATATTTGTGTTTACTTGTTTAAGAGCTGACTTTGTAATTGTTTTGGAATTGACTTAGATTGATATATAAACAATGTTTTATGTCATATCCAATAATGATAATATAGAAGTATGAAAAAGATAGAAAGGCAGAGATAAGAGAATTACAAAGGGCTATAGCAGTATAAGAAGCAGAAAAGATCTATCCATCACAGAAGGTGATCAGTACATCATAGAATCTCAATTAGCAAGTACAATTGCAAGCAAGAGATCTACTATTTCATCCTAACAGGTGAATCAGCTTTGAAATCCTTGAACCAGGTAGACTTAACAGTCTTTGTAAAAATCTCTTAACCGAGTGCATACTTCATTGTATGTTTGTAAATCCTCTAACAAGGTGGACCTAGCAGTCCTTATTGCTCCTAATAGGGCAGATCATCAGAAGTGATCATTGTAAGCCTTAACCGGCAAACTTTATACTGCAGTATTGAAGTTTTGTGGGTATCATCCCCACCCCAGTTTTACTTTCTACTTGGAAGGTTTCTAGGTTACCAAATCTCTATGTTCTAAATGTTTTGAATGTTTTATTCTTTCTATTACTCATGCATGTAGTCAAATTAACAATCTAATATTATTAAGATCTGAATCTGTTAAAAGTTTTGAAGTTACTGATTCACCCCTCCCCTCTCAGTAACCTAGATAGTCTTGAATATTTAACCTTAGTAAATATTGGATAGAGGAAGAACCCCTAATTTACCTCTGAGATACTCAAAAGAATCCTTCATTAGTGGTTTGGTAAATATATCAACTATCTTCTCCTTTGAATTCACATACTCCAATATCACATGCTTGTCTTGAACTTGTTCTCTCAAGTAATTATACTTGATAGAAATGTGCTTTGTCTTTGAATGCATCACCGAATTATTTGATATGTTGATAGCACTAGCATTATCAAATTAAATAGTAACTGGATCAGTAATCTTGTCTTGTATACCTTCAAGTAGGTGTTTGATCCAAAAAATGTTTGAACAATTCATAGTTGTAGCAAAATACTCAGCCTCAATAGTAGACTATGAAATACAACTATGTTTCTTTGTTAACCATGTCACTAACCTTTCTCCTAAAAAGAAAATTCTACCACTTGTACTTTTCCTATCATCAATGTTTCCAGCCAAATCAATATCAATGTACACCTTAAGATAAAAATCTCCTATTTTCTTGTATAGTAGACCGAAATCTTCAGCCCCTTTCAGATATCTAAATATTCTTTTGACTGCAAAAATGTGTGTTTCCTTTGGATTGGCAGAAAAACAATACTAACAACATGAGTAATATCAGGCCTACTATGTATAACATAATGTATCTTACCAATCATTGATCAATAGAGTGTTTCATTTACTTCCTTTGTTTCATATTCCTTTGGCAATTTGCAACTAGTAACCATCGATGTACCAACCGATTTTGACTCTTCCATACTTAATGTATTTAGGATCTCCTTGATATACTTTGACTGTGTGATGTAGATCCCATCTCTCACATGTTGAATTTATAGTTCAATAAAGAATTTTATCTCTCCTATCATGGAGATCTCAAATTACTTTCTCATCTCTTCAGTAAATGATTTAGATACTGACTCATTTCCTCCAAATATGATATCATTAACAAATATCTCAACAATCAAAATATTATTAGTACTATCACATTTTAGATACAAATTTATGTTGTCACTTGTCCTTTGAAATCTAATCTTGATTAAATATGAATGTAATCTTTCATACCACACTTGGGGTGCTTGCTTCAACCCATATAGTTCCTTGTGTAGTTTGCATACCATATCCTTGTTATAATTTTCAACAAATCCTTCAAGTTGTTCAATGTAAACTTCTTTTTTAATAATTCCATTAAAAAATGCAAACTTAAGATCCATTTGATAAACTTTGAATCTTTTATAGGCACCATATGCAAGTAAGATTCTCACACCTTCTAATCTAGCAATAGGGGAAAATGTATCACCATAGTCAATACATTCTTCTTGTGCATACCCTTTTCAAACCAATCTTTCTTTATTCCTCATCACATCTCCATTCTAATTTAATTTATTCCTAAAAATCCACTTTATACCAATAACATTCTTGTCCTTCAGTCTCGATACTAGTAACCAAGTATTGTTCTTTTCAATCTGATCAATCTCTTCTTTCAATCCATTAACCCAATCTTCATTTTCAAGTGCATCCTTAACTAGTATTGGCTCAAATTTAGAAATCAAACACGTATTATCCTTCAACTTACTTCTTTTCATGACTCTTGCAATCTTGTCTCCAATTATTTTTCTCAGTGAGTGGTGTCTTCTCACATATTTTTCTAAAACAGGCTTGGTAGAATTTTCTTCAACATTTTCATCTCTTGGTGGAGGCTCAACTAGCTCCTCAATTTCTTCTTGTAGCTCGAGTACTATACCATAAATTCCTTCATGTACATATAAAAATCTTTGATAATATTATGGTTCCTTTTTCTATCTTCTTCATTTCTTTCTACAAATTTATCAATCTTCACATTTTCACTTTCCACAATTTTGTTGGTAGCCTTATTCAGACATTTATAAAATTTTCTCTTTGTGGAGTATCCTAGGAATATACCTTCATCTCCTTTAGAATCAAACTTTCCATTCCTAGCATCTTTTAGAATGTAACACCTACTTCAAAAAAATTTAAAGTAGCTAATATTCGGTGTATGCCCATACCAGAGTTCATAAGGAGTTTTATTTGTACCATTCTTCAATTGTAATTAGTTGAGAGTGTAGACAGTAGTACTAATGAATTCTCTCCAAAAAATTTGTGCAACCTATTTTTCAATCAACAATGTTCTAGCACAATAAACTATTGATCTATTCCTTCTTTCAGCTATGCCATTTTGTTGTGGAATCTTCAGTGCAGATACTTGTCTTTTCATTCCATTCTCATTGAAGAAGACCATAAATTCATTAGAGATAAATTCACCTCCTTTATCTGATGTTAAACATTTTAGTTGCTTACATGTTTCCTTCTCAACTCTTGCCTTGTACCATTTAAACATTTGGAATACATCAGAATTCTCTTTTAAAAATATTACTGACATCATCCTTGATTAGTCATCAACAAACAAAATGAAATATTGATCACCACAATAGCTTTGTATTCTCATAGGACCGTAAAGATTAGTAATTACTAATTCCAATATACCATTAGATGAGTAAGACTTTCTTGAGAAACTTGATTTTGTCATCTTACCAATCTGACTTTACTTACACATTACTTTATCAAGCTTGCCTAATTTTGGTAAATCTCTGACTCTATTGTTTTTTCTCACATTAATCATGTTATCAAAATTTACACGAGAGATTGTTTTTTACAACAACCATACATCCTCAAATTTAAAAAACAAACAAACTTTTTGTAGCAATATCAAGGTAGAATAGGATACCTTTAGATTGTTAACCGGTTCCAATCAAATGTCCATCAACACCATAGATCTTCACTTTTCTGTTCTGAAATTCCATTCGGTGACCAATGTTGTTCAATTGTGAAACACCCAACAAGTTGTATTTTAGTCCTTGAACTCAATAAGCATTATCACATTTGATATTTTCATTCAGCATAATTGATCCTTTTTCTCTTGCAGAACATGGAGCATCATTCCCAAATCAAAAAAATCCTCCATCATATTCTTCTAAATTTTCAAACTTATCAATATCACCAGTCATATGATGTGAATAGCCACTATTAATTATCCATGTGTCATTTTTTCTAACATGAGAAATAAGGTCTTTTTCATCTTCATACCTTCCTTCTTCTGAATCATCCTTCATAACAACATAGACAACTTCTACACTTTCTTCTATCATCAAATTCATCATCGATTATTCCTTCCTCAACTAGGTAGCATGATTTCTTTCCTTTGTTCTTGAAATCTCTAAACCTTCAGTACGGGTCCTCCTTCTTGTCACTTTTATAATTCATGTCATTATCAGGACACCTAGATGCAATGTGACCAATCTTGTTACAATTAAAACATTTCAGAGGAAATTTACCATTATACTTTTATTTTCCTCTTGGTAGCCTCTTTGCCAAAAATTCTTCCAAATATTCTTGTTTGTTCTCTTTGGTTAGGATACTATCATTGTCACTTCCACATGAACTATTATGATTCACTCTTTCTCTTCTTGAACTACCACTGCTTAAAGATGATTTAAAATCTATTTCAATATTCAGTATACTGTATCGTAATTACTAAGCTCAAATACAGTCAACTTACTGATCAAAGCATCAAGTGTAACTATTTTATTTAGTATGGATCTTAGTTCTTGAATATCAGAGACTTGAATAACATATTTAGGTGAAAGAGTTCTTAGAATTTTTTTTACCACTTCTTCTCCAGTTAGTGTTCCACTAGTACCTTTGATAACACTAACAACTTCCTTGATTCTAAAACTATATTGTGCAATGTTCTCTTCATATTTCACTCTCATCTCATCAAATTTTCCTCTGAGATTGTCAACCTTTTCTTTTTGTACATGCAAATGACCTCCATAAAAAAGTGCAAGATTATCACACATCTCTTTTGCAGTAATACAATCCTTAATGTCATTGAACTCAACATCCATTTGGGCAAAGAAATTTCAATCATTAACGAGTTGTGTTCCTTCTCTCTCATCTGATCAAGTGTCATATGTATAGGAGGTGGTGGAGTGTAGTCATTGTCCAAATAGTTCAGTGCAGATTCTCCAATTCTAGATAGGTATAACCTCATCCTACTTTTCCATGTAGAGAAACTTTCCTTGTTTAGATTAGGTACTTCTCTCCTATACATCTTTAGATATTTTACTCAAGTCTTTCAAAATTATCCCTTTAGAGTACTTATCTCTGACACCAGTTGTTGGATTACAAAGAGAGGGAGGGGGGGTGAATCAATAATCCTTAATTCTCTAAACCTTAAAACTTTCTTTGATTCAACTCGGTTTTAACTCGATTAGACACACTTCAACACATAAATAACTTTAAATTAACTTCATCAATCAAAAATAACATTCATAGTAAAAATTCAATACATATAACACTGGTATTTAACGTGGAAACCCAATTTGGGAAAAAAAAAAGTGGGAATTGTCACCCACTAAAGAAATACTCTTCTAAAGTATGCTTAGTTAAAAGCCAATCTGGTTAAAGATTACAATACACATTGTTAAATGTGACTCTGCTAGGGGATTTGCCTCGGATCTATTAGGATCTTCACCCTATTAGGAGTGGCCCGGTTAAAAGTCTTCAAAAACTCTTCTAGAATATTACCTCTTGCAAGGATTTATAATAAGACTATTGGTCCACTCAGTTAAAATATTTCTCTATTACAAATGTTAATAAGAAATAATGAATAAATTGACCTGTAAATCTGCAACTATCTATTGCATAATCAAATCACTTGTGCATTCTTTGTCTTCACTTAATCCGTCACTTTCCACTGGCTTAAAAAATTCATCAATCTCATCTTTCTGACTCATAATTCAACCTTTTCCTTCTTCACTGCATCAATCGGTGACTCAACAACCCTTCAACTTGCCAGCATTTTCTTCATACAATTTCATCATTTATATAGACTTTGTTTTTCCTCCTAATCTCCTTTTTTACGTTTTCCTTTGATTAATCTCAGTCATCCGATCATTGTCACAAACTAATTCAATGAATTTAGATATCAGTAAAACATTTTATCATCACCTCAGAACTTGAAATTTCTTGGAACGTGTACCTTCTCTTATTGCCACTTAGATCTATACCATAGATCATCACCTTGAATTTTATTGATTGTAGATCTCATTAAGTAACTCTTCCTCATCATTATAATCTTCCATCTCATCATATCTCATCATTAAATGTCACTCTGATCCTTGTATTTAATTTATGTTCCTTTTTCAGTGGTTAACTCTTTTTCCTTCAACTAAATTTTAGTTAACTTTGCTCAGTAACTAAAACCTTCTACTCGATGTCTTGACTTCCTTTCTCTTTACTGAAACTTTCTTTTCTTTTATTGAATGACTTTTTCCTTCTTGATAACCAAACTATTTTGCTTACCAACTTGACTAATCTTCTTTACCGACTTGATATAATCACATGTTTGGTAGAGAACAATTATATCATCATAACCTTAACATTGTCTAATCTGTATTTGTTTCCCAATTAAGTTTTTCAATCTTCAAAACATTTCACTTTCTCTTCTTTAACTCATTCAAACTTATATCATACTCCAAATGATATGGAAACTCAATATAAATTAGAAATCAATTGCTTGACATCAATGACAAGATAATAATTGATCTAATCTTCTACTATCTTTTATACTTTTGGTCTTAGTTGGTCTTCATCATCATCAACATCATTTATAGAAATAGTATGGTCACTTCCAGGATAATATTAAGTGCATTATTCATAATAAAGAAAGAGAAATGTGATTTTATGATTGTTTATAAGAAGCAAGTTATTCACTTTTCAAGCTACATTTATAACAATGAACTCATTTAGTTAAACCTTTTTGGTTTCTAAAAGAGTATAAATTTTTAAAAGATCCTTTTTGGACATTAAGATTTGGAAACATGCTTCTAAGACCAATTTCAAAACCAAATCAAACCAAGAACATAGGAGAATTTGTTTTGCTCAAATAGTAAGTCTTCTACCATTACTAGTCACAATGATACTCAACAAGTCATGAGTACATGTGAAGGGTGATATTACTTTTATGTTCCTTAACTAATTGTATCATCTTAAAATGGATGCACTCCATGTTGAGACCTTTTAGCCCTCCTTAGTAGGTTTTTTTGATCTTCATTCAAACACTTTCATGCTTATGTGCTTATCTGCCCGCTCTACCCCTCTTTTCTACCTTTTCTCTCTACTTCTGAGACTTGGGTACATTTCCTGAGGTCCCAACCCTCTGGGTCAAGGTCAACCTTGACCTTGACCCTAGGGTTCAGGGTCCTTGGGGTTAGGTCCTAGTTTCGGAGTTTCATCAAAATTTTGTCTTTTCCCTCTTTGGGGCCACTATTTCTCAGGTTAAGTGTCGAATTCTCAAATTAATATTTCAGGTGGACCTTTGTCGATCTTTGTATAGGATTCCTAATTTATTATTTGAGATTATCCTTTCTCAATTTTTGTGCCTAATGCTCAAATTAACTTTGGGGTTGGCCTTACCTCAAATTTTGTGACAAGGCTCTTAAATAATTATTTTCATTTCTATCTTAAGGGTGGACCCCTTCTAGAGTTTTGTGTCAAGACTTTAATTTAATTTCCTCTCCATGTGCACCTCTCTAGAGTTTTGTGCCATGGACCCTTAATTATTGTTTTCTATGTGGCCTCTCTAGAAGTTTGTGCCCTAGATCACTATAAAAGGGAGCCCTCCTCTCTCATTTTCTCCATCTCTCAAGTGCAATCAAGTATCAAGTTCTCCATCCACTTTCATGCTCAAGCACTCTCAAGAAAGAATATCAAGCATTCAAGCATTCAAACCTCCAAGCATTCAAGATCCAATTCATCAAGGAGATCCATTCGTAGCCATTGAAGGATTCAAGCTCTATGGAGCCCTCTTGTTGAAGATTTCTCCATCCATCCATTCAAGATTATTCTTATTCCAAGATCCATTCAAGATTGGTATTGAAGATATAAATAAAATTGATTTGAGACATCCTACATTCAATTCTACATTCATTTGGAGCATCCATACTTGTGGATTCAAGGATTCAAATCCTCCACAAGGGTTTCAACATAAGCAAGGTGAATTGTTCCATTTACTTTGATTATTCCAGCAATTTTAATTCAATTTCAAGGTTAATTGCTAAATTTGGGTTTAACTAAGGCAAACCCCTCCCCCCCAACAAACAAAACCATTTTTCTTGTAGGTACAGGTATGAAACAATGAATATTAGTGCAGATCTAGATACCCTTTTTGTCGAACTTTCAGGATCCACGAATAGAATTTTTGTTGGAGCAGTGAAGGTCAAGGTCAAATTTTTGGGGTAAGATCTTACCCCACATTTAGGTCAAGGATGACCTTCCTTAGAGAAGAAACAATATTTCTGGGTTTTGTAGATCTCACAGTTTCAGTCCATAAGCATGAAAATCAATAGTTTCTGATATTGTTTGATAGGGTTTTTAGCAGATTGTTTTTCAGAGGTAAGTACCTTTTATTTCTTCATTTCAATATTATCCTTCTACATTTACTTTCCATGTCATTATAATTTCACTTGTTTAAAATATCGGTTATGGGGTCTCTTTTATGGGAAAACTCCTATTGTTCTAGACCCCACCACATATTTTATATCTTACATTTTGGTGAACCCGACAAGCTTACCCCCTATCTTTTGTGGAATTAGATGCCCTATTGTGTTAGATTTCCCTTTGTATTAGCTTGTGTGTTCACCTTCATCATACATTTTGGTGAACCTATTTACGACAACTCTTTCTTTTTGGTGTTAGATTTACATTTTGTGTTACATCTTACATGCTTACAAAAGTAGATTTCTTTTATGCTCTTGAATTTATATTTAAAAAATACAAAAAAATTGCAAAATTTCTTTAAAAATACAAAAATATTTACAAGCTTAACCCCTATCTTTTGTGGAATTAGATGTCGTATTGTGTTTGTGGTGTTCAATTTCCTTTATTTTTTCATTTGAATGCATTTAGATATATCTAGATCTATTTTCTATGCATTTCTTTATTTGTTATCATGTTGCACAAGTTCTCTCAAGTGTTTTTCAAGTGCTTTATTGAACCTTTGGATGGGGATGTTGATTTTTCTCTTCCTCATGAAACCATTGTGAATGATCCCTTGGATAAAGACATTGATTTATCCCCTTCTGATGAAGAAGCTTTGATACAAAAGGGTGATTTATTAATGGCTGACATATTCATACATGATGATGACTCTTTTTCTAAAACAAACTCCCCTTATGTAGATATTTTAGTGAAAGAAGACAACATTATAGATGCTTTACCTCCATTTGGGATTCCTTCTAGTGATGAGGCATTTGTGGAGAATTATAGGAATTCCATTAATTCTCTCCCTCTTAGTAATGATCTTATGGAGAATCAAGATCATACTTCATCTCCTCCTAGAGTGTCTTCTTTGCTTCATTCTTGTGAATCTGTTTGTAGTGTTGAGACAACTAACATGGTTTATCCAAAACCCTTGTTGACTGTCAAAGGTTGTCCTCGCATTACTATAAAAGGTAAACCTATGGAGTCTTTAGAGTCTTTCAATGACCAAGATTTGATAGCTCACACATATCATACAAGGAATAACCTTCAACCTAATCTGGTGATTTCTACTTCTTTGCCACCTTCTCAACCCATTCTTCCTCCTCCACCCCGTCTTCCTAGCAAGGAGTATGATTTGATAAACCAATTGCAAAATACCCCTGCCAAGATTTATTTATTGGTGCTTCTTCAAACTTCACCTACTTACTATGAAGCCTTGCAAAAAGCTCTAGAAAATCTTCCCACTCCACTTCCTAATCAAGAAAACATCAATACCTTCTTACAGTGCATGCATTTTACCTTGAGTGCTCCTGACATTGTATTTACTCAAAAGGATTTACCTTCTAAAGAAGTTCAAAATCAATATGATGCTCTTATGGTTGCTATTACTATTAATAAAAGTATCATTTGTAGGACCTTGATTGATAATGGATATGGGCTTAATGTTTGTAGCATGGACATGCTCAAAGCGATTAAAGTCGATCTTTCAACTATTCAACCTGACAATGTTCCTATATGTGGCTTTGATAATATTCTAAGAACACTTTAGGCATCATTACCTTACCTATCAAAGTAGGTTCGGTCATCCTAAATACACCTATTCATGTTATGGCTGGACCTCTCAATTATAACCTTCTTTTGGGTAGACCTTGGTTGCATGAGATGCATGTTGTTCCTTCCACCCTTCACTGTAAAGTCAATTTTATACATAACAACATGATGTATACACTTCATGCAGATGATGTACCAAATCCTTGTCTGAATATTCAAACCCACACTACTCCTATTCCTAATAGTAATCCTTCTTCCTCTAATGCTCTTCCTAGTGATGATAGGGGAACCTTGGATTTTAATCCTACCTTTATTGGAGAGTATAAAGTTTATGATCTTGATTTTATGAAGCAAAAAGGAGAATTTGAACAATGCTTTTTTTCTTCTACTTCTAATACCCTTCATAATAACTTTGTCACTGCTTCTACCCACAATGAATCTGTAAAACCTCCTAATGAAGACATACTGACTACTGAAGTTCCATTGACTTCTTTTGATATAGATTCTTGTTACGGTCCTAGTTATCACTTCCTATTTAAACAAGGATTTGATGGTCAAGGATGTGGTAAGCATAAATAGGGAATTCACATGCCCTTATAGAATGGGGGGTTGGACTATTCTTATGGATTGGGATTTAATCCTCAAAAACAAATCAATGTTAACAACATCTCAAATAACACTTCAAAACATGATGAACCTATGAAGGAATTTGATCAAGAAGTTCTTTTGCCTAAACTCCTTCATGCTAAGATGATTACTAGACCTAAACGCAAAAAGAAATGTAGTCCACACTTGAAGACTCTTCCTTTTTGTTTATATCATAGATTTCATGATCACTCTACTAATGAATGTTAAGATTTACATTATAAGATTAGGCAGCTCATTGATAGTAAGGTTATTGCAATGAGTTGTATTTCAATCATGTTTTCTCTAAATAACATTTATGTTCCTATTATGGAGCTCCACATTATGTAAAAAATATTAGCCTAATCCTTGGGGGCTATTTATCTTGTATAGTGTTGTGAGTGATATAATAGGTCCCATTCCATCCTTGTTCCTACACTTAGGGGGCAAGGATGTTATCTCCTTCCTTTCTATCTTTCCAGGATCCACTATTCCCTTGGTTAGGCAGTATCTATCTATTATGTGATATCCAATCATACATGAAAATTTTTGTTTGCATTGAGGATCTTTGTCCTTGATCATAACCTATTTCATTATTTGACATCAGGTTTCCATGGTTGATAAATCTCTCACCTTGGAAACTGAATAGTGTGTTATCCATCACAAGGGTTACTTTTTTCTCTCTTGCATGATATCTCTTTGCATTCATCTCTTCCATGGCCTCATAGGAGCTGTGACCTTCTTGGCTTGGACTAGGTTTTGTCTGTGGATATTGTCTTGATGTTGAAGAACGATTTATCCTTGTTCTTTTATTTCCTTAACATGTCAAAATAGTATGTATTTTTTTCCATCTTAAGGAGGGGGGCATATATGTGGCCTCCCTCATTCTATATTATGCATTTTTGTTCTAACCTTTTATTTTTTAGCATGCTAAATGCTTGGAAGGTAACACACATAAGTTGTTAAATCTTGAAGAGACGCATTTCCAATTTCAAATCTACTAAATCCTCAAAAGGTAATGCACATAAGTTGCTAAATCCTAAAGAGACACACATTCTAAAAATGTATTCTATGGTGATATGAGGATATGGATCCATGGGTATTTCATAAAAGCCATCAGAAGACACACTACTATCAAGTCCTAGCTTGGTGGGCCATCCTATCCTTTTTGTGGTTCACAATGAGATACACACATCTTATTCGGCGAGCTAGCCACTCCTCTCTCCCCTTTTCTCTCTTTTCTCTAGTGATGTCTCTCTTATGGTAATCTTGGTGTTGAAGAAGACTTGAGTCCTTGGGGACTTGAAATTTCCTTTGTCCCTTTGATTTCAATAATATTTTCTTTTTCTTTGTGATCTCCTTTACCAAGAGTTTACATTGAGTCCATACTCTTGCTAAAGTGGGGGCTAAATGTATCATCTTAAAATGGATGCAATCCATGTTGAGACCTTTTAGCCCTCCTTAGTAGGCTATTTTGATCTTCATTTAGACACTTTCATGCTTATGTGCTTATATGCCTGTTCTGCCCCTCTTTTCAGCCTTTTCTCTCTACTTCTGAGACTTGGGCACATTTCTCAAGGTCCTGACCCTTTGGGTCAAGGTCAACATTGACCTTGACCTTGACCTAGGTCAAAGTTGATCTTGACCTTAAAATCCTTCTTTGATTACATAGAAACAGAATAATTCATAAACAATAGAAAGAGTAACTTTTGAATCTAAATCAGCATTATCTATTTTCTCATTAGCTTCCTAAGACGATCCAAATCCATTATATAGAGGATTGGATGCTTATTAAAAACATAACATAAAAAGTCTTGAACAAACATCACCTGAAAAGAAGGTGAAAGATCAACCATGACATAGTACATTTACTACCAGGCAACAGAATAACAACTTGCAAGAAATATAGCAAGTTATATCCCCTATATTCTTGGAACAACAACTCCTTTGTAGGCACGACTTATCCAACGGAACTGAACTGTGCTTTCTTTTCCATGTCCGGTCTCCATTATCTTCCTCCTTAAATGTAGTAATCACCACTCTTTGCGTCACTCCTCATTTTCCTGAAAATTTAACAACATCTAAAACATATATGCAAGATAACATTCCTACTTTTACTTAGATATTAGAACATAGCTTAAAATAGTTATATGAAATATTGCATTCTATGTATAGTTTTAAGAAAAACATGTCATACACACTACCCATAGGTTTAGTAGGTTCTAGCTGTCTCTGGCATAAGTTCACAAGATATTTACAACAAGTGTTCAGAAATGTTTTGTCAAAGTACAAAGAGTGTGTCCAAACTATAAAAACTATATCAAAATTAAGACATTAATACGCCTCATCATCTGCCCCCCACTATTCAAATGCTTGTCCTCAAGCATTATACTTCTTTTCCATAGCTCTGAAGTTGCTGATTGTGGTTCTCCCTTTCTTCCCACTTCTGAAGGTGTAGAAGAATCCTCTGGTGTGCTCCCAGTGATCACCTCTATGCTCCTCAACCAACAGGTCTAGTTTAGTAGCATTATTATCATAAAGAGGCCAAAGAAGCATAGGAGGTTGAAAGGACAAGGGCATCCATAGTTCCTTTCTAATCTGTTGTCCCAGTTGTATTTATTTGGTCACCCTATGAATAACTACCTCATAATTGATAGGGCTATGTGGTTCTACCTATTTGAAGGCATCTGGTAGTCGGTTCCACCTATTCCTAATCCCTGAAAAAGCTCATTGTTGTGTAAATTTTGGGAGTGTCTGGTAATATCTATAAACTTTTTCTCTTTCTACAAACACTTTAGCCCTGACCTCTGGTTTAAGTTTCCCATAAGTTAATCTGAACCAATCTCTTAGAAGATCATCAGGCTTATGTGATTCAGCCCGTAGTGGCAAAGGCTTAGATTTTTCAAGATCTCTGCAGGCATTTAACTACTTGTCATAGTTTGTCTCATTGTGCATCCAAGACATTAAATCCATAAGGTGAACATCTCCTATGTAAAGTAGAGGATTCCACTCTGTTTCATGTGGAATTATGAAATTATGCACATATAGTTCACACAACAAATTCTGCTGCCATGTGGGCAGAGTCTGATACACATTGTAAAAATCTTGAGTAGTTTTAAATTCACAATCAATATCCCTTATTGTCATCATTAGTTGAAATAACAAAAAATTTTCCTTCAGACAAATGGAATACACCCTTGGTGGTGGTCTATAGGCCATGACTTGGCCAGCTAACTTTAAAGCCTTATCATCTATTGTTTCTATTTCTCAAGCTGTTCCTTGAGGAATTCAATTTCCTCATCTTTATCAAATATTATCTTCTGCATTTGGTCTCTTTCTTGTTTCCACAAGGTCTTTTGAAAAATGAAGTGATTGTATAGACCAAATAATATAGATTGAATTGTAGACAAAAGGAATTCTTGGGCCATAGCTTTCTTCTTTCATTCCTTAGCAACTTGCTAGAAATAATGGGTGTACCAGGAGGATCTATAAGGTATGATAGAAACATTATAGTATATAGGGACTGGTGGAGAAGTAGGTTGAACACTTTCAGGGGCATTTTTTGTGACTACAATAGGATTTGACTCACACATTTCTTGATCACCCTGTGGCATTTCACTATCAGGCTTATTTTCACATGTTTCCACATTTTGGGGTTCCAACTATACAGGAGAGTCATCTGGAATATTCTCAACCTACAATTCTACATGAGGTTTTGATACTTGACCTCACATGTGAGGGCTTCAACATACATGAACCTCCTTAACCTCTATTGCTTTGTGGGTTTGTTTTGGTTTAGATGGTGTTAGGGTAGACGCTACAAGATTAGTTGATGCAGGAGTAGACCTTTTTATCTTTGCCACTTGAATAGGAGGGTTTTGGGCTTTCCTTTTAAAATTAGGGCTCTCTTCATCAACCTTATGTTTGCCTTTGTCTATGGAAGAGCTAGGTATATCATCCTCTAAAATAGGCCCAACAAATTTATCAGTAGGAGGTAATGTTGGTTCTTTCTTTGTTTCAGCTGGATTTTGACTAGGCCCCTCAATTTCTTCCTCATTCCCTAAATTTTACTGGATAGGGTTGGCTTGAGGCTGCAAGGTTTTAAATTCAACAAATTCTACCCACAATATATGGGAGGAATCCCTAAGAGACCTTTCAACTAAAATTTTAACTAGGGCATGATGAGAAATAGAATTTTCATTTCCTTTTTGAGTTTTTTCAACATTAATACACAACATATTGTAAAGGAAATTAGGGACATTAACTTGAATGTTATGCCTTACACAACTGAGCAACTTAAAATGATGAGTGTGTAGGTTTGAAAACCTGCCTTCGCAGGTCAAGTACTTGATGATATGGTTCACCAATTCTGGATAGGGTGCTAGAAGAGAGAGTCTCTTACACCCTTGCTTTGAAATTTCTAATGGAGGGTCACCCGACCGAGAAAATTGTGCCCGCAACGACCTGGCATCATGTTCATTTGGGTAATGCTCTCCATTAATTGGTAGTCCTATGACTTCTGCTATCCACTCCTCAGTAGCAACCACTTTTAATCCCCATACTGTGGCTTCTCCTTCATCAAATGTCCTCATAAACTCCATTGCTACTTCTTCATTGAACTTTGTTAACTGCAAGAAGTAGCCAAGCCATCCACAAGCGTTAAAGCTATGGACTGCTTGCACATCCACTAGTAGAATACCATGGACAACTGGCTCATGTCTTTGTAATTGACCTCCCATCTTCAAAATGCCTAGTTTTAAATTTCTCTATTCTCACCACCCTGATAATTTTTACCCCCTTAACTCTCTGCAAATACCTTCTTCTCAAAATTCAAATTGATCTTTCTGAGAAATGCCAATACCACATTCTCTTAACATGGCTCCATTATGTTTGGCATGTAAAATAATGATGTTATTAATTATTAAGGACATCGAGGTTTTAACTAGAAGTGTTCTCGTATAAATGATAGTCCTTTTAAGTCATGTCAAACTCAGGAAATTTTTCCCAAAATTAGAATGAAAAGGTACGACAGATACAATAAAGATTTTAAAATTAAAAATAAACCACAGCCAAAGTACAACATATAATGTGGACATGACTAGGGTGATGTGGAGATGACACTTGGAAATAAATACACTTTCCCTACCCCCCACAAAATTTTGACAAGTGTCCACACTTAAAAATTTTCACACAGGAATGGAAAACTGGCTTTAGGCTTATACGATACATTTAATGCAGTATTATATATAATTATTGAAACCTATGTGCTAAAAATGAGGAGAAAGTAAAAAATGTGGTACCTAAAAATTTTAGATCATACATCTGTATGCAAGTTGATGAGTTGGCAAAGTCTGGTGATCACTAAAAAGGTGCTGACGACATGTTTTATTGAAAGCAGTAAAAGTAGAATTTGTGGGTGACGTGGAGGGTGAGTGGATGGTAGACAAAGAAATGAGATGAGTTGATAAGAAGAAAATGAAAAGTGAATGAAAGAATGGACCTCATATGGAATGAGGTTTTATTATGTGTTTCTCATTGAAGGCTTGTTATGGTACGGCTGCAGGAAGAAGGCTTACACCCTCTACTGCAGGAACTATGTATGTAGGAGCTGGTAAATTTCTTGGTGGGAACTACTGCAGGAAGTCATCCTTAGTCTATGGTTTATGATAGAGGTGCAATCGGTGGCCATTTACAAGTAGTTTGAAATGCACTGGATCAATGGTTGTCAGCTAGACTACTCCATTGTCGAATACATACCAAATTTTGTAAGGCCCTCGCCACCGAGTCTACAATTTTCCTAGTATCTCCTTGAATTGAGAATGATATAAAAGAGCCCAATATCTCACTTGGAAGTGTTTATTCCTGATATGTGCATCATGCCACTTCATTCATTGTTTATGAATGATCTATGTTCTTTCCAAAGCTATCTTTCTCATTTCATTTAGTGTGTTCAAGCGGAGAAGTCTCTCTTCTTGTGCTTGAGGAAGGCTGATGTTCAATTCCAGAGCAGTACGAAGTGTTTTATGTTCAAATTCAATGGGAAAAATTGTTGCTTTGCCATACACAAGTTCAAATGGGGTGAATCTAGTTGTTCTCTTCCATGTAGTTTGGTAAACCCAGACGGCTTGAGTTAGTCTGCTGCTCCAATCCCTCCTATGTATTAGCACTGTCTTGGTCAGAATGGCCTCAATTTCTCTATTGGTGACCTCTGCTTGCCCATTTGCCTAAGGGTGATAAGGGCTGGATTTCCTATGCCTTATGTTGTATTATTTCATAAGTTTAGTGATCAAATTTGATGTGAACTAGGCTCCTTGATCTATTATAAGTTCTCTCGAAACTTTGCAACATGTGAATATTTCTTCATATAAAAATTTAGCTACTTTCTCATCTCTTACAATTTTCATCACCCTAACTTCCACCCATTTTGTTAAATAATCCGTACATACTAAGATGTAGGATTTTCCATTTGATGGTGGGTCAATTGGCCCTATGAAGTCCATACCCCATTTGTCAAAGGGTGTTACTACAACCTGTGGATTGAGTGGCATCTCACCTGATCTTGTTGGCCAGCCCATTCTCTGGCATTTGTCACACTTGGTTGTATAAGTTGTTGCATCCTTATGTAATGTTGGCCAATAATATCTAGTTGTAAGTATCTTTAATTTTGTTCATTTTTCTACAAAATGGGCTCCACATGGTTCATCATGATAGGCATGTAGTATGTCATATATTTCATCTTCCCTGACACATCTCCTCATGATTTGATCTAGTCTAGTATAGAAGAGATTGTTATCTATGCATGAATAATGAAAAATTTTCTCTGCAAGCTTCTTCCTATCTTTTTGGGAGAAGTGTGGTGGCATTTTATTTACAGCAAGATAGTTTGCTATATCTGAATACCATGGTGTATGGGTTGCTATGTGGAACAAATGCTCATCTGGAAATGTATCTTCAATTAGAGTTGGATCTTCATCAGCGAGTTGGAATCTAGACAAATAGTCAGCAACTACATTGGCCTTGCCTAGCTTATCAACAATGGTAATATCAAACTCCTGTAATAACAAGAGCCATCTTGCCAATCTGCCAGTTACAGGAGGTTTGTTCATCAAGTACTTTATGGCTGAGTGGTCAGTATGAACAAAAATAGGATAGCTAGTTACATAATGTCTGAATTTTTTCAATGCATAAACTACAGCTAAAAGTTCCTTCTCAGTTACTGTGTAGTTTAGTTCAGGGCCATGGAGACTTTTACTAATATAATAGATTGAATTTTCAAGGTTAGCAGGCTTTTGTCCTAATACAACACCTACAGCATAGTCTGATGCATCAATATGGATATGAAATGGAATAGACTAATCTGGTCCTTTAAGAACTGGTGCTGTGGTGAGGAGTTTCTTAAGCTGCAGGAAGGATTCATTACATGTCAGTGTCCAAATGAATTCAACTTCTTTAGTTAGCAATGTATACAAAGGACTAGCTATTTGACTGAAATTTTGAATGAAACACCTATAATAGCTAGCATGACCTAAAAAAGATCTTACATCCTTTGGTTTAGTAGGTGTGGGAAATTTTAGGATTACCTCTATCTTGGCTAGGTCCACTTGTATCCCTGTGGCTGATATAAAGTGACCAAGCACTACCCTTTCCTGCATAAGCATGAAACATTTCTCACTATTAAGTGATAGATTATGTTCTTTGCATCAAACAAGAACCTTTTGAAGATTCATCAAAGCCTCCTCAAAGGTCACTCCAAATGTTGTAAAATCATCCATATATATTTCCATATAGTCATGTGATATGTCAACAAAAATACTAATTACAACTCTTTGAAATGTTGTTGGAGCATTACATAGGCCAAATGGCAGCATAGAGTATGAAAAAGTACCCCATGGGCATGTAAATGTAGTCTTATCCTGATCCTCTGGAGCTATACTTATCTGATTATAACCACTGTATCCATCAAGAAAAGAAAAATATTTCTTACCAGCGAGAGTATCTAGAACTTGATCAATAAATGGTAAAGGAAAATGATGCTTCTTCATTGCCTTATTCAATTCTCTATAATCTACACAAATCTACCATTTCCCTCCCTTTTTAGGTACTATAACCATAGGTGAGACCCATCAACTATCAGATATAGGGTATATGAAACTAGCATCAAGCAATTTTTGTAGTTCAATTTTAACCATTTCCATGAGTGCTGGATTAATCCACCTCTGGGGTTGATGGAGTGGCAGGAACCCTTCATTGATATATATTCTATGAGTGCATAATGTGGGGATTAACCCTTTCATATCTCCATAGTCCCATGCAAAAGCCTTTTCATGTTTTTGAAGAAGCTCTATTAACTCTTTCAACTATTTGGGAGGCAATTTGTTATTGACATGGAGATTATGACCTTTTGACAACTCAACAATAGTTGTGAGATTAACCATAGTAGCTTCAGATATGGGACTTGTATCTAGTTCACATGGTAAAAACTTATGGATAATGTCTGGCTCCTTAGGCAGAAAACAATTCTCAGTATATTCCTCATATGTAGTTAATTCCAACACAGAGCTGTCAGATACATCCTGTTCTACCACACAAGTATTATTAAGAATACTCTGAATTACTGAATCTTCCTCCTATAGCTTTAGAAAAAACTATCTATGTAACATCATAAGCTATACTATAGAGTTTAACTCTTCCTCTCCATCCCTAAATTTGGCCATACAGGTGTGCTTAAATCTGGTTGGGGTTGTGCTGGAGGATACAGGACAAATTTCTTTGTTGCCTTCCCATCTGATATGGTCATATTTCTTGACCTACAACTTATATTGCATCAACTGTAGCTAACCATGGTCATCCTAAAATGATAGGGTAACCAGCTAAGTTGACTTTTGGGGATAGAATCATAAAATCTGCAGGGTACTCTAGAGAATCTAGGGCTACTACTATGTCCTCTATCATCCCATCAGGAGTGACAGTAGAACTATCAGCAAGTTTTAGAATTGTTGGGGTAGCCCATAATCCTTCTATGTTCAGCTTTTTCATAGTATCCTTGGTCATTACATTTATAGCAGCACCAAGATCAATCAAGGCATTTTGAACTGACTAACCATTTATAATCACATTCACAACTGGACTTCTTGGATCATAATATTTAGGAATAACCAATTTTCCTAACATGATTTCAGCCAATTTTCCTATAACATGGACTATGGTTGGGTCCTTTTTCTTCCTCCCAGGATTTTTAAGACAGGCTTCTCTAATAGCTTTTCCATAAACAGGAACATGTTTAATATCTTGGAACAAAGGAATCTGGACATGCATGTTCTTCAGCTAGTCAATGATGTCAAAGGATTGTTCCTCTATTTGTGTAGGTTTACTTTGTATAAGCTTTTGTGGAAAAGGAGGTTCAACTACAGTTTGAGTTTGAGTTAAACTAGTTACATTGGCTGGGTCAACCGCTTGTGGTAGAGAAGTTGTTGGTATTGATGCTGCAGGAGGATCTGGTATTTCAGTTATAAGAGGTGGTTCAGGTGTCGGTAAGGTTGTACTAGATCTCAAATGTATATCTATGACATTTAGAGCATAAGCAGGATACTCTTGAGCATCAACAACATACATTGGTTGTTGTGGCTGCTGGTTATTTGGATTTGGCTGAGGTTGTGTAGGCAACTGAGTCTATTTTTGAGGTCCAGAAATTGCAAGTGATGGCATTAGTGCAGGTTTATTTGATGGAGGTGGTAAAGGTGGGTATCTGGTATTGTTAGACCATTGCTAAGGTCCTCTCCATTGGTTTGTAGACTGCCAATTCCCTTGGGGTGGTTGCCATTGGTTTGGGAATTGTGGCCATTGAAGCTATTGTGGAGGATACCATTGACTTTGTGGATTATTTTGCCAAGCATTGTTCCAATTAGGTTGATTATATTGTGGAGGACCTTGGACACTACAGTTTTGCCATTGATTACTATATGGATTTGAATTTTGTAAAGGGTCTTGAGGCATACCTTGACATGGGGCCCATGGACAACATTGAGAAATAAAGAATACTTGCTCATCTTCTCCTTCTATCTTTAGGTACTCAGTTGGAAGATGCTGGTTTTCCACATTAGCGACCAATTTGCAATGACAATCTTTCTTCTATTTTCGGCGGTGTGGACAGTACTCAGCTAACTGCTCCTCAGCTTCTACATGTTTCTTCTTAGGAACCATTGTATCCAAATGTGTAGAGACATCATTGATGATGTCTTGCTTGAAATCAAACAAAAAATTTGAAATTTCCATCTTTGAAATACCAAAGCCACTTCCCTTGGCTATTGCTGAGTGAAATCCCCTTCCTTTATTTACTGCTGACCTAGAGTAGTTCTGGAAAATCTTCTGAAGGTCATCCCATGAAGATTGGGATATATCTCCTTTGGCCATCAAATCCAATGCTTCAAGACAGTTCTCATTTACTCCTCTGAGAAAAATCAGCTTATGGGACTCCTCTTGCAGGGTATGTTGTGGGTTCTTTTGTAAGTTGAACAGGAAGCGAGATATATAATCTTCTAATGTTTCATCTTCCTATTGTGACATTCTAAAAATGTCATCACCTTTTGAATCATTTCCCCTACAATATTCCTTATAATTGTTAAGAAACAGGCGTCTCATATCATCCCAATTTTCTACTACATTTTCCCCCAAGCCCATAAACCATTTTAAAGCTGACTCTTTTATTGTGCCTGGGAATAATTTTAGCTTGTGACTGCCATTATTATAGTCAAAGCTCCAGCACAGGATATCAAGCTTCTTCTTATTCCAATATCCATTCAAGATTGATATTGAAGATCTAAAGAAAATTGATTTGATACATCCTACATTCATTTGGAGCATCCATACTTGTGGATTCAAGGATTCAAATCCTCAAGAAGGGGTTCAACATAAGCAAGGTGAATTGTTCCATTTACTTTGTTTATTCTAGTAATTTCAATTCAATTTCAAGATTAATTCCTAAATTGGGGTTTGACTAAGGCAAAAACCTCCCCCCCCAAAAAAAAAAACCATTTTTCTTATAGGTACAGGTACGAAACAATGAATATTAGTGCAGATCTAGATACCCTTTTTGCTGAACTTTCAAGATCCGCAAACAGAATTTTAGTCAGAGCAGTGCAGGTCAAGGTCAACTTTTTAGGGTAAGATCTTACCCCACATTTGGGTCAAGGATGACCTTCCTCAGAAAAGAAAAAGATTTATGGGTTTTGTAGATCTTGCAGTTTTGGTGCAAGAGTGAAGAAATCATCAATTTCTGAGACTGTTTGACAGGGTTTTCAGCCAATTCTTTTTCAGAGGTAAGTACCTTTTATTTCTTCATTTCAATATTAGCCTTCTACATTTACTTTCCATACCATTCTAATTTCATGTATGTGTAAAAAATCAGTGTTGGGGTCTCTTTTATGGTAAAACTCCTCTAGACCCCACCACATATTTTATATCTTATACTAATTTAGAGTCATGTTATTATTGATAGGAGACTTTATTAAACACACTTATGTGGACAATTTACAACTACCTAGAGTTCATAAAATGTGTGAATGTATGACAAGGATTTTTATGTTAACTCTTTCAAATATTTTGAGTTAAATGAGTTGAAATTGTAGTATACTTGTACTAATCCAAGTCAAGTAGAGGTGTGTGACCAATTGATTTCAATTATTTATAAGTTTTATTAGTATGGAACTTTGGCCAAAGTGATGAAATAGTTTTCTTGTATCTATTCAGTTCATTATGTTCCAAGTGTGTAGTCCAGTTGGGATGATCCTACATAGTTAGAAGTAAATCTATAGTTGTATATTCAATTGAGATGTAATGACCATCACACCAGAACTTAAATGACATTCATTAATAGTTCCTTTGTATATACCTACATGAACGATAGGGCCACCTCCAATTGGAAGGTGTTTGAGGGACTGCTAGTTTGTATTTGGAGGAAAAGATCTCAGGTGATGCTCTCCCTCTTGTAGATGACTTGTCAAGGTTTGTGATTTAGATCAAGTTATCCATATACATTAGCTTCTTAACTTTATCTTATGTATTATGAATTCAATTATTTAATTAAGAGTATGCAAGTACTTTCCTTGAGATAAAGAGTATTATTTATTTCTTTATGAAAAATCTTAAGTTATTTCAATTTTTTCTATGAAAAGAAAATATCTATATTGATATGTGTTGAAAATATTAATTTAAAAGTTATATGTATATTTATTTTTTATGTTATTAGCTTACCTTTTGGAAACTTTAGTTACTTTTGTAAAGTATAGTAAAGAATGTTGTTACATTTTCTTAAGTTAAATGAAGGTTCATAGTGTCCTCCAAAATCATAAATAGTTGTTTTTCCTCCATAATTTATTGGAGATGATTGTCCTACTTTCCCATTAAAGAGTTATATATGAAAACCTTATCTATTCCAATGTTGGTCCTTTGTTGAGTCCTCAATATTGATTTCAAGAAGCTTAACATTTGATTATTGTAATTCCTCGACAAAATTACCTTATTCTAAGATTTTTTCCTTTGGAGGAACAACCATTTCCATCCTTTAGCTTATTATTTTGTTCTTCATCCTTTTATACTACTCGATAGTCCTATAATTCTTTATTTGGTGAAGAAAAATCTTTGTTTTGACTATACTTTAGAGAGGGAGACAAACCCAGTAAATTTTTGGGTCTTTTTCACTCTATCATCCATTTGAGAAACAACCAAACTATATTCAAGAAGAAACAAATAAAATGAAATATCATCATCTTCCACCATGACCTCTTTATTATTTGGTTCTTCCTTTCTAAGGATATTTTTTTGATAGTTGTCCATTAAGTGGCTATAGTTGTTGCAATTTTGACAATAACAACCAATGTTCTCATATAGGATCAGTTGAGCCAATTTGCCATAATTTTACTAGGGAGTTATTATTTTGGGGAAAATTTTGATAGTTTTAACATAGAAGGTAGAAAATATGATCCTATTTTTTTGCAAGATAAGCTTATTGATAGATAAAAGTTTCTCAAAAGAGTTAGAAAGGATCTAAAGGTTCTAAATTTCAAGAGAAAGCCTAGGTAATCACACCCAAGTATGAGAAACTACATGGAGGTTAGTAGATGGATTAAAATATAAATTATTTCTATGACTTTTATCAAAGGACCAAGGGTCTTTTAGTTAACACTTTTATTAGTTCCTCCTTATTAGAAAATCTAGATATAAAGAAACCATCCATGTTGCACTAACTGAGATACTAGCCTTCAATTTCCATGTTGCAACAAACCATTTATGCACCAAAATAATATTTGGTAAAAAATAATCACCTGCAAAGGTATGATCCATAGTGGACACAACTTCATCCATTAGAAGATTTCATAAGTTCACCATTATACCTTCATTAGAATATTGAATCAAGGGAACAAAACAACTTGATATCTCTTGAAGATCAAAATCCAATCACTTTATTAGCCCACATAGAATAACCCACATTGACACTTGGAATTTATCAAATATTCCAATAGGACAACATCTAATGCAGTTGACCCAAAAATAGTACCAATAATTTTAGAAACAATTCTACAAGCATATGGCTTATAAACAACACTCACGATCTGTGTTGCACTTATGAGGTCCCCCAAACAACCCAACATTTCATATAATCCTGCCAAAATTTATAGAAGTTTTTGAACCCTAGAAAAAGGCTCTCTAATGTTTCACACAAGTGTAAATATTCAATGTTACTGTTGCCCAAATTTCCCTATCATTCATTTTTGGCCACGGTTCCTGTTTTCCAAAAGAAATGCTCAAGGTCGAAACTCTCTGTGTTTTCTGCCTTTTAATGTTGAGAGTCCAGTGTGTTTTCTACTCAAGTGTCGAAAACCCAGTGTGTTTTCGACCTCCTCTCTGCAGGCTCGGGATGTTTCTGCCTTTTGGTTCAAAAATTTGGTGTGTTTTCAACCTCTTAGCTCTGAAAATTCAATGTGTTTTTGACCCTGGCTCGAAAACCCTCTGTGTTTTTAGCACTGTCTGTGTTTTCACCCCTAAGCATTCAACTCCGATTAGGTGGGTCCCAGTGCCTAAGGCCATTCCACTGCAGTCAAGATCTGACGGCTATCACATGATCACATGGGATCTCCCAATCCCATGAGATCATGTGACAAGCATTGATGCAGTATCTCCAATCGGCAATCAACCAGCAGTTATCGGGGTGGCATCACGCAGTTTGTCACATGATCGCACAGGCTCTTCTGAGCCCATGCGACCATGCGACAAATCGTCAGTGGTTTCGATGGCGGTGGTTCAGGGTTCCAGCAGTCAGCATCATGTGGTCGGTCGCATGATCACATGTGGTCTTGTGACCACATGAGATCATGTGACAAATCATCAACTACGATAAGCAGTTAGTGGGGCCTGAGGTTTCTACATTGGCGCAAGTGCGAGGAGATCTGACGGTGGTCATATGATCTCATGGGATCTTCCAATCCCATGCAATCATGTGACAACCATTAGATGGGAATCTGGCTGTTGCGGTGGGTCTTGTGTAGAGGGTTATCGAGGTGTTTGCTAGGATAGCAGTCGAGGTGAGTAGGGGAGTGACACGTGGTGTAAGTGGGCCCAGGGTTGGTAAAATGAGAGCGCAGTTGTGTAGTTAGAGGGTTTTGCATGGTCGCCAAGGGAGCCCGAGGTTAAGAAAAAGATTGCGCGACTTTGCGACTGTAGAGAGGATGAACCCAAGGTGGGCACAGGGTTAGATATATCTAGCGACTTAGCGACTAAGGGGTATCTCACAGTCGCCAGACTTAACCGGGGTCAGCGAAGGAAATAAGTGGTTCAGCGACAAGGGGAATTTGGAACCCAAGATGCAGCTAGGGTTAAGTTTGTAGTGCGGTCTTGCGGGGCTGAGTTATCTCACGTGGCAATGGAGATAGTCTTAAGGGTTGTCGCATGATCGTATAAAGCCTTTCAGCCTCATGCGATCATGCGACCGCTGAATCTTTTCAAAGTGGTGTGGTCGTGGATCTAGCCGTGTGGTCAGCTCCTGTTGGGCCATGTGGCAATGGTTTGGTAAATGGTAGATTTTTCAGGGCCTAGATGTCTTATGTGGTAGGGTGGAGGTAGTTTCTCAGGAGGTTGTCGCATGATCGCATGAAGGCCTTTCAGCCTCATGCGATCATGTGACCATTGCGGTGGCAAGCAGTGGCATGTTTTCAAGGGGTTGTCGCATGATCGCATGAGGCTTTTTTAGCTCATGCAATCATGCGACCAATAACATTTTTAATGCAGTGCGACTTGTTTTTCATGACCTTTCTTCTAGGAGAATGCTTGCAAGTGCAGGCAGGTAAAAAATTGATGATTTCTGAGGGCGGTTGCAGCCAAAGTGTTTGCAGAGATCTTTTGGGCATCATTTTGAGTCCTTTCAAGGATCTGATTAGATTTGAACATTCATAACAGCGTCCAGCTTGCAAAGAGGTAGATGGATGAGGTTTTTGTCCTGACAAGGTTGATCAATTCAGGGATGGGCACACAAAGAGGATAATATCTGATCGGCCATGATATTCATAGAGCACATTTATGATCAGAAGTGACCTATTTTAGGGTTGATTATTATATTGTAAAATCTATGTAGCCCTAAAGGTTTGGTTTCTGCCTACGTGTAGAGGGTGTATATATTGTTTTTTGGAGCCAGTAGTGCTCAGGATTCGCATTTTGTAAAAAAGAAAGTCTTTTCTTGGAGAACCATCTATAGCATTTTTTTTGCTCCCTGGTTTTCCACAAATTGTAAGTTTTCATTGATAAATTCAAACATTGCAAAATATTTTGTGGCATTTGTCCTGTCCCTATGCTTCCTTGTCTGAGTTTGTCTCTTATTAGATTCAGGTTTATGAATGTTGTTAATGGAAATTAGGGTTCCTGGTCCCTCTCTCTTTTTGTAGCTATGTGTGTTATTGTGTTATCTGATTTAGATGTTTTGTGGGTATTTTTTAGCCCCTAACAGTCTTGTCTCAATCCTGCACTGAGCTATAGGAGTGGATGTTTGTTTGCAGGTCATAGGTTGAGTCTTCTATCCAAGCCTTCCTATGAAACACTTATGCAAACCTACCTTGTGAGTGGTGACCTATTAGACCTGATTCTTCTACTGGTTTCATCCCTCTATACTGAGATCCAAACCCTAGTTTCAGTGCATCACCTGGTAGGATAGATTTGCTTTCAGTCATTTCCCTTTTCATGCACTCGTTCTATCCCTTTCCCTCAAAAGTTTACTTTCCTGTTTAAGAGAAAATCTGGGTGACTGTCCAAGAGGAACCAGCCTAGAATTTGGAGGTCTCATCTCGGTTAGCAAAAGGTCCCACAACCTTGAGATGATTCCCTTGTTATAGTGAGTTATCAAGACTATGAGAGCTTGAACTAAGGGTGCAAATTTAGTGTATAACATTTCTGGCACGTCTGGTGGGACTGAAGTTCAGATTCATATTTGAATATGCTATCTCTGATATGCTGGTAGCATGCTACAGACCTAGAAGAGGTCATTTTTCTGCATATCTGGTGACTCCAGAAGGTCTACTGGTTCCAAAGGTCAAAGTGCTGGTATGTTTTTAATCTTTGATATTCAGATTCCAGCTAATTGCATGAGTAGACATGTCAAGTTTCTATGGACAGTCAGGTTACTCACCATCCTATCATGAGAGTAATGCTCAACTAGCTAGTTTTCAGCCTTACCAAAGCCACCCAAAGCCTCCCTTTACCCCAAGCTATTATAGTTCTCAAGGATATCAGTATATCCAGTATGCCCCAGATGAGTTTGCCTTTGTGCAAAGTTATGAGCAAGCTCTCAGGCAAGGTGGGTCATGGGCACAAGAGGCACAACAACAAATGCAAAGCCAGCTACCCCATCTTGTTTACCACCCACCCTCCTCTTCTCAGCCTATTCAGCAGAAGATGCAGACTCTGAGCTCAGACTTCAAGGAGATGCAAGAGGCAAAGAGTCTGTTGCTTGATTTAGTCAAGCAAGTGTCTGAACTCAGGGAGCAGAGAGAGCAGGAGGCTCAAAGTTACTATGAGGAGGAGTCAGCTCCCTACCAAGAGATGGAAGCCAAAAGCTATGAGCAGGGGTTCATTCCTTACCAAATAATAGAGACTCTTGTGGATGAGCAGCAAGCAAGAGAGTTTCAAGAAGAGATCAGACACCAAGCTGAAACTAAGACAGCAAGGTTGAGATCACTGATTGCTCAACAAAAGGCTCCTAGGCCTAAGATTCCAAGCTTGAGGGCCCATTTGTCTCAAGAACCTACACATGAGGAGCCTGCTAAGCATTCATTTCCAAGTTTTAAAGCTATTATGCCTTCTTTGTCTCCCCCCTCTCCCCCTCATTTTCATATCCCAAGTTTTAAGGAAAAAAATTCTTTTCAAAAGCCTGTGCTTGAGATTCAGCCCACCACTTTGCAAGAGCATCCCATTCAAGAAATATTTTTATCCCAAGAAGCCCCTCTAGTTTCTCAGGATGATGAAGTAATATGGATACCCCAATGGACTCTGCCTCCTGGCTGTCAGATGCCAAGTCTTTTCAAGGACACTAGTCTGGTGTCTGAGCAAGGGCCTGTGGTAAATGAACTTTCATGTGATGAGGAGGAGAGGGCATCTAAGGTATCAGTGCAGAGTGGTGACTGTGGTGAAATGGAGTAGCAAGATGGGGAGGTGGAGGTTGATGCTCAGCCTGAGCTCTTGGCTAGTTTTCTTGATGAGCTTCCCCTCTTTGTTGATGATAAAGAAGAGACCATGCCATTACATATGGTTGAAGGTCAATCAGAACAGCAGGTCCACCATCAATAGGAGGTTGATTCTGTAATGGATGCCATGTGCTTGTTGGGTGAGCTACCTTGTTTTATTGAGCATAATGATGAAGCCATGGGAGAGTCTTTTCAAGAAAAGGACAAAGACAAAAGCCTTGAAGAAGAGTATGATTTTTTCAATATCATAGAGGTTTTTTGTGACAAATTGGATGTTGAACCCCTATTCTTTGGAGTAGAGGTTCAAGGTCATGTGCTTGTTGAAGAGGGCCTGGTCTTGGATTGCCCTTTTCATAAGGAGCTACTACATGATCAAGATTTAGAATCAGTTCCAAATCTTCAAGACATTGATAGTTTTGATGAGCTCTTGGCTGGTTTAAAGGAAGAAGATGACAGTCCCCTATCCATGGATGAGGATTTGACCTGGCTATCCATGATGGAAGGCAACTACAAAGATAAAGAAGAAACTAGCAATGAAAGTCTTGCCTTTAGACTTTCAAGAGGCTGCCCCATCAGATACTTGGCCCAGAAGTTCACTGAGACACCTCCATTTGATCCATTTGAGGTGAGTGAACTTGATCTTGTTTTTGCAGAGGCAACATATCATCATTTTCCAAATTTTCATATGCCTCATATCCTTGTAGCTATCTTCATCTGTTCAGTGCAAAATGTCTTATTGAGGAAGGGTAGCTACTTCAACCTACCAGTGAATGGCTTAGTTTGACCAAGTCCCCGCACTGGTTAGTTTAGGGTAGGTTAGCTTTCCTTCTTTCTCCCAGCTTTCTAGTTTAGTTTTTCCCTCATTTTCCAAGAAGTGCACGTGCACAGGTTTGTCTTCCTAGTTTAGTTTTTGTCCTTTCCAGTTTTGTGCTTAAATGACTCCTATGCCCAATGGATGTGTCAAGGCAACTGGTCCAATGTCTAGCAGGCTGACATCCTGCAAAGGTCACCAAAATGTTGCCCAAATTTCCCTGTCATTCATTTTTGGCCACAGTTCCTATTTTCCAAAAGAAATGCTCAAGGTCAAAACTCTCTGTGTTTTCTACCTTTTAATGTCGAGAGTCTAGTGTGTTTTTTGCTCAAGTGTCGAAAACCTAGTGTGTTTTTGACCTCCTCTCTGCAGGCTCGGGATATTTCTACCTTTTGGTCTAAAAATTTGGTGTGTTTTCAACCTCTTAGCTCTGAAAATTTGGTGTGTTTTCAACCCTGGCTCGAAAACCCTCTGTGTTTTTGGCACCATCTGTGTTTTTGCCCCTATGCGCGCAACTCCAATTAGGCAGGTCCCAGTGCCTAAGGCCATTCCACTGCAATCAAGATCTGATGGCTGTCACATGATTGCATGGGATCTCCCAATCCCATGAGATCACACGACAATCGTTGATGTGGTATCTCCAATCGATGGTCAACTAGCAGTTATCGGGGTGGCATCACGTGGTTTGTCGCATGATCACATGGGCTCTTCTGAGCCCATGCGACCATGCGACAAACCGTCAGTGGTTTCAGTGGCAGTGGTTCGCGGTTCCAATAGTCAGCATCACGTGGTCGGTCGCATGATCGCATGTGGTCTCGTGACCACATGAGATCATGTGACAAACCATCAACTACGATAGGTAGTTAGTGGGGCCTGAGGTTTCTACATTGGTGCAAGTGCGAGGAGATCCAATGATGGTTGTATGATCTCATGGGATCTTTTGATCCCATGCGATCATGCGACAATCGTTAGATGGGAATTTGGTGGTTGCAGTGGGTCCTGTGTAGAGGGTTGTTGAGGTGTTTGCTGGGGTAGCGGCCGGGGGGAGTAGGGGAGTGACACATGGCATAAGTGAGCCAAAGGTTGGTAAAACAAGAGCATGGTTGCGCGGTTAGAGGGTTTCACATGGTTGCCAAGTGAGCCCAAGGTGGGCCCAAGGTTAGATATATCTAGTGACTCAGCGACTAAGGGGTATCTCATGGTCACCAGACTTAACTGGGGTCAGTGAAGGAAATAAGCGGTTCAGTGACAAGGGGAATTTGGAACCCAAGATGTAGCTAGGGTTAAGTTTGCAGTGCAGTCTTGTAGGGCCGAGTTATCTCACATGGCAACAGAGATAGTCTTAAGGGTTGTCGAATAATCATATAAAGCCTTTCGGCCTCATGCGATCATGCGACCGTTGACTCTTTTCAAAGCGGTGTGGTCGTGGGTCCAGCTGTGTGGTCGGCTCTGGTTGGGCCACATGGCAATGGTTTAGTAGATGGCAAATTTTGTAGGGCCCAGATGTCTTATGTGGCAGGGCAGAGGTAGTTTCTCAGGAGGTTGTCGCATGATCGCATGAAGGCCTTTTGGCCTCATGCGATCATGCGACCATTGCGATGGCAAGCGGTGGCATGTTTTCAAGGGTTTGTCACATGATTGCATGAGGCTTTTTTAGCTCATGCGATCATGCAACCAGTAACATTTTCAATGTAGTGCAACTTGTTTTTCATGAGCTTTCTTCTAGGAGAATGCTTACAAGTGTGGGCAGGTAAAAAATTGATGATTTCTGAGGGCGGTTGTAGCCAAAGTGTTTGCAGAGATCTTTTGGGCACCATTTTGAGTCCTTTCGAGGATCTAATCGGATTTGAACATTCATGATAGTGTCCAGCTTGCAAAGAGGTAGATGGATGAGGTTTTTGTCCTGACAAGGTTGATCAATTCAGGGATGGGCACGCAAAGAGGATAATATCTGATCGGCCATGATATTCACAGAGCACATTTATGATCAGAAGTGACCTTTTTTAGGGTTGATTATTATATTGTAAAATCTATGTAGCCCTAAAGGTTTGGTTTCTGCCTATGTGCAGAGGGTGTATATATTGTTTTTTGGAGCCAGTAGTGCTTAGGATTCCCATTTTGTAAAAAAGAAAGTCTTTTCTTGGAAAACCATTTATAGCATTTTTCCTGCTCCCTAGTTTTCCACAAATTGTAAGTTTTCATTGATAAATTCAAACATTGCAGAGTATTTTGTGGCATTTCTCTTATCCCTATGCTTCCTTGTCTGAGTTTGTCTCTTATTGGATTGAGGTTTATGAATGTTGTTAATGGAAATTGGGGTTCCTGGTCCCTCTCTCTTTCTATAGCTGTGTGTGTTATTGTGTTTGATCTGATTTAGATGTTTTGTGGGTATTTTTCAGCCCCTAACAGTCTTGTCTCAATCCTGCACCGAGCTATAGGAGTGGATGTTTGTTTGCAGGTCATAGGTTGAGTCTTCTGTCTAGGCCTTCCTATGAAACACTTATGCAAACCTATCTAGTGAGTGGTGACCTATTAGACCTGATTCTTCCACTGGTTTCATCTCTCTATACCGAGATCTAAACCCTAGTTTCGGTGCATCACCTGGTAGGATAGATTTTCTTTCAGTCATTTCCCTTTTCATGCACTCCTTCTATCCCTTTCCCTCAAAAGTTTACTTTCCTTTTTAAGAGCAAATCTGGGTGACTATCCAAGAGGAACCAGCCTAGAATCTGGAGGTCTCATCTCGGTTAGCAAAAGGTCCCACAACCTTGAGATGATTCTCTTGTTATACTAAGTTATCAAGACTATGAGAGCTTGAAATAAGGGTGCAAATTCAGTGTATAACAGTTACACGTTTGTTATATATACTAGAATTATTGACTAGTGTGCATTATTTTGAGTTTTTATATAAAATTTTACACAATATGTCAAGTTACACTATAAATTGAAGATAACTAATAATTATTTATCCTCCAAAGGATGGTCATGGAATGACATTTGATGGTTTAAGTATATAATTTTTAAAATTAAATTTAAAATATAGATTCTCAAATTAAGCATTAGAAAATAGTACCCTTTTTATTCATAAATATTATATAGAAATTGAAAAATGTATTAGTATGTCCATTTTTACCAAAATTAAGAATCCTAGTACACATAAAATTAAATTTGGGAAGAATGTTTAAAATTTGGAAAAAAAAAGAAGTATTGGAAATACAAGGGCTTCACTTAGTGAGCTTGAGTAATAGAACATGCATTCATGGCATACTAAAGAGTCTTTTTATTTTTAAAAAATATTTCCCCAAACTCCTTTTTTGTCACACCCCTCCAATACCCACCTAGTACTCCCCACAATTTTTTTCCTATATAAAGCCCACCCCCTCTGAAAAAAACCCACTTTATGAGCATAAAAGTTTTCTCATATCTTATATAGTATTGTGTTTTGATCCTTACTTTTTACTCCTATTATATCTATGTTTCCATGTTTTTAGTCTTTAACTTTGAATTGTTTGGGAAGGTTGTCATGCAACCTTGTAAGCTTTGAATTTCATGACTTAGACCTTATAAACCTTTTATGCAATATGCCTAGCTATAATGCAATGATTTATAATTATGTTTTAATGGATAATTTGGTAAGTGATAAATGAATATGTGTTGCATATATTGTGGATGTGTTTTTCTTTGTTCTTGTAATCATTTATAATGCAGGAAAGAAGGAGCTATTAAAGAAGTTGTATGCCTGATCATCCAAAAAAGCAGTTAAATAGTTACAAGACCTGGTCTTGTAGTAGAAATTGTTACTTGGAGTAGTCCACAAGAGAATGCTGGCATAAGTCCAGTTTGATTGAGTCAGAAGGATGAAATCTTAATGATGATGAAATCTAGGAAGTTTTGGATGCTATATTTACTCCTTATGATGTTGAGAGAGTTTCTTGTTCATTATTGTAGGAGTAGTTATGTTCCTTCTTTCCAGGATGTAATTATGATTCACTCCTTTTCTTGTGGTGTGATTAGTTAGTTGATAGTTTATTTTACTATCATAAATAAAGAGCTACTCCTCTACACAATAATAGCCATAATAGAGATCAAATTAGATTTGTAATAGTTTTCTTAACATACAATTCAACCATGCATGTAATAAAATTGGTTTTGATAAATAAAATGATGAAGTTTTGAGAATCTATCTTGAGTTATTGGATTTTGGATACTTTCTGAGGGGGCCCACTTAGTGAGTAATTTCTAGTTAGAGTAGTTTTATTTTCACCATTCTATAGTTTTAAGTCTTGGTGTTGGACTATTCTTGTAGCCACTAGAGTTCATTCCCTATGATTGTTCCTGCAACCACAATAGGCAAAGTAGTCTTTTCCTGATGCAAATTGAGCTTTGTTTTTCTTAAGTGTGAGAGTTTAAATTAGTACTTTATTTTGAAGAGCATTCAAGTTAAGTAGTTTCTATAATTTCATTTCCTTCATCCATAGAATAGAGTTACTTCAAACATTTACTTCCTACAACTTCATGTTAGAATGCCTTTAGTAGGCACTTAGTGCACATACCATTCTACACCATTTCAAGTTCATGTCCCTGGATCGATATTTAAATGTTTCTCCATGATAATAAATTATCTACTTAGATATAATATTCAATTCCCAAGATGAGTCATGGACCTAGTTATCAGTACTTTTTGTGGAGCTGACCATTTTTGGCATCATTGTCAGATATGGTGTCAAGATAAGAACCTAATTTAGCCATTGATAGGAGTTAGTTTAAATATGTTCTTCTGAATCTTCCATTTTCAAATACCCATTAGATTGCATTCTTAGAATAAAAAAAAAATTAGGTCATCCAACTGCATGAATAGAACAAGAAGAAGAGATGCCTTAGGTAGATATCTCCCCAATTACCCTGATAATCAGTTAGGAGAAATATTTGTGCAGCAAAGAGAACTAGAAAAAGAAGAAGAGAACCCTTTTTCTGACACTATTCAAAATTTTCCCACATCCTCATCCTCCTCAAAAGAAAAATCTCATGTATTCCACACTTTTAAAAACCCTATAGAACTCAACCCTTTTTGCAGAAATCTTAGCCAATTTTCACATTCACCATCTTTAAATCCTTTCCGATCAAGACCAAGAACCTGATAACCAATTGGATTTGGTAGTCTATCAACATAAAGGTCCACCAAGAATGGAAGCTCTTCCTCCTACCTTTCCATTACCTATTACTGATCATCAACATAATCAAAACATAAAGAATATTCCTTCTTCAACTCTTCCTAAGTTTCATGGCCTACTGATAGAGGACCTTGATACCTTTCTTTTTGAGTTTGATATCCTTTGAAGAAGTTATGACTACAATATTGATCCTCATAGACTTAAATTGTTTCCTACAAATTTTAAGGATTCAGCCTTAAGATGGTTCATGGGTCTAGGAAATGATGTCATTCATGACTGGGATGGGATGAAGACTAAGTTCTAGAGAAGAATAAAAAATATTGTAGAGGGAATGATCTGAGAAGAGATGACATATTTAAGATGTCTCATAAGGAAGATGAGAGTTTGGAAGACTATATATCTTAGTTTCTCTTTAGCTTCCAAAAGAACACTCAACATGAGCTTAATGAGGCATCACAAAAGCTTCTCTTCTTGAGAGGAGTAAATGAAGGATGTATTAAAGCTCTAGATTTTATGGCAAGAGGAGACATAAGTCAAGAAAATTGCGATGACATTAAGAGGATATTCCATAACTATTCAAGAGTTCTTGTCAAGAAAGGAAGAGGATATAGATCTACTATGAGAAATTCCAATGATATTGGTGCTTCAAGGACAAATATAACTCATCTACTATCATAATTTAAGCAAGATATTATCAACAACATGGAAATATATATGGATACCATGTAAGACAAGAAGAAACATAAAGAAGTTTAAGCCATTTTGGCTGAATTCTCTCCTCACTATAGCCAAAAGAAAAGAGATTGCAGATGCAAGGTGGTGGCCAATTTGGAGACTAAGGAGTTTCCTACTGACTTCAAGCTAGTAGAAGGAGATGATGATCAATTGTTATAGATTTCATAAAGGAGGCCATGGGCTCCAAGAAAAGGTATGCCTCAAGACCCTTTAACTTTAAGTGGTCCTTATTCCAATGCATATAATACGTAATGACAACCTGCATATAATTGTTAATCTCAACCTTGGAATGCTCCTTAACCGCAATGGCCTAATTACCAAAAGCCTTCATGGAAACCTCCACAAGGGAGTTTCCAACATCCCACGAGAAGCTGGCCACAAGCCCAAGGGGGATCGAAGCCACCACAAGGTAACTGGAATCAAAATCTACAATGGAGAGGAGGTCAGTATTGGAAAAGTAGCCTTATAGATTCTTTCAGCCACCCTATTAGGGAAAACAACAAGCACTTATGCCACCTCCTACAACCAATAATGGTTCTCCAACAACTAATTCAATTACCTTCACAACATCTTCGAAACCCAAACAAAAAGTAGCAACAACAAAAATAACCTATGTATTCTGCAGATTCAAATCAATACCCATAATATGTCCTTAATATTAGTGATATCCATTTAAGGTCTGGTACTACTTTTCCTACTCTAGAAAGTACCTATAATCATAGAAATTCTAGATCAATAATCAAAACAAGTGAATGTTCCTAATGCTCCCAATGTACCTCCTCAAACTAAATCACCAAAAGATCCTCACATCCAAAAGAGAATTGTTCCACCTTTTCCCCAAAGGTTACAAGCTCATTGAACCAAACCTCAAGAGGAAGCTACATTTGATATTATTGACCATCTCAAGAACATTTGTGTTTAAATTCCACTTTTTCAAGCTATTAGTTCTTGGATGTTCCTATTTATGGAAAATCTATCAAGGAAGCTTGTCCAAAGAAACATGGTAGGAAGAAAAAGGATCCTTAGAATATCCACGTTCTTGGCCAATTAGAAGATATCATGTTAGGTAAGGTTGTAATTCCCTAGTATTTTGATTTTGGTATCCTAGTGGTTGAAATTATCATTAATGGCCAATCTATGAAAAATACCTTAATTGATCTAGGTGCATCCATTAATGTCATGAATAAGGATGCCACACAAAAATTGGATATCTTAAGTTTTAGGCCTACTCCTCTCATGTAGCTTGCAGATAGCTCAACCATCAATCATGATGGGATAGTAGAGGATGTGATTGTGACTTTATATTCTTGGGAATATCTATCAGAATTCATGATATTATCTCATAAAGTAACACTTGGGAAATATCCTATCATCTGAGGGAGGTCATGGTTAGCTACTACTGATGCATGTATAGGTTTTCATTAGGGAGATGTGACCATTTTAGATGGTCTAAAAACAAAGAAACTGACCTTGTACCCCCTACTCAACCTCATCCATATTTAGCTCAACCTGTTTAGTCATATTTAAGAGAAGAGGTAGAAGAAGTGTATTCAATAGCCCAATTAATGATGCTATAGAGGAATCATTTCCTATAGCTTCATGGAGAAGAGTAATTTCTCACAAACATTATACAAAAAATTATGGAGTAAGTGAGCAGTCCTTTAATTGCCCATCAACTACAACATGTTTCCTGCAACCACTATATTCTCAATTTGAATCCTTCAATCTTCCTGCAGCTCATGATATCCTTCATAATATTTTTCCTCATGAGATTCAAACACCTCATTTGACTGCAGCCTCCATGATAGAACTGACAAATAAACTAGAGGTGTCTCCAAGCCATTGCTTGAACATAAACATCAAGCTTACTTAGTCCCAACAATCATATTTAATCAAGCTACTACAATAATAGAAGCATGCCTTTGCATGGGATTATGGGGATATGAATGGATTAGATCCTAAGTTGTGTACCCATAGAATATATATAAAGGAGGATAGTTGCCTATGAGACAACCTCAAAAAAGAGTGGATCTTTCTCTTAGGGAGGTAGTTAAAACTGAATTGTAGAAGTTGTTAGATGCTAGTTTTATTTACCCTATCTTAGATATCCAATGGGTTTCACCTTTAGTAATTGTTCCTAAGAAAGGTGGAAAATGGATAATATGTTTGGATTATAGAGATTTGAACACTGCAACTAAAAAGGATCATTTTCCATTTCCTTTTGTTGACCAAGTCCTAGATTCATTAGCTAGAAAGAAATACTTCTCATTCTTCGATGGGTATAGTGGATATAATAAAATAAGGATTTCTCCTAAAGACCAAGAAAAGACCACTTTCACTAGTCCTTGGGGAAATTTTTCATACTCTATTTTACTCTTTGGCTTATGTAATGCTCCAACCACATTTGTAAGAGCAGTCATTAGTATCTTTTCAAATATTTCTCATGACTACATGGAAATTTCTATGGATGATTTTACCACTTATGGATTGACATATGAAGAGGCCTAAGATAATTTAGAGAAGGTCCTTACAAGGTGTGAAGAGAACAATCTCTCTTTAAATATTGAGAAATAATTCATGATGATGCAAGAAGGTGTTGTCCTAGGTCATTATATCTACCAAGCTAGTATAAAAGTTGACCCTAAGATATAAGTTATCCTTACTTTTCCTTCTCCTACCAAGAAAAAGGATGTTAGGAGATTCTTAGGACATGTTGGTTACTACTAGAAGATTTATAAAGGATTTCATAAAAATAGCCAACCTATTATATACCCTCCTTACAAAAGAATCAAAGACCAATTGGACAACAACTTGTAAAGAATCATTCCTACACAACTTAAGACTCTTCTCACCCAAGCACCTGTTCTTTGAGGCACCAATTGGTCCCTTCCATTTTTCATACATACAGATGCTTCAAATTATGCTATTGGAGTAGTATTAGGAAAAAAATAAGACTCCATAGAGAATGTTATTTACTTCATTAGCAAGAACCTACAAGGCCCTGAGATGAATTACATAGTCACTGAGAAAGAACTACTAGCTATTTTGTATTCCCTTAACAAGTTCTACTACTATGTTATAGGATATCAGATCTTTTTCCATATTGATCATGCATCGATTAAGTACCTACTGAATAATCCCTCAATCTCTGGGAGATTAGCATGTTGGCTTCTTTTAATATTGCATGAGTTTGATATAATAGTTATTGATAAACTAGGGAGAGCCAATGTGGTAGATGAATTTTTTTTTAAGCTACATAATCCTATTGTTCTATTAGCATGTGCCAAAAATTTCATGGCCCTGGTATCTTTCCCCTAGTCTCTGTGTCATTTTTCATGTCTCTGGCTAAAAACCCTTAGCAGAAAATTTTAAAAAAAACTAGTCGTTACATGGAAAAACCCTTTGTCCTTGTTCTAATTTCAAGTTAACTTTTTGGGTCACTTAAGGGTCCTAATTCACATGTGCTTAATTTTTCCCCCCTTTGTCATGTGATCACGTGAATCTTTTTATTGTGTTACGATCTTGCGACTAATGTTTTTGGGCCCCTTTTAGTATTCACCAATTTGCCTAAGTTTCCCAGATTAATTTTTCCTAAGTCTGTAGGCTCGGTGGTGCTTTAATATTTCCTAAGTCATGCCCCTTAATATTTCCTAGGCCTATTCTTCTAACACCATCTTGATCCAATGGTTGTCGCTAAAGCGCAAAGGATTTGTCAGAGCTATGCGATCTTACGACAATCGTTGATTCTCCTTTATGGCAGAGCTTCTCAAGCAGGTGGGTCCGTTGACACATATGCACAAATGGTGGTTCCTCATTGGTTGAAAGAAGTAATAAAGTGGCAGGGTTGTGTCAGAACAAAGGAAAAGTTGCATGTCTGGCTACCGGTTTTTGCAACTTGGTAGCTCGTGATTCATTGAAATGGCCTATGTGGCAGGGTGGGGTCATGTTGTTAGTCGCTTGATGATTTGGTGGTTATCGCATGATCGCAAGGAATATTCTTCCCGTTCATGATCATGTGATAGCAGTCGATTTGGGATCTAACATCAAGTTGTCAGTGGGACCTAGTTTCTGGATGTGTCAGTGGGTCCTGTGTCAGGGGTGACCGAGTGATTGTAGTGAGTGATGTTGTGACATGTGGCAGATGTTCAGGCAGGCTTGGGGTTATCAAGAGTCTTTTGGCGGTCCTGATAAAGTGTTTGGTAGTTTTGATATATTACAAGGGTTTCACTTATTCATGTGGAAAGGTGGCGGTACTCTAAATGTTTTAGTGGTTCAGTGAACAAGCGTTCGCGTAATTGCTAAACTTTCTAGCGGATAGATAAAATGTTTCATGAACTGGTGAAAGCCTCTTGTTGCCAGTTCACCAAGTGTGGAACCGGAGTTAGTTGTTTTCTTCTTGTCACCAGTTCGCAGAGTTAAAAGGTAGGTTAAGATTTCACCTTGCGAGTAGGAAATGCGCTATCACGTAATCGCTAAATGTAAACCAAGATTCCTTGTAAGGTTAAAATCAATAAAGACCGCGAAAAGGGAGGATCGGATGGTCAGGATTTAAAGTTGTTGCAGATTCAAATGTCGACCGCTGATTCACTACAAGCACCATGGAAATGACCATTATTATTCAAATTCAAATTTTTGAAGGGTTTCCTATGACCAAAAGGACTAGAATTCAATGCAGAAGTGACTGGTGTTGGTGAAAGATGATCTGTTTGCTATTGCGGTGTGGTCCAGGGTGTTGAGTGATCATCTGTAGGGTTTGTACTATGTGGCTTTGTGCTCGAGGCATGTTGCAGGGTTGACATTTTGAGTGTTTTTGTGGTTCTCAGTACCTTCACAGAGAATTTTTCATGATTGAGGATCATTCCAGGATTTTCTTTCTCCTAGTTGCCTGGTTTTCCACCCCTGTAATAACTTTGTGACCATTTCCAAGTTGGTTGGGTGGTTGAAACCCTAACCCTAAGTCATCCATAGCTTGTTGCATTCTCTTTGAGAATTCCAAGATGACTAGGGAGTATAAGTTACAAAATTTTGACTGAGTAGGGGTTCCAAACTTTCTTTGGTCCCAGCTGGTTGTTGATAGTGTTTTACTGATAGAGGAGCTAGATTTTGTACCTTTTCCTATCCTTGTGTTGTTCTAATTGTGTATTGATTCTAAATATATTAATGAGGATGCTTTTGAGTTCTAATCTTGCATTTGTGCATGTCTTCTTGTTTCGGTTCTAAGCTCATATATGTTAATGTCACAAAGTGTATTAGCATATGGTAAACAAAGAGTATTGTGAATTCATCTCCAAGTTCCTAACAAAGTTAGGATTAAAGTCTTTTAGGTGGGTTTAGTGAGTTTGCAACCAAGCAAGAATCTGATGTCCTTGTGTCTGAGGGAGAGGGGTAATAGGCAAAGCACTTATCCTGGATTCAATTGTGTTTGAGTTAAGATTTTTAGTTGATGTATGTAATTGGGTGACTCTTTTCCTTAGGATAAGGCACTGGTCCATCCTCTGGAGGCATTTCATTGTCATCAACCACACACACAAACATTCAAATGATAAAATCTTAAAGCAGTTAGTAAAGAGTATATAGTTGTATATCATTTAGTGATTCCTTTCAAGAAGTGAATCAAGGGTACACCTGCCTAAGCAATAAGGCTCAAAGTGTAGGAGGATCTCTCTTGATCCTTGTTAATTGGCCCTCTTCCTTGTAGACTTTGGAGTGGTGATAGATTCAAAGTTATATTAAAGTTATCCATCAAAGTATAAATCTACAAGTTGAAGATCAAAGGGAACTCCCAACATGTTCAAGACTCTTAGTTAATTGATGAAATTTTTATAGATGAACATTTGTTTTCCATATCTTCCAAATCACCTTGGTATGTAGATATTGCAAATTATTTGGTTGCTAACAAGATATTGGTTTATTTCTCACCAAAGGATAAGAGACTACTGGTAGAAAAGAGCTTTAATTTTACCTGGATACAAAAATTATTATTTTACAAAATTCCTAACCAAGTCATGCGAAGGTGTTTATGTGAGTATGAGGCCTATGTTATTCTTCATGCCTATTTTGATGAGCCTTTTGGCAGACACTTTGCAACAAAAAGGACATCTATGAAGGTTTTGACAACATGATATTATTGGTCTACATTACATAAGGATGTAGCTCTATATACAAGGAAATGTATTAGATGGAAACGTATAGGCCACTCAAAAAGCTCTAATGAGATGTCATTGTACCCCCAAGTAGTAGTTGTGTGTGTGAAGTTGTGAACCTACAAACTTGTACACAACACTTAAAGGAGACATTAATTTCAAGGCTAGTATTCAAAATCAATAAAATAAAGAAAATAACCTATCAAGATCATCTCATTGCTTCCTAATTGTGAAGATTCAATTGATTAGTAAATTTATCTCATAATTCATGTTTAATCTAATTTAATAGACAATCACAAAATGGAATATTGAAACAAGAATGAATCTACATGAATGGAATTAAGATGAATTGATACAAATGATCTAGGTTAATGGAAGTGAAGATAAGAATGATGAAATTTATATGATACTAATGCTAAACTCAATTAAAAAACATGTAATTACATAAAAGATAGATCTCTATCAAAATATCATGATCAAGTATTTATTTATAGATTTCCAATTGTGAGAATTGGAGGGAAATTAATTTGAATTTGAATTCAATAGTTGAGATTGAATTCACAATTAGGGGTTGAGATCAAAACTTTGAGTAATCCATTTGATTGAAGCTCATCAGATGAAATCAACTTATTTTTCCTTTTGTGGGTTTAGTTGGAAATTAGGACAACTGATTAAATAAAACTAATTAATGTCCTTAGCCATGGGATTTTGAGGTTTGATTTAATTAATTATGCTAAAGGTCATTAATATGGGATTTAATCAATTTGATGATGTTTTATAATTGATTAGTTCATCTTGATGGTTTTATGAATCATGCCAGTAATCAGGTAATTAGACTAGCATAATTAAGAGGTTGGTTCTGAATTAGGAAAAATAGGGCTTTTGGTTAGAATAGCCCATTTTAGGGTGATTACATTTGCCCCTCTTTGAATCGATGTGTGAGCAGTGTGTTGATTCAAAGAATAGACTAATGTTGAATTAGAGAATATCTTGATGTGAAGTGATGAAACTATTCCAAAATTAAAGATGCATAGTTATCGATTCTGAACTTGATTGAACAAGAACTGACCATACCAATTCCAAGATTAATGGGATGAAGCTCAATAAGAGCTAACCATAGTATTCATTTTGATTTGGAGCGATGAAACTAAATACTTGTTTGATGATTCATTTGAGAACTGTGGTTAAATTAATAACCAGTTTTATGTGGTGTGATGAAACCTCTAATCATGAAAAGGATTAACACAGATGATTGACTTGATATGGATCATGATGAATCCAACTATCTAAAGATGATATCAACTTGATGAGGTGCAATGAAATTGATATGCCCCTAGTATTTGAATGATGATGAAACTATGATTTCCATAAGATTGATCAATATTATATGGGACCTAATGAAATTAACCATTCCCAAAATTGATTGACAACCTGATTGATCTTAGACCATCAACTTGATATGATGTCTAATGAATTTGATGCCTCTAGTGATGTGATTTTATTTTCTTCAATATGATCTCTGATTTGATAACGATGTTGTAATATTTAAATTGATTTGATGATCAGATTTGATAATAAGCTATTTAATGATCTATATGCAAGGATATGTTGATTATGATTCCCTCTCGGGAGCGAGATTGAAATATAATAGAATAAATTTGATTGATGTTTGAAAATTTGATTTGAGAAGATGTTGGTCTAATTTAGATGATTGAGTTGATCTAGGTGATTGAATGAAGAAGATTGATTTATAACCCATTTTGATTGAGCTCCCAAAAATGATATTGCAAAGATAGTGATCAGCCATGATCTTACATGTGATACTCAACCATGTTGAATATAGATTTCCCTCCCTGAGATGATTTGATCAAGCAGATGAATGAAAGATGAAATGAGTTCCCCTAGAATGAGATGCAATCTTCCATGATTTTTATTCTTTCAATATTTTTGTTATGAATTTTCTCATCATAGAGATTTTGTTAGTAACAAGTACAAACATTAGTGGCTTTTAAAGTTGATGATGAACCCAAGTACTTACTTATGTTATTGTTCATTACAAGAAAACAAAGAAGCAAGAGTTCCTTTTGTTCATGTGTAACAATTGTGTTCTCTAAAATGACCCGTACATTTGTATCCTTGGTATAAATTTTTTATGTACCCGTAATGACCCTTTATCGTTCATATCCTTAGGCTGATTTGTCTAATTTTGTACAATACTAAGAAATTTATCAATGAAAGCAGACAAGGAAAGAGTTCCAACCTCCCCTTGGTGTACAAATATTTTGAATCAAAGTATGTTTTGTGTACCACATGAAATAGAGGCTCTTATCATAGACACCCAAAAATACTTGTCATTCAAATATCATTGGTATAATTCATAGACAACAATCAAAGAAAAGATCTTGCCCCCTGTCCTTGTTCCTCTAGTTCATAGACATCATTGAGTTACTCGAGAGAAATGATAAGAACAGATAATAGAAAAAGAAATTTTCATATCTTTTTCATTCCTCTAATCCATGGACATCATTGAGTCATCTAGAAAGACATGATCAACATAATTCAAGACAGTTTGTCTCTAATTTATTTTTTGGTTTGATGTATGTTTACAGATAGATGTTTGTCTATTTAGTAGTGTTGAGAAACACCGTTGATTGAGTAATTTTGGTTTTATATTGCATTTACGATCCATGTTTTCTTGATGAGTTTTGATAAACACTAATTTTTTAGTGTGTGGGTGTTTAGAAACACCGTTGTGTGTTAAGTGGTGTTAAAAATCATTCTTGTGTGTTGATGAGGTGGGTGTTTGGAAAGACCATTGTGTTATTGGTAGAACACCTAATAGTTGCGAGGTAATGTGGTTGAATCCCCTCAAGATGATAGTTTATGCTAACTAGAAACTGACTCCACATAATGACTATAAACATGCCCCCAACTAGATATGATTTCCCTAAGGACGAGATGTGGATCGACTTGAAGCTATGGCGTCAGGATACAAAACCAACTAATATGTACAAGGATGTAAAATCTATGACAGATATGTATAAACGATGAAGATAAAGGCCAATGAAAATGCTATGCAAATGATATGTACAAGAATGAACCTAAGATTTTGCAATTTTTGGATTTTAGATTTTCTGACTTGTTTGGATTTTTAAAGATTTAAAGATTTTTTATTTTATTTTTAAGATATTGAGATTTATTTGGATTTTTAAAGGTATAAGAATTTTTTTTGGATTTTTAAAACTTTTAAGATGTGTTTGGATTATTTCAAGAACATTTTCCACCTTTTTTGGATTTTTGGAGATTACTAGTTCTTAAACAATACCACATTGAAAAACCTCCAATGTTTAGCAAGGTGTAGGAAAATTGCAAATGGATGAGAAAGCTAATGGAGTAAAAGTGAATAGGTCATGATGGGTGAAGCACGTGAATGCAACCCTCAAGGATAGTTTACTTGAGATTATCCAAGCTAGGGAAAAAGGATATAGCCATGTGAAGCATGTTTTGGATAAGCAATGAAATCCAATGATGCAATGTCAAATAGCATATAGGATAATGATCTAATGTCATGAAATTAGGTGATCCAAAAGAGTGGACATGTCAAGAAGTTTTTGAGAAACTATTTTTCATTTTATGTTCTTCATTTTCTTGATCAAAACCGCGGGGTCAATTTGGATAATATATGAATAGAATAGCATGATTAGGATAAGGATTCAATAGAGGCTATGAGGGCTTATGGAAAGGATACTTAGGATAATGAAGATTGGCTTAGTATAAGAAAGATCATGATAGGGTAGCATGGATGCAACATGTGAATAAGTTGATGGAAAGGATAACAAATTTTAGGAAGCATGACGCTCATGGATAGATTTAGCCTTGTCAAGATCAAAGCTAAAAGAGGGAATATGGGTGTACTTGGGACATATGGATGATGGATCCTATGGTGAATAAGATAGCATGGAGTGCAAGTGAAAGAAGAAGGAATTATGCATGACACTTGCTTTCTAGTTTTTCATCACAGAACTTGCCCAAGGTGCCACAAGAAGTGGTTTTCACCATAGGAAATATTTATTTCTCTTTACTTTTTATACCAAGGAAACTATTTACCAAGTTTTCACCAAGACACTTTTTCTCTTTTTAGGTTTTTTTTTGGAAGGGAACCAAGCCTCTTTTTCTTTGGATAATGCTCCTTTTAAGGATATGTTTTTATGGTCCAAGGCTATTGAAATATATTCTACTGATAAGGTGATGGTAGGGAATGATGTCGAGGATAGGGTAGATGGGAGCCAAGGATTTATGCAATGTATTGGATAAGAGAGATGGAAGGATATGGGATGAACAGATAGTGGGTAAGTGTTGGATATTGGATAGGGTATTGAAAGGTTTTTAGAGTGATAGGTGGATAGGATGACAAGATCAACATTGACACAGACCTTGAAGGGTGATGGAATGATGGACGAAAAGTAGATGGAATAGCTTGAGGCTTTGATGTGCTAGAGGATGGAAGGTGTTTGGAAGGAGGAAATACCTTTGGAATCTTGGATGCCAACTCTAATTTTTCTTTTGTATCCAAGTCCTTTAAAAGTGACTTGGGAATCCACATAGTCTTTGATTTTTCTTTCTTTTGTGATGTTTTTTAATGTATTTATTCAATGAGGGATTTTGGAATTCACATTTTCCTAGATTTTTCCTTTTTCTTGATGGACCTTTGTGGTCTTTCAAATAGATCTTTCTTCTTTGTATTCACATCTCAATTAGACTGGACATAGTGATCTTCATATATAAGTGGATTCTTAGATTTATGATTTCTTTGTTTGACATCCAAATTACTTCCAAAAGACTTGGGAATTGTGGATGAATAGAGTTGATATGGATGGTTGATATGGATGGGTTAATATGGAGGGTTAATATGAATGGGTTGATATGTAGGATTCAAGGATGCCTATCTTTTTTGATCTTGATAGGAGATAGGGGAAGTGGATGAAAAGATAGGAGTGATAGGCATAGTGAATGGAGGGATATAAGTACCCAATATAGATGGAAGGTTTTATAGTTTTACCTTTGGGATATAGGAACCAAGGATGGATTCAAAAGATAGTGAAGGATAATGCTTATGTCAAAATGGAGGGAGATGAGGTTTGAAAGGGATATCAAAATCTTTAGAGTGAGTTTCATTGTCGAGGCTCTCACCTTTAAGATTTATCTTTATACCGATGGGTGCATGAGTAGCTTTGATATGAGAAAATTTGATAGGAGAAAAATAATATTGATGGGATTTATTCTTATATAAGGGCTTAGGAGGAATGAGAGTGTGATTTGGATATGGAGATCTATGATAAGAGGGTAATGGGATACTCTGATCTTGACAAGGAACTTTAGATGGTGTAAAAAGGGTACTTTGCTCTTGATTTTCAATAGACTCATTAGAGAGGGTGGAAATGATATCTTGATCTTTCCTGGGATGTGGATAAGATATAGGAGGTGTACGAGTGTCTTATAGGAAGAAATAAAAGGGGGTGACAAAATCATTATGGGAATCTTGGGATATGGGATTTTGGTCAATCATTGGATAAGGATGACTAGTATATTGATCTTGATCATTACTGATATTTGTTTCTTTACACTTTGAATTATCCTCTTGACATGAAGCCACTTCTAAGGATGAGGTAGGAGTTTTGATCTGCATGAGGGATTCTTGAAGGGATAATATAGTATCATTTTGAATAGGCATGATAGGTGTTGAAGCATATGGAATCTTAGGGTCTATGATATTTGGAGCCTGAAAAAGACTTGCAAAAAGATGCAGATTAGCTTGGATCTCTTTTAGAGGTAGTCCTTGAGGGTAGACATAGTTAGCATGAAAAGAATTAGGTTCTTTGTTTGATGGTGGGAATTTGGATAACTTTTCTTCTTTAGAAGATGAATGCATATTGGAAGAAGTAGAGTCTTCATGCAAACCAATACTAGACACGGGTTCATGATTTAGATCTTTCTTGAGAGTAGTATCTTGTTCTTGATTAGATGAATCATTAGGATTTTCAATTTCATTATGTCATGATCTATGGGATCTTGGATTTTATACTTCAATTCCATGCAATCTAAAGTTTCATGTTCGTTAAGTCTATGATAGGCACAATAGTTGCTCAAGAATGAAAAACCTCATGAAGTGAATTGATGAAATATGATGAGATTGTGATCAAGGAGTTCTTCCAATGCTGATTCATAATATTTTCCCAAAGGAGTGAATGCTCTATCCAATGGGCTTAGAGATTCACTTGTTTTTTATAAAGAAGTTTGACATTCAAGCTTTTGATGATTTGATTTGTTGTTGTCATATGATTGATAGACAAGACTCTCAACTGAATTTTCTTCATTTGCTTGATAAAATATTGGATTATCATGAATTTGAGTCTCTAAATCAAAGATTGGATTGTCATCTTTATAAATCTCTTTGTTTGAAGAAGATGAGGACATGTAGATACAATTATCAAAGAGAAAAGGACAGATTGATCTTAATGAGTACTCTTTAGATGTTGTTTCCTTTTCTTCCTTCAAGCCCTGGATTTGTGATTGCAAGGATTGAATCTTATTTGTGAGGATTGTGATAGAATTCACTTCTTCATTGTTGTCATGATCCTTGTATCTAGACCACTCATTTTCAGCTACGATATGATTTCTTTGAGTCTCTTTATGAGAAATTATAGTATCTTGTGATGATGTTTGTCTCTTGAGATCTTGAATTTGATGTGACAAATAGGCCATGAGCATGTATGATCATTTTGAGGAAAAATAAAAATGCAAAATTTTTATATTTTTTGGTATTTTTCTAGGTTTTACTAATTTGCATTTCCAGAGATCTCCTACTTATTTTTTAGAGTTGAGACTTTCATTGGTCTCAAGAATTACGTTGTCAAATGCACCTATTTTTGAGACCAAAATTAGATTTCTTGATTATCTTTCCAACAGTGAAAAAAATTCATTATTTCTAGCACCGACTCAAAAGTTATGGCTTCTCAAAGTTGGGGTAAAGTTTTTCAAAAAAAAATTTCAAAATTTTCTTTTTTTTTTAATGTTTTTCAGATTTGATTGGTACTGAAAAATGATGAAATCTGGTTTGGATTATGAAGATTTGATAATATAAGGATTGTATGATATGAACAAGATTGAAAACACCAAGAGGTTTGATAAGACATTAATCAAATGAGCCAAGGACGATGACAACAAAGGGATAACGTCCAATTACACCAATTGTGATGAAATAGGTTGAAAGAGGTCCAAAATGGGTACTAAAATCAATAATCAGATTGGAAAAATAATGTACGAAAGACCTCACTATCCCATATGCGAATCACAATAAGTGACTTTTTGATATCACCAAATGCGACTCAAGATGACTAGTATATGACTAAACAACCAAATACAAATTTGAATTGGCAGGATATGACTAAATTTCTTGAATGCGTCTCCATTTAGACATGATGTGACTCTGTTACAAAATGCAACTCTCTGTTAGCAATGTGTGACCCAAAAAGTAGCATATGAGTCTCTGACTTGATCAAGGTTCTGCCACTCTTAAAAAGGTTGAATTTTTTATGTTTTGCAAGTATTTTTAGATTGTTTTGAAGTGTTTCAAGGCATTTTTCAGTGGATTGTTAATGAGAAAACATTTGAAACACATGTGATTAAGGGAATCCAAGAACACACTAACCTTATAGGAATTGGAAATAGCTTGAGAACCTTTTCTTGCAAACTTAGGTACACTCTCGAGAGATAATCAAAATACAACTATTGAAGGCCACACAATGGGTCAAGCAATGCTATATTATCTAACTCTAAACGCTCAAGGAAGATAAAAAATGATGGGTGTCTTGGGGAAGTTACTATCTTCCTTTCAAAAATATTATCAAACTTTAAGGGGTGATCTAGGTGGTCTCTAATAAAGAGTTTCTTATTCAACCATCTGCTCATAATCATCTCCCATAGTCTCACACAAGGCAATATTGAGGCATATATCTCTGCGAGTACTTGAACATGTGTAGTCTCACAATAAATATTCAAGTGGCTCCACTCTACACAACATCCAAGAATATATCTAAGGAAGGATCAAATAAATGTTCCAAGGACAAAACCAACTAAGTCTTCTAAGATTTTCATCTCAAGGAAGCATCTTTATTATAGTGAGGTGTAAGGTTTGGCTTCTACCTATCCACACTTGGGTCATTCATGAGATCTTTTTACCTCAACCGGAAGACCCTCTAAAGAATTAACATAAAAATGAAAGCAGATTGGAAACGTAGGAGTCTGGATTTTTATTTTCCACTAGGAAAAAGAGCATAATATCTTATCCATGTTATTTTCTCCTAAACACATCAAGCAAGTTGTTCAATTACCAAGATTCCTCTAAGTGAAATCTTAAGTGCTTCTGATTTTCCACAATGGAAAAGAACATAATCCCCTCACACTCAAGAAACCATCGTAAGTGAATCCACTAATTATCTATGTTCCAAAGAAAATAAGCTTCAAAATATAATATTTTTTCTTGGTTCTCTTCTTAGGAAACCTACATGAACCTCATTATTAGTCTTGAGAGTTTATCTTCAAAAATTGTCCTACAAACAATAAGCTATCCAAAACATCAAAATAGATCACGAAAACATAAGATTGTCAGTTTAAAACATCAAATTTTCATTAAAATTTTGAAATTAACCCTCTGTTCCCAAATACGACATTGTTTTAGATAACTGTCTACTAAATGCGACCCAATTTCCTGAATGCGATCCTATTTCCTAGATGCGATCCTATTTTCCTAGATGTGGTTCACTTTCCTAGATGTGACTCACAATCAACTAAATGCAACTCATTTGCCAAATGTGATCCACTGTCAATAGAATGCACCTTAATTTTACCAAATGTGACTCAATGGATAGTCAGAGCATGAAAACATGAAATTTACTAAGAAAATAAGGTAGAAATCTGGGGCTAAGCCCCACAGTGGGTGCCAAAATTGTATGTGTGAAGTTGTGAACCTATAAACATGTACACAACACTTCAACGAGACATTAATTTAAAGGTTAGTATTTGAAATCAATCAAATAAAGAAAATAACCTATGAACAACATCACATTGCTTCCTAATTGTGAAGACCCAATTGACTAGTAAATTTCTCTCAAAATTCATGTATAATCTAATTGAATAGACAATCACAAAATGGAAGATTCAAACTAGAATGTATCTACATGAATGCAATTAAGATGAATTTATACAAATGATCTAGATTAATGGAAATGAACATAAGAATGATGCAATTTTTATGGTACTCATGCTAAAATCCATTCAACAACATGTAATTACATAAAAGTTAGATCTCTATCAAAATGCATTGATCATGTGTTTATTTATAGATTCCCAATTATGAGAATTGGAGGGAAATTGATTTGATTTCAAATTCAATGGTTGAGATTGAATTGCCAATGAGGGGTTGAGATAAAAACTTTGAGTAATCCATGTGATTGAAGCTCATTGGATGAAATCAACTTATTTGTTCTTTGGTGAGTTGAGTTGGAAATTAGGACAATTAATTAAATCAAACTGATTAATTTCCTTAGCCTTGAGATTTTGAGATTTGATTTAATTAATTAGGCTAAAGGTAATGAATATGGAATTTAATCAATTAGACGATGTTTGATGATTGATTAGTTAGTTTTTATGATTTTGATGATTCATGCTAGCAATCAAGTATTCAGACTAGCATAATTAAGAGATTGGTTCTGAATTAGGGCAAATAGGGCTTTTGGTTAGATTGGACCATTTTAGGGTGATTAGAGTAGTAACCCCTTTTGACAAATGCAGAATGGAATTTATTGGATCTATTGATCCCCCATCCAATGGGAAGTCATACATCTTGGTATGCATTGATTATGTAACCAAGTGGGTAGAGGTCAGAGCTATGAAGAATGCAAGATACAATAAGGTGGAAAATTTCTTATATGAGGATATTTTCACAAGGTATGGAGTTCCTATAGAACTAGTGACAGACCAAGGAGCCTAGTTCACTTCTAAACTGATTAAAAAATTGATGAATGATCATAGCATATGCTATGACAATTCTAGTCCATATCACCCTCAGGCTAATGGATAAGAAAATATAACCAACTAGGAAATTGCGTCTATTCTTACCAAGACAGTGCATCTACATAAGAATGTTTGGAGTAGCATACTTCCTGAAGCAGTATGGATATTCAAGACAACTTGGAATACTACAAAAGGGTTCACACCCTTTGAGATATTGTATGGAAAAACAATAATGTTTCCCATTGAATTTGAACACAAGACTCTCATAACAACATTGGAGTTGAATATAGACCTTCCTATAGCACAACGAGAGCATCTCCTGTAGCTCAATGCACTAGATAAAATGAGGAAAGAAACCCTGCAACAAACTAAATTGGTTCAACAAAAAAGGAAGAAATGGAATGATAGTCACATTAAGACCAAGAAATTTGTAGATGGTGACTGGGTGTTGTTGTATAATTCTCAGTTTTAGGAGAATCAAGTAAAGTTGAACACAACATGGTTGGCCCTTATGAAACCAAGACCGTATTTTATAATGGAGCTATTTAGCTAACCACTATCGATCTAGTAAGGTTCAAGTTTCTAGTAAATGGTCACAAGCTTCACCTCTACCATGAACCTACTTCCAAAGTTGAATTCCTGTAGCAATTTTAAATGGAAGATCAAGCCGAACTTCCTGCAGTAGAAGGCAATATCCTTCTTGTGGCGTCTCTTTGAACTTTCAATATGAAGCATAATAAATACTTCCTTTTCACTAGGAAATCATTTTCTTCAGAATAGTTTTCCATCTCACACCAATTCACCAATCTTCCATTTCATCCATATTTCCACCTCACCCCTTCCAACCTCCAAAATCTATACTAAGTGCTTACATTAGTGAAATTAATGGCATAACTTGACACAACAATCCACCAATTCAACAATAATTTTCTAGGTATGCAATATTATTTATTTTCACATTTGATTTATGTTTTTATTAACATGATGTATAGTATTGCACATGTAAATATTGCATTAATTATTTTGGATAACATGAAATCTTTCCATATGTGTGGACACATGAAACCTTTTTAGTAGGGGGCAGTGGTGTGTCATCACTTTTGTGCACACATCATCAAACTATCAATAAAGTTCACTATCCTTTTTCTTTCATAATTCACATGCATTCATGAAAAGTATAAGCCCCTTTCAGGATTATGCCATAATTTACTACCATTTTTTTCAACTTAAATGTTTGATGTGACTGACAATACTCATATATGTGCGCACCTTCTTGTTTCCATTAATGTTATTAATTATCCTCTCTTAAAATTTTAAATGTGGTTTTATGATCACTTATTGACATCATTCTAATCGAGCAAGGTTTTTGAGGTATTTTTAACTCATGAAGGCAATAGGGTAAGGTAGTCAAATACAAAGAATTTTGTGAAGGATTTGGAAGCAGTAATACAAAATAATTTGGGGTTTGAAGTTTGGGTATTCTAAAAGTTACCATGGGAGGGAATCAAATTCATCATGAGCCCATCTCCCGTGCACCTCTGTTACAGGATCATGATGCAGTGCAGAGATTTAACTATTGTGGATGATTAAGCTATTTTCTAAGGTTGAATGACTTTAATGATGATGTTGCATTGGAGTTTATGAGCACATTTGATGAAGGAAAAGCCATAGTTTGGGGTTTAAAGTTTATAGCCATGGAAGAAAGAATTATAGAGGTTACATGATTACCAGCTACAAAAGATCATTACCCCGATGAGCACTCAGAGGAGCAAAAAGACTAGTACTAGATATTTTAGGACAAAAAAAGGCTTTATAGTGTTGGAGGACTAGCACGGGTCTAAGTAGGGGGTAAATTATGAGCATAAGATTTTTCTCATATCTTATATAGTGTTGTGTCTTATTCCTTACTTTTTACTCCTATTATGTCTCTATTTCCATGTTTTAGTCTTTAACTTTGACTTGGTTGGGAAGGTTCTCATGTAGCCAAGTATAAGCTCTGAATTTCATGACTTAGACCTTATAAACATTATATGCAATATGCGTATAATGCAATACTTTATAATTATGTTTTAATGGATAATTTTCTACATGATAAATGAATATGTGTTGCATATCTCATGGATGTATTTTTCTTTGTTCCTGTAACCATTTATGATGTAGGTATTGGAATAAATGATGCAGATGGGATGAGTAAGTATGTTGATGACTTGATGATGCATTTTTTCAATTATGTTGTTGTCATTGATATCAACTTAGGTGTTCTTGGTTGACTATGTTCTTTACGTACCAAGTTAGAATGGAAAAGATGAATTAAGAGTGATATTGTAAATTATGGTTTGCGGTTAGGCACATATGTTCTAGAAGTGTGTGAAATTTTATATCTATGATCACACATGTATATGATGAGTTTTATGCAATTTACAATTAGTTTGATGAAGATAGTAAATTGGTTTAGCAGTGAAGAAGAAGAGAAGAAAGATTTGATTGGTGTGTCCCATAGGAATGGAATCATGTGTTGCAGTCTAAGTTGAGTGATCTTGATGACATTATTGGATTTTTGTTGCAATCACATCAATATTGATGATCGGTGGAAAAAGTTACAAGATTTTGAAGTTTAGGACAGTGAAGAAGGAAAGGAACAATAAAGAAAAAAATTAATTAGATCATTAACCAGTGATGGAAGATTAGTTTGCGAAGATGGTTAAGTATTCTAGATTTTGTGATGACATGTATAAGATGATGTGGAATTTTAGGTATGATTCTTATTGGTTGATTTGATGGATAATTTATGAAGAGGTTCATGAACCTAGGAAAGTGTAATATGTTTGACTTCTCTTTGTCAAATCGATGGTGCAATGGATCTGAAGGCCAACATGAAGCTAAAATTATAATTATTTATTGGTAACACATTTTAAGGTTAAAGGATTGAGAGGTAATTAATCGTAATGATATAATTCAAATGTAATTTGGGTCTTAGATGGCCTAGTTAGTGAAAAACATATTTATATCTTTTGATGTATTAGAAGAACTGGGTGTAAGAGGCATATCACAAATACATGAGTGTGAATGCAATTTTTGGATGTTCTACATGTGAAGCAACAATTGAGCTTGAACTAGATATGTACTAGCAGAGGAGTTCTATTTTATCATATCATTATTCTTTTTATTCCCTAACACTTGCAACAGGTTAAATCCCTTAACCTAGTAGATCCTAACAAATATTTTTGTAAAATCATTTAACATGGTGGAACTTTAGGTAGTGCCTGAAGTCCTCTAACAAGGCTACTCCTAATAGGGTAAATCTCCTAATAGGGAAAGAGGTAAATCCCTTAATTGGGTGAATCTTAACAGGTTTTTTTCTTAACCAGACATCATTGTAAGATTTTAACAGGGCTAAGCTCTTAACTGGGCATGCTCTAGAAGAGTGTGTTTTTCTTAGTGTGTTCCATCCCCACTATTGTTTTTCCCAAGTTTGATTTCCACAATAAAATAGTGGTGTAATGTGTTTAATTTTTGTTGATTCTTTATTTATAATGTATGTTTATCACAAGAAAAAGTTATTTACTACACGCATGTGGTGAAGTTTTGAAGAATAAGTTTTATCAGATGTGATTTAGTTTTTGTTAGTAGATTACTGATTCACCCCCCCTCTTAGTAATCTTAGGGTCTAATTATTCTAATAATTGGTATCATAGCATATGTCCTCTTGGTGATAAGCTTAACTTCTTGAGGAAAAGATCTGATTGACAAGATGTTTAGTAAAGAGGCTCCCAAGTTCACAAAAGATAACTACCTAGTATGGGAAGACATGATGGAGTTATACATAAGAGGTATGGGTGATAAATACTAGAAGCGTGTTGAAACTCAATATATTGTGCCCTAGGGAACCCTAATTGTAGATCAATTAAAGGAGAAGCAAGATAACACACAAGAACAAGAATCCATAGTAAGTACCCTTTCCGATATTGAATATATTTATGTAAAAGGACTTAGAACAACTCATGAGGTTTGGAATAAACTTGAATTAATCTATGGAGGTGACAAGCATTTGAAAAATGCAAGAGAAGGAAGTCTCAGAGGGAAATATGATGACATGAAAATGGTAGAAGGAGAAAAAATTGCTCAGTATGGTGCAAGAATCAAAGATGTTGTTGTTGCAATCAGAGGTCCAAGAGGTACCATGGAAGAAGAAGCTATGGTAAGTAAGATGCTAAGAATAAATTTGAATATTTGAAAAGGTGATTGTTGATGGTCTAATAGGTAAACTTACTGCTTTTGAGCTTAATAATTATGATAATAGATTTTTGAAGGTTGAAGCTACTTTTAAGGCTTCTATGGTAAGTGTCGCTACAAGAAAATGCAAAGAGTTGGTGACTAAATCTGATAGTTTGTCTAGTTTCACTAGGGATATAGATGTATTTTTGGAGGATGAGAGAAGACAAGGAGAATTTGAAGCATTGATAGAAAGGAGGTTACCTAGAGGAACCAGTAAGTATAAAGGCAAGTTACTGTTAAAATATTTCTCTTGTAACAAGATTGGTCACATTGTTGCTAGGTGTCCTAATGGAGAACAACAAAAGGATATAGACAAATACAAAAAGTAAATATGAAAGCCAAAGAAATAATGTTATATGGATATGGATGAAGGTATAACTAATGAGGAATATGATGACAATAATGAAGAGGAAATTATTTTTGTTTCTATAAAGGAAGATCATCCTGTAGGAGACAAAGAAGGTGAAAATTCACTTGTTTCACATATCAGACAGTATTATGATTGGGTCATAAATAGTTGGTGCTCGCATCACATGACCGGTGATAAAAGTAATTTTATTAAACTCAATGAATATGATGGTGGTGTTGTGAGATTTGGAAACAATTCACCCTACTTAGTCAAATGTAAAGGTACTATTTCCCTTAATGGAAAAAGCATTGCAGATGATGTCTATTATGTTGAAGGTCTAGCACATAACTTATTGAGTGTGAGTCAACCTAATGACAAAGGATACCGACTTGAGTTTAAAGGAGGAATGTGTAGGATCATTGGAAGTTCCCATGATGATATTTCTACTAGAAGACAAACTAGAGGTAACTTATTTTATTTGAATAATATAGTTAATAGTTGTTTGGTTGCTAGGATTGAAGATAGTTGGTTATGGCATAGAAGATTTTGTCATGTAAACTTTGATAGCTTGGTGAAGGAAAGAAATAATAATGCAGTAAGAGGATCGCCACAACTTGTGAAACCAAACAATTTGATGTGTAAAGAGTGTCAACTTGGTAAGTTAACTAGTACATCTTTCAAAAGATGATATTATTCATCAGAGAATATACATGATTTATTGCATATTGATTTGTGTGGTCCTATGAGACAAAAGAGTTATAATGGTGATAGATACTTTATCCTATTTACTGATGATTACTCAAGAATGATGTGGGTTACATTTCTTAAGAAGAAATATGATGCATTTAGTAAGTTTAAGGCTTTCAGAGTAGTGGTGGAGAAGGAATCAGGAAAAAATTTCAAGTGTTTAAGATCAGATAGAGGAGGTGAGTTCACAACAAATGAATTCTAAAGTATTGTGAATATAATGGCATAAAAATTGAGATGTCTACTTCAATAAATCCTCAGCAAAATGGTGTTATGGAAAGGAAGAATATAACAATTGTTGATGTTGTAAGGACTATGTTGATACAAGGAAATGTACCAAAGATCTACTGGAGAGAAGCAATCAGTACTATTGTTTATACTCTGAGCTAGGTGCAAGTAAATAAGGGAACCTAAATAATTGTCTATGAATTATGGTATGGTCATTCTCCTAGTGTAAAGTATTTCAAAAATTTTGGAATTAAATGTTATATAAAAAGAGATGATTTTTCTAGAAAATTTGATCCCAAAAGTGATGAAGGAATATTTTTGGGTTATTCAACCAAGAGAAAGGCTTACAAATATTTTAACAAAAGGACTAATAAAATGATTGAAAGTGCTAATGTGAAGATTGATGAATTTCCTGATAAATCTGAGGAAACAAGCAAGAAGGCTACAAAAGATGATTGGGGAATATAGTTTATTGAATTGAAAGATCCTAGACTAGTTGAGTAGAACAATGAGAAAGAAGTAGTGCAATCGATAGAAGAAGATTCTATGTCTGAACCGGTACTCCCAAGGTATGTAAAAAGGAATCATTCTTCTGATCAAATAGTTGGTGATGAGAATGCAAGTGTGTTGACAAGAAGTAAGGTTAGAGAAAGCACATATCTAATATCAAAATTTGAGTCCAAGATAGTAGAGGAAGTAGTTAAAGATGATGATTGGGTGAGAGAAATGCATGAAGAATTGGATCAGATTGAGAAGAATGAAACTTGGAATCTTGTGCCAAGGCCTGAAGACAAAAATGTGATAGATACTAAATGAGTTTTTAGGAATAAATTGTATGAGGATGGTGAAGTGATTAGAAACAAAGAAAGACTTGTGTGTAAAGGTTATGCATAAGAAGAAGGATTGGATTATGGTGAGACATTTTCTTTTGTAGCAAGATTGGAAGGTGTTAGAATGCTACTTGCTTATGTTGCATTCAAGAATTTCAAAGTCTATCAAATTGATGTGAAATCAATGTTCTTGAATGGAATTTTAGAAGAGGTCTACATTGAGAAAATGGATGGATTTTCATTGACCATGGATACACATGGTATGTAAACTTCAAAAATTAGTGTATGGTTTTAAGAAATCCCCTAGAGCATGGTATGAAAGATTACAATCTTATCTCATTTAGATTGGTTTCAATAGGATTTCTGATGATAGTAATGTTTACTTAAAGGATGAAGGTGAAAATACATTAGTTGCTAAAGTCTTTGTTGATGACATAATTTTTGGTGGTGATGATGAGATGAGTATGTCCTTTGTTCATGAGATGAAGAAAGAATTTGAAATGTCAATGATAGGAGAAATAAAATTCTTCTTAGGAATGTAGATATCATAGTTACACATGTCAATCTAAATATCATGTGAAGGAGGTGTTGAAGAATTTTGGTATGGAAGATTATAAACTAGTTAGTATGGGCCTATGATTACAGGTTGTAAACTATCCAAGGATGATGAATATGAGTCTATTGATGCCACTTTATATAGGTCCATGATCAGGAAGCTACTCTATATTGTACATAGCAGATCGGATATTGCACAAGTAGTTGGCATAGTTGCAAGGTTTCAGTCAAACCCAAAGGAGTCACACATGGTTGCAGTAAAGAGAATCTTTAGATATTTGAAAGGAATTGTGGACTATGGATTATGGTATGCTCATGAAGGTTATTTTTTGCTAAGTGTTTTTACTAATGCTGATTGGGCTGGTAATGTAGATGACAAAGAGAATACAAGTGGTGGTGCATTTTTTCTAGGTGGTAGGAGTGTGTCTTGGAAAAGAAAGAAACAAAATTGCATGTATCAATCTACAAGTGAAGTGGAATATGTGTTTGCATCTATCAATTGTACACAAGTTTCTTGGATGAAGTAAATCCTAGACGGGATTAATGAGAAGGTAACCGAAATGGTGACAATTTATTGTGATAATACTAGTGCTATAAACATTTCCAAGAACCTGGTTATGTACTCGAAGACCAAGCACATTTCTATTAAGTATCATTTCTTGAGAGAACTAGTGCAAGAGAAAGTGGTGAGGTTGGAGTACATTCCAACTAAAGAGAAAATTGTAGATATATATTTACTAAAACACTTCTTAAGGATACTTTTGATTGTACCTTATAGGTAATTTGGGGCTTATGCCCCTACCTAAGAAGAATTAAGATGCAAATTTTTCATCAATCTTGTGAGTATTACTATTTTATTTTTTAGTGGATTGATGTAATGGGAGACTACTCCTTAGGGGGAGTAGTCAGATAGATGAAGTCTTGAGCATTATGGCACCTTTGGAATTGTTGTCAAAGGTGGAGAAGAACTATGAGGATAATTACCAAGTAAGGGGAGAATAGAAGAGTAGAAAAAGGAGAGATAAACTATAAAGAATAGATAAACAGGGAGAGAGAAGCTAATGAGTTGTTTGGTGTGTTTCCAGTTGGTGATCTGATAAAGATGAAGTCAAAGTGACAAAGTGTTGTGGTTCAAAAACATGTTTGGTATTGCTTGGTGTATTTCCATTAATGTTGAAGGTAGCTATTGTTAGCATAACTAATGCAAATGGGTTGAGTAAGTATGTTGATGACTTGATGATGTTTTTTGTCAATTATATTGTTGTCATTGGTGTCAACTTAGGTGCTCTTGTTTGACTATGTTCTTGATGTACCAAGTTATGATGGAGAAGATGAATAAAGAGTTATGTTATTGGCAAATATGTTTTAGAAGTATATAAAATGTTATATCTATGATCACACATGTATATGATGATTTTTATGCAAGTTACAATCAGTGTGATAAAGATGGGAAATCAGTTTAGCAGTGAAGAAGCAAAGAAGAAAGATTTGGTCGATGTGTCCCACATGAATGGAATAAGATGTTGTGGTTTGAGTTGAGTGATCTTGATGATATTATTGGATTTCTAATGCAATTAAATCAAGATTGATGATTGGTGGAAAGAGTTACAAGATTCTGAAGTTTAAGATAGTGAAGAAGGAAAAGAACAGTGAAGAAAAATTAGTTAGATCCTTAATCGGTGATGGAAGATCAGTTTGCAAAGATGGTTAAGTATTCCAAATTTTTTCATGATGTGTATAAGATGACGTGGAATGTTAGGTATGATTAATATTGGTCGATTTGATCGATAATTTATGAAGAGGTGCATGAACCTAGGAAAAAGTATATGTTTGACTTTTCTTTGTTGAATCGATGGTGCGATGGATCTAGAGGCCGATATGAAGTTGAATTGTAATTGTTTATTGGTAACATGTGTTAGGGTTGAAGGATTGAGAAAGAATTAATTATAATGATATAATTCAAAAGTAATTTGGATCTTAGCTAACCTAGTTAGTAAAAAACATATTTATATCTTTTGATGTATTAGGATAAGTGGGTGTAAGAGGCATATCATGAACATAGGAGTGTGATTGCAATGTTTGGATGTTCTACATGTGAAGTAGAGATTGAGCTTGAACTGGATCTGTACTAGAAGAGGAGAAGCGTTAGTTTCTTAGATCATTATTCTTGTTGTTCCCTAACAGTTGCAACAGGTTAAATCCCTTAACCAGGTAGATCCTAACATATCTTTTTGTAAAATCCTTTAACATGGTGGCACTTTAGCTAGTGAAGTCCTCTAACAAGGCTACTCCTAATAAGGTAAAGCTTCTAACAGGGCTAGAGGTAAATCCCTTAACTGGGTGACTCTTAACAGGTTCTATTCTTAATCAGACATCATTGTAAGATTTTAATAGGACTAAGCTCTTGACTAGGAATCCTCCAGAAGAGTGCATTTTTCTTAGTGGGTGCCATCCCCATCATGGTTTTTCCCAAGTTGAGTTTCCATGATAAAATACTAGTTTAAAATTTATTTATTGCATGCATATGGTGAGAGTTTTGAAGAATAAGTTTTATTAGATATGATTTGGTTTTTATTAGTATATTACTGATTCACCCACCCTCTTAGTAATATTAGGGCCCGATTATTATAACAACTGGCTCGATCATGCAGAAAAGCGGTTAAGTATTGTAGGAACCAGTCTTGTAGCAAAAATCGTTACTTGGAGAAGTTTGCGAGAGAATGATGGTATGGGTCCAGTTTGATCATGTCAGAAGGATGAAATCTTAATGATGATGAAATCTAGGAAGTTATGGATGCTATATTTATTCCTTATGATGTTGAGCAAGTTTCTTGTTCATTATTGTAGGTGTAGTTATGCTCCTTCTTTTTAGAATGTAATTATGATTCACCCCTTTTCTTGTGGTGTGATTAGTTAGTTGATAGTTTATTTTCCTATTATAAATAAAGAGATACTCCTCTGCGCAACACTAGTCATGATAGAAATCAAGTTAGATTTTTAATAGTTTTCTTGACATTCAATTCAACCATGCATGTAATGAAATTGGTTTTGATGAATAAAATGATGAAGTTTTGAGAATCTATGTTGAGTAACTAAATTTTGGATACTTGCTGAGGGGGCCCACTTAGTGATTATTTTCCAGTTAGAGTAGTCTTCTTTTCAATGTTTTATAGTTTTAAGTCTTGGTGTTGGACTATTCCTACATTTGCTGGAGTCCATTCCCTGTGACTGTTCATGCAACCACGATAGTAAGAGTAATTCTTTCCTAATTCAAACCGAGTTTTATTTTTCTTAAGTGTGAGAGTTTAAATTACAACTTTAATTTGTAGAGCATTCATGTTAAGTAGTTTCTATAATTTTATGTCTTGCTGCCATAGAATAGAGTTACTTCAAACATTTACTTCCTACAGCTTCATGTTAGAATAGCTTTAGTAGGCACTTAGTGCACATACTGTGTTGCAACATTTCAAGTACATGTCCCTGGATCGATATTTAAATGTGTCTCCATGATAAGAAAGTAGCTACTTGGATAGAATATTCAATTCCCAAGATGATTCGTGGACCTAGTTATTAGTACCTTTTGTGGAGCTAACCACCCCCTTCCCCTATTTAGGAAATATATTGCCCCCTTTTTTGCCCATTTTAAACCCCCCATATGAGCACACCTTCTATTATATTGCTTCTTCAATGAACACCTTGTAACTAGAAAGTAATAAGTTAATTTTATTATTAAATAGAAATAATAAAACTAGTACTAATCATAGCTTAAAATATTATGACCAACAATAATTTGGAATTTTAAATATGGTATAAATACTAAGTACTAAATCTCTTTTAATTGTCAAATCATCTACGCACTTTACTCTTACGTAACCACAAAATATCAGTGCCACTAGATGTGTTCATATTATTCAAAGTATTGCAAAATCAACCTTCACTTGCAAATCTCCAAATTATTAGTGCTCTTTCAAAATAAAATTTTAGATAATATATCTATTTGTATACATCCTTAAACACTTTTCTAAATTCTTACTAAGTTTATTTCTTATTTTTTATTTCAAAAATTCTAATGCATTAAAAATTATCTCATCTTGTACTATAGAATCTAAATTAATGCAAAAGTTCTATAACAAACTTTTGAATGCATACAACTCTCATTTGAACAAACCTTTTGAAATATGTCAATAATGAATGTAGGAACTAGAAAATCACTAGTCTAATCACTAATGACTATAAACATGAAAACCCCTACATTATATTTGAAAATGTATCTCAAAGTAATATCATTAATATATTGAAAAAATTCTACATTAGATGCGTGCTATTTTAGCTTCATGTACATGTGTGAGGTTTAAGGCTAGTTCTGTCATGAGAAGTAGTAGCTCTATGCAAATGAAAAGCGACTCATTTTTATAAGATGCCCCTTTTTTATTTCATTGATTTGGAGGAGAGAAAAGCATACAAATGCAATTAATGATGAAGAATGAGAGACAATAGTGAACTACTTTAGTAGAGCATACATTCAAGTTTTATCTCCCCCCTTCTACTTATCTATTTGGTGGAAAGGAATGCAACTTTAGCTCATTGATGGATTAATTATCTGTAAGGTACATCTATTTTATTGAATATGAAGTGTTTAATAGACTTAAGTCCATTTTGAAATATTAAGTTATCATGCATGGCACACTCCTTCTCTTGTGCTACGCTTCTCTTAAATGCTTATTAGGAAAGATGACCATGTATTACTAAGTTATTTAGTATAGAGAAACAAAATGAATTTCTATGTGTAACTAATCATTTGGTTATGTTTCTTCTTAAAATAATATCTATTTTGAACTATGCACTTAGTTTTATTCCTTATGTCTAGGGTTGAGCTTCTAGTTATTAGAAGGATAACTTTCTTTGAGGTACCATGTTCAATGTTACCTTCTTCATTGTCTTTCTTTTTTGTAAATCACCCATCTTACATGTTGCACACATATATTCTTTAATAAATAGATTATATAAAATACATTGAGAGATATCTTTTTGGAGACGCCTTTCTTTAAAAAAATTTGTCACACTCTCAAGAAGGACATCTCTTGATGTATTTTACATAGGCGTATTAAAAACATATATGCTTGCTTGATATTAGGCTCCAAATGATGTCAAATATGATAACAATTACGTAATGCATTTTCACCATATAACTTTTTGTAACAAAAAAAATAGAATATTTTTCGTTATAAATTACAAACATTACAAATGAAATTGTCAAAACCCATCAAGCTACCCTTATAGCTAAATATCTTATAAATTGAAAATCCTTATAAATCATTACATCATTCTCAAAACCAATATGTGCTTGATCAAATAAAACAACTACTAAGAACAATTCAAGAAATAACAAACATCAATTTGAATAACCCATTTTGTAAAATCAAATTTTAACCAGACAAATCAGCCAATTCAACATTAATGAACATCCTCATCCTTAACATCCTCATTCTTAACCTCCTTTTTCATGATTTGGTTGATAGACTCTGTTTTAGGAATGAGGTGAAGAGGTGTAGAAGGGCGAAAGGTGAAAGTGCAGCAGTCTGCAACATGGCAGTCATCCAAGCTCTTGTTTTCCTCATCAAACACCTGAGACTCACATTCCTCTTCTAAAAAGTGAGAGTTTTTATCCAAGCCCATCAAAGCTGCCAACTTTTCCTTCACTATTCCCACTCTTTCAGACTTTTCTACTAACATGGTGTAAACAGGGCTCCTTGGAAACCTTCCCCTCTTATAGACAATTACTCTGATAATGTTGAAGTCATCTGGTTCAGGAAGACCAATCTGCAGATAAAGCAAAGATGACTCTCTGAGACTGTAATCACCCACAGTTAAGTCATCATTCATGGGTATTCTGGTGGCATGGAAAAGATCTTGCTTGCAACTCCTTGGAATACTCAGCCTCTCCAACAATTTTCTCTTCACTTGGTAGATTTTATCTGATTCATTTACTTCCACAGCTGTTGTTTGTCCTGTGGAGGCCTTCACTTCGATCTGCATGTTGAGATGTAAGTAAATCGAATCAAAGGCAAGACCAGAGCTGTACTGGGTAGGCTGAGGGATTTCTTATTGAAATCAATGGAATGCAAAGGGCCTTTTCTATATATTTATACAATTGTTTCATCATGTGAAGTGCAAACGTCAAAGAAATTATTAGCTGCTGCATCAATTAAACTCCAAAATATCTTCTTCTTTGTTTCATTACTTTGAAAATGTCATCTATATATATAGTATCAATAATCTTTTAAAAAGTTTGTATTGGATTATGTGAAATGATTTTTTTTTAAATGAATAATGTCTATATTATCATTTATAAAATAGTATTATAGATATTCATAAAAAATGAGTGAAAATAGTCACATTTTATAAATTCAGATTTAGCAGTAGTGAGGAACAAAAGTTCAAGCCTAGCAATAGTTCAAACTGATCAGCAGTACACTTAAGTTGATCTAATGTTAGAGAACTTAAAGTCTTGAAAAAGAATCACAATTTCAAATATTGTAGAAAATTAGGTGTATATATACCTTGTATTTGAAGTACAATTATTTATTTCTTATCTACTAAAAATATGAAGAGTCTCATTTATTATAAATAATCTACAAATCCAAAAAAAAAATACCATATATATATAACAATACAATTTAAAATCTAATTATTTTAATTTCTAAAACCCACACAACAAAATAATTATTACAAATAAATTTATTGACCCAACCCAACTTACAAACTCTAACCCTACTGTTGCAAGCAATCAATTTAGAAACATAAATATACTCTCTCCAAAACACACAAAACAAGAACTACCACCAATACATGTACACAAAGAGGCATTAGCAAGAGGAAACCATCCTGAATCACAGATAATCAATGGCACCAAACATCCAATAAAATAACTTCTTTCAAGAGAGTACAACCTTCATAACTGGGCATTTTGATTTCCCATCTTTCTACTTGATTGCCCAAAATGCCAACGAGTTAATGCACAAATCATCCTTTCATCTTGCTTATCTTTGCCACTTGTGTCAAGCACTATAAAAATCTCCTTTTCACCAACTCCATCCATTAAATCATCCTATCAAAATAAATACTATTTTGAGCACTCAGGTCAAAGATAAGTGTTTGACGCACCAGCCTCCAACATAATCTCTTTGGGATTTCACATGATTCTTCTCTATGTACGTCAATGCCCCATTAATATTTTATATAATGCCCCAAGTCATATTTCAGACATTAATCAAACAAACATTTTTTCCCATGAGCAACACAAACAATTGTTGTATAGATGAAACATTAAGATACTAGTATATCAACGAGACATTAGTATATAGAAAGGTCATTAGGGCACCACTACTAAGTGTCTCATATTTGTATTGGAGTTCAATTTTAGCATTTGAACTTGAATATATAGTAGAATATAAATTTGTGTTGTAATTTTATTTTTGTTTTGTTGTTCTTTTGTTGTGTTGTAATCATGTTCAAAGACTAAACATCTAATCTTTCACATGTATTATATTTATGGATAACATTCAAAACTCAAAAATAAGACACATCATAAAATGGACTCCATAATGACTAGAAAAATTTGAAAGATTACAACAGACATTCACATCCCGTCTTCAAAATGTAATCCAATGGACAAGACACTTCCCAAGCACTAGATGCCTTCAAGATACTTTTACCAACTTAGAATGAGAAAATACATATGAAATACCAACATGTTTGATACCCATGGTAATACAAAATAAAAGTAATTTTATTGCCACCATTTATGTGGGCAATTTACAATACTTCCATGTAGAAGGTATCAAAATAATATTAAAATTATAGAAGAGGACTTAAATACATCTTGACTTACATATTTTACAACCTTGATATAATGAAATAAACAATGAAAATTTATGAGGGATTTTTTCTCTTATAAGTGTTCTTGTGCCACTCCAAAAACTTTGCTAGTGCCCAATAGCGATTGACTAGCACCCAATCATGTGGCACCTATAGGCCCACCCCACTATGCTAGGAGATAGTCATATGGGACAATAAACACACTCATGTCAAACAAGGGGTATGGGTTACACAAATGCCAAACACTATGCACACAAAATGAGCATGGACACATGCAATCAATTACTCAACCAAACACAACACATGTGGCCAGAGATAGGTTTCACATCACATGCACAAAATATAACGAAAATAATGAGGATACTAGAGGAAGCTAATAAGTGTCATCACAATAGCTATACAACTCTATAGGATAGAGCATGTAGCCCCTATCATGAAGCAAACGTAGCCCCTAAACACCCAACACTCCTAAATGATACGTCCTTGATTTCTATATTGAATCTTTACAAGTGCTCAAGGTATTTCATCAAATCAACATCATGACATTGATAGTAAGTATTCACTAGCATGCTCTAAGCATGTTACCAAACTTGCATCTGGTTTATTTCAATTGCCCAATGCAATTTTAATTATCACTTTAATTAATAACTCACACATTAGAGCCTCAAAATTGTGTGGGTGGGTATTTAGGACAACATTAAGAGCCACTCCCTCAACCTTTTGTACCTCAAATCCTATTTTTCCACACCCAATCACTATAAGAATTTACATAAAGATGAAATAAGATATAAGCACTATTAGATCCAAATGGGAGAGTGTATCACACACATCACAAAATATATAAAATTAAAAAAATTATGCGCATTACAAGCTCATTTAAAAAAATACTTAAACAAAAAAAGAATAAGTTATGATAATCATCACAAATAATCTATAATCACAAAACCAAACAAGTGCAAATATTAGAGGCATTACATCCTCTCCTTAGAAATAGGCTTTTGAAGCCTACAAAAGGGAGTAAATAAATAAACCTCAACTATGTTAAATTTGCCCAAGTTGTTGAAATATCACCAAGTAGGTTCTACTATATCTTTATTTAATCTAGCTCTCATCCCTAGAGTACCAGCCTTCGATTTTACAGTATACATGGATACTCTCCAAATAATATTGTAGGCCTCGTTGTGTAAGAACCAAAAATCACTCATAAGAGACACGTAAGCTCTAGATCAGAAAAACTCAGAAAGTCAAAAAGATAACAAGTTTGAATGTAAATAAAGACTTTTCCATAACATAAATTTCATTTCCATTCAAGAGATTACATCATTATGAAAACAAAGTTGAATATCCTTGCCATAAAATATGATGGTTCGACCAAACTGTCAAAATACACAACAAGAGTAAAATAATACATGGCGTATGTCGACCATACTATCGAACATAAAATGTCAAAGTATATATACACATACAATAGAGAACATGACCCTAAGGTCAAAGAAGGACAAGATATCCAAATACATGCCATTGGACTGTCAACTGTCCATTTGCATGTTCCTGTCTCCTATGCCATCGAACAGTCTATCGTCCATCTGCATAACTTGAGACGGAAATGTGATCCAGGCATTTATTCTGCCCAACCACAAAGTGGTTAGCTCCCTCGGGGCTCATCCTGAAATGAAGAGCTCGCTGACCCTACGCGAGTGATCTATCAACTCGGCACAGATGGATCGGAAAGGAATCTGGTGCAAGCTGTGATCTAGCTACTTTATCACACACAAAGCAGTACGAACACAGATATGGCAGAGAGAAAATGCATAACCAACACAAATTCATTTATGTGTTTACAAGCTTAGGCCTAAGCATAAAAGACCATTTTTTTACTGGCAGGTAAAAGAATCTACATTTACCCTTCTCTGTGACCCATATTCAGCACCCTTTCCTAAGATATCTTACTTAAAGTAAGTGAACATACATGAATAAACACAATAATTCTATAGTATGAAACACTCTTACTAAATCAGAATAATATTGTAGCAAAAATAAAGTACTTAACACAAAAGATCAAAAGATTCTCATAACTCTGGTAAACTTTCAAATAGTACACTCAGCAATCACATAAATTTTGAAAATATATATATAATGAAAATAAACACAATTTTATCTGTCAGAAGCAGTGTTTATCTCTAAGCTCATTTTCTTTGTTGTTCACTGTTTTCAACTATGGCAATGCTGGAAAAGAACACCAAGTTTAGTAGCAGTGCAAAGAATATGGATACTAATAGAACCTGACTCCTTCCAAGGTTATTTATTCATGGGGATGAAGATTTGAGCACACAACTAATTTGTGGGTTTCCTGCTATTACAGTTGAGTTGTAATTTCTAGCGGTTATGTGGTTGATTCGAGGAATGGTGGTGAAGAGTGTGGGAAAAATTGAAGCAGACTTCATGTGATAAGGTATCTAATATATCATTGTTAATATCATGGGGACTGCAAAAAGATAGATCTTTAGAGAATTTCGGAAAGGAAATTAGAACCTCTAAAGATATAAAAACAACAAGTGAGGTGATTATCAAAATCTGCTCAAGTAAACTGAAATTTGAAGAAATGTCTCAACTTAGAGTCATGTAAAGCTTAAATTGCACTATGTTTTTTTTTAATAGCAGGCAAACTGAATAGTGGTAGTTTAAACTAGCTTCCTACTCTGGGTAGTATGCATTTACATCAGATAGAGCAACCGAGAATCTACAGTGTTTCTTCAAAGAGGGCCTTACAAAAATGCTACCATATAAAAGAAAAAGAAAGCATTCATAAGTACTATAAAGACTATATATAAAATAACCAGACTACTAGGGTGCTAAGAATAAATTCATCAACCCTCAAATTTAGAGGATCAACACTTCTAGACTTATAGAACATACGATAGCATCAATTCTCAATTCAAAAGATCAATGCTACAAGACTTATAAAATATACGATAGGAAATCAAACATAAATTTTAAAGTTCTATAAGAGTTTATTCATTGTTTTTGTTTCCAGTTTGTAAGTCAAAATTTAATATTCCATCAGAACAAAAATACATAGAAACTAACGCTTATATATAATTAATAGAGAGACCCAGTTCAACAGGAACCAAGTGCATTACTCTAACTGGTTTGATATAATAACGTTCCTATGAACTGTTCATATCCCTTTTAAACAAAATTCCATGGGTTCATATTTAAAAAAAATTCCCCAACTTAGATGGTATCATTCTAGTCAGTATGTTGGAAGAATAAACAGACTAAGCCGACCTAACCCAGCTGGAATCTCGCCCTCTAACCTATTGTTTGACAGGTTGACAATTTGTTCCAAATTAAGAAGCTGAGAACAATATTGGCAGGAATCATGCCATGTAGAGCATTGCTAAATAGGTCAAGTGTTAGAAATCTCTTACAACGACAATGAGAGGAAAAAAATATTTTTTGGGTCAAGCCCTTTCTAACCCCCAAATTCCTTGAGTAAAATTATAAACACCACTGTTGTTCGAAAGAAAACATTTCCTACTTCGTTTCATTCTAGTCAAGCTGCTAAGGTCAAAGCGTGATAAATGGGAATAAAATTTTGAACAACAGTTTACAACTTAGTAGAGCAACAGAGAATTCATACCAAACAACTTTTGCACAGCTCAAGAATATAACATAATTAATTTAAAAGACTATTTAACAAGAAAAGAACCTGGAATTAAACAGATAGATGTCCTCTTCCCAAAATCCTTTGTCTTTCTCCCACTCCCCTTCCTACGTAATACTCCTATGTGCCCCCTTCTATGCGCTCTCCCATCTCTTATTATCTTTTTTTTTACTTGTTGCAAAATAAAATCCCCGACTCAAGGTGCATGTTCTCTCATTAAACATCCACCACTCCCTGTTGCAATTAAGAACGCTTGCAGATGTGTCTCCCTTGGAGATAAATCCTCTAGTTTTGACAGTCAACAAAGGAAAACTTACTTAGTCTTACCTTGCAAATCAAAAATAGTTGTTAACAAGGTCTTTGATTAATTAAATTTTGTCGTCAACTTAGGAGTCAAAGAAAACGGTTGTGACACCTTGACCAATAAGGAACCTCAACTAAGAGTATGTGTCATATCTAGAGCCTAATATAGTAAAACATGGTGCACATCATCAATATGTATGGGGATATGTGGCAAGGGGAGGTGATAGGTGACTAGATCAATCCTCTTAATGATCTCAAAAGGTCCAAAAAAAACATGGGGTAAGAACCACATTTTTTATAATGAATTTGAGTGACCCCACAATAGTGGGTTACACTTTTTTAGAGATGTTGATTTTTGCTTAAATAATAGATTTTTAATAAAATATGATGATTTAAGTCTTGAGAGGTTCCATTTGAAGGATTTCATTACAAATGGTTAGCTGAAAGCCTCTTAGATAAAAAAAAACATTGATATAATATCTATACTCCTCATTCATACCTATAATGGAGTCTCCTTCGCACCTATTAAAATGCTGCCAAAAAATCACTTTGAATTTATCTTTTGGAAATCAAATCAATCCATTTGAAAAAACTATCTATGTAGTAAGGAAGTACTAAGAAAAATATTTCCAATGATTATAATGTTAATATATATTAATTTTATTATGACTTTGTATTTTTAGTTTTACTAAACATAGATATTTCACCGTTTGTCTACCTCTATGTTTGACGCTTATGAAAAAATAGTAAATGAGAGAAAAAATTTTAAAAACATATCTATTCCCTAGGTATTGAAGTTATCTTTCTATCAAAAAACATAAAAATGAAGTTGGACAAATAAACGACAAGTTATAAGCTATGTAGACAAGGTATGTCAAAATTACGGCTTAGTCAACTTCAAACATTAATAAAATATGAAATAATCACGATAATGTCATCAAACCAATTGCATTCCCTTCATATGGATGTTAAAAAACTAAATTCGGAAGAATCACGTTGATATCTATTTTAGAACAAAAGTTATGCTCTATGAAAACAATGTAACTCTTTGAAAATAACGTTTTCAACAACATACCAGTTTTCGTGGGAGAGAGAAAAAACCATTCAAATAAATTAAAATTAAAAATAAAAAATATATTTATAATCTAGACAAAAACTCCTAAAAGACTCTAATTTACTTCATCTTCTGATTTCAAACGGTTTAACGAGAATATGCATACGAATCTGATTTTTTTTTCAAAATGTAGAGTTCAGTGTCTGTTCAGGCAAAAAAGTGTAACCCACTATTGTGGGTTCACCCATTTTTTTCTTGTGTAGCTACACTATCAAGAACACATGATCATTTAGTAATAAATGTTGATTGGATTTCATGGCATCATCATACTTATTTTTATTATCTCAGGTATTCAGAAAGTATTCTCTAACTTAAAGTTTCTAATCCTTCATATTCTAGGGCATCTTTGGACCCAAAATAATATGGTACCATACAACACCTAAATTAATACCATATCCAAAGAACCATGGTACCCATTATCATAGAAAAAATCAACAAGCTACAAAAGGTCCTCCCATTTAAATTGTTAGATAAAAAGCATGTCCTTAAGAACTTGATTGACTCTTTTCATCTAACTATCTATCTCAAAATGGTAGGTGGATTTGAAATTAAGCTAAGAAAATAAAACCATACTACAAAGATGTCAACAACATGGTTGTGAATACTAGATCATAGTAAAAAATGATCCCACAAAGAATTTATGCAAGCTCACAAACTTCTCCAAGACATGTTTCACTAATGCAACACTATAATATATAAATTACTAATTAAATTTGAGAAATCTTGGTCAACTTTCCCATCATCATCATGATGTAAAGACAATGGTAGACCTACAATGAAATAAAAGGGCATTAAATCTCATTTCCACTCAAGAATAACATGTTTCTATAAAATACCTATCACATGTTGGTGTTCTACCTTCACCTTCTAATAATCTAAGCATATAATCATGAAATTGACATCATCACACCTCATCCCTACCCAATGGAACAATTGCCTAATATTAGCATGCATCTTCTTCAAATCGGGATGAGTTGTATAAGGGGCATGATGCACCTCAAAAAACATTAATTGTATAGATCACTAGAAATTGAAACATAAATTCAACTTTAATTTCATAATAATCCATATAAATTAAGTGAATTATAAGAATACTTACTCGTAAAGGCTCTTTGTTACTCACTCTCTAATCTAACCTTTTAGTATGCTCTATAATTTTATTCAAAATGTAACTCTATAGATCTATACTCAAGGAAAAGAATGAGATCTTATGATGCCTCATTCTGTTGGCATCAATGACCACAATTTTATTCCCTTTCATGTATTGAACACCAAAGTTGTACTAAAACATAACTCCATCCTATTGTAGTTCCACAACATGCACCCTAGTTTGGCCAAGGGGCCCCCATTTTTTTTGCTTGTTTTATCTTTTTAGGTCTTTAGGTTTTCTGGTTTTGTCCCCTACTTTAGATTTTTTAGGGAAAATCCCTTGCTTGGAGAAAGTTTCAATTCTTTTCCATACTTTCAGAGTTTCAGACTTCTTTGGAGCCTTGAACATCTGAAAGTCTGAAACTCTAAAACCCTGCGTATCAAAGAAATAGAGGAAAGTCCTTTTAGACTTTCGGTGTCTAAAAAGTCGAAGACACATGACTCGTGGTCTTCTCACTTTCAAAGTTCAAAAATGTGAAACCAAATGATGATATCACTTGGTCGAGGGTTTATAAAAGTGATCAAAGTCTTCATTTCTTCATTTCACAACTTCTTGTTTTCAAGCATTGATCAGTGCATTCACAAAGAGATTATTTGTGCTTGTAGATGTAATTGTTCTTCTCCTCCATGTTGGCTAAGATTCCATGCTCACCGTACCACTCTTAAATTTGTTGCAGAGATCTAGTCAGTGCCCTTGTTCTAAGGTTAGGGTTTTGTTGTTTTTTCCCCTTTTGTCCTTGGTTTTTTCTTATTTTTTGGTTCTAGGGTAGTTTAGGGTTTCGTGGTATTTTTTGTTTTTTTAAGTTGTTATTGGTGTTGTCATAGTTAGGGTCTTGCTTAGTTTCAAGCATTGTTAATTTAGGGTTTTTGTTTTTGTTGTTTTGTTCGTCTTAGTCCCTAATTTTTTTGGCCCTTGAAGGTCCAAAGGACCAATCAAGAAATCTACCTCAGACAAGTTTCCAATCAGACAAAGTTCCTTTCGCATTTTCAGCCTTTTAGCCTCCGATAACTCAAACAATCCCCAAAAATCAAGAACATTGATAAGTTTCCTAACACCCAAGTCATATTCGGCTTTTCGGCCTCCACTAACTTTTGACATCTTTGAAACTCCAAAACTCTGCCAGCACTGAAGATAGAAAGGCTTTCCCTCATCCTTTCACATTTTCGGCCTTTCGGCCTCTGATAAACACATCCCTCTTCGAAACTCTGAAATTCACTTTCCTGCATGCCAATTTCCTTTTTCCCTTTTGCATTTTTGGTCTTCGACATTTATTCACTTTCTTCGCACACCAAAATCCCGCAGTTCAACCCTCATCCTTTCACCCTTTCATCTTTTTGGAGGCTTGTGATTTCTTTGGTGTTTGCATCTTTGAAACACCAAAAAAATATAGAGTTAAACTTATTTTGCTGGTTTCAACTTCTGGGTTTGATTCTCTGGGGTGTCTAAGACATTCTTGCTTGGTTTTTTAGTTGTTTTCAGTAAGTGTTTTCTGATTAGTTACATGTTTTCTTGTAGAATGCCAAAAAGGACTCCCATACTAGCCATGAAGTTCTTATTTAAAAGGTATCATCCTCCTCCTTGTTAGGAATAAGGTGTCTCAACCTTGGATAATTCCTATTCTTATTATTTGTTTTGTAAATGTATTTTTTGCAAATAATGTAATTAAGTGTGAGTGTACATGTCTAGTTGGCATGTTGATGTGTCACTCCACTTGATGTGATGGCATCTTGTGCGTAAGGAGATCATGATTGAAACGGTCATGACAGATTCCTATGACGCGTAAGAACTAAATTAAGGAATGTGCTATGACAGGTGTAAAAGCATCTTATGACTTGGGCCTATTTGGGTGCCCAAGAAGAAGTGGTTGGTGTGTGTAAGAGAATATGCCAAAAATAGGTTGGTATGACAGATTCTCTTACACTTCTCTTGTGACCGTTATTTTTGGCGGATTCTATGACAAGCTGTCATAGTCTATTCTAGGGATGGACGCCTATTCTTGGGATTGCATGTAACAACTATGTACATGTGGCTTTGTGCATGGGTCTTGGTGGTTGTGCCTATTTTTGGGTCCAGAGGAGTCTATATATATGATGCTGCTCCTATGGGAGAGTAATAACATAAATTTAAGTCTTGTTGGCTTTGTCTCTCATTTCCTGAAAGAACTTGCATTGCAAGTGTATTGTAATATTTGTGTTGAAGATAATACATTGTGCAGGTTTTGGAGTGCTGGGGTTTTTTACCGAAAGGTTTTCCCCAGGGTATATCGTTGTGTCATTCTCTATTTTTCTGTATGCATTGTATGTGGTTGCAATATCTTTGTTAAAGTAGTTAACAAATCTAAAATTGTAAGGATTTATAAGAATTTGCATAATACTCTCCTATAGAGATTAGCGTAGGAAGCTGTTTCCGCACCTGAGTTTCCTTTCAAGTGGTATCAGAGCTTGATCAACTTTTGATCCTAGTTGTTGGGTAGGGTTTTTTGAGCTGATCTCAAGTTTGAGTGGGAGTTTTTTGCAGAGCATTCTGAATCTTATTTGCAGATTGAGATGGCAAGTTCATCATATGGAATAATGGAGGTGGAGAAATTTAATGGCACTAATTTCGAGTTGTGGAAACTCAAGATGGAAGACATGTTGGAAGATCGTGACTTATGGGAAGCGACTTCAAATGCTACAAGAACAGCAACTATAGCTCAAGCAGATTGGGATATCAAAGACCGTAAAGCTAAGGGTCTCATAAGACTCTGTTTAACCGATGCAGTCCTTGTGAATGTTCTAGATGAGAAAACCGCAAATAGTTTGTGGGAAAGACTTGCGGCCGTGTATCAAGCCAAATCTCTGGTGAACAAGTTGTTCCTGAGGAAGAAGTTGTACTCTCTATGAATGGAGGAAGGTGGATCCTTAATGGATCATTTAAATGCATTTAATCTACTGGCTGCACAATTGACATCAGTTGGTGTCAAGTTAGAGGAGGAGGATCGTTGCTACACACTTTTGTGTTCTTTACCGGATTCATGGGACCATCTTGTGATGGCTCTCGGAAGCACTTTAGTCACCTTCAAAATGGATGATGTGGTGTCTTCACTGCTATCAGAGGAGATGCGGAGAAAGGCTTCCATTTCGGAAAAAAGAAGCCCTTACTGTTTGTGGGAGATCCACTAAAAGAGGGAAGAAAAATGACAATAAGTCTGACAATAAGGGTAGATCCAAATCCCGTGGGAAGTCAAAGACTTCCAATAAGTCCAAGGCAAAATGTTGGAACTGTGATAAATCTGGGCACTTTCGTAAAGACTACAAAGAGCCGAAGAGGAAGAAGAAAGGTTCAGATTCAGCTTCAGAAAGATCTCAAGAAGATGGCGATGCATTCATCGCAGCTTTGGTAGCCCATGCATCTGATGATGTGTGGTTGGTTGACTCGGGTGCATCTTTTTACATGACCTCTCATCGAAACTGGTTCTCAAAATATGAAGAATTCGATGGTGGAAAGGTGTACTTGGGTGATGATTCTCACCTAAAGATAGTTGGACACGAAAGGGTCACTATCAAATTTCCTGATGGATGAGTAAAGGGAATCAACGGAGTTATGCACATTTTGGGTTTGGCATGAAACCTATTATCTGTAAGTATGCTAAATGATGTAGGTGTGCAAGTTATTTTTTCGAAAGAAGGATGCAAGATGATGAGAGGATCGATAGTGCTTGCAAGGGGTACTAGGAGAGGTACCTTATTTCAGCTAGATGCATGTATTCCTCTATGTAATAGTTCTTCATCCTCACCATCTGAACAAGCAGTGAAGAAGTCTGTGGCTATTGGTTCCGATGGTAGTGCAAATACTTTGGAAGGTAAGCTTCCTACAGAAAAGACAATGTTGTGGCATATGAGATTTGGCCACATTGGTGAAAAGGGTCTCAGAACCCTGAAAAATAAAAATCTCGTTGAGGGGTTAAATGATTGCAATCTCGAGTTTGACTTCTACGAACACTGTGTCTATGGTAAACAAAATCGTGTTCAGTTTTACTCTAGTTCTTACAAATCTTCTGATGTTTTGGATCTTATTCATTCTGATGTATTTGGTCCTGTAAAAGTTCCTTCAATCTCCAAGTCTGTATTTTTTGTATCTTTCATAGATGATTACAGTAGAAGGACGTGGATTTATTTCCTTAAAAGTAAGACACAAGTCTTTAGTCGGTTCAAGGAATTTAAAGCTCTTGTAGAGAATCAGACTAGTAAGAAGATTAAGTGTGTGAGAACTGACACTGGTGGTGAGTTTTGCTTAGCAGAGTTTGAACAGTTCTATAAAGAACAAGGTATCGAGAGGCATAAGACAACTCCTTATACCCCACAATAAAATGGAGTTGCAGAGACAATGAACAGGACACTGATGGAGAAGGCTAGGAGTATGCTTAGTGGAGCTGGTTTAGAACAAAGGTTTTGGGCTGAAGCTATGGCCACTGCTTGCTATCTGGTTAATAGATCTCCTACATCAGCCCTTGTTGGTAAGACACCCATGGAGGTGTGGTCTGATGAAAAAGAAAAGGAAAAAGATGTGGTTCAGTTGCCTCCTACCCCTGAGAAGACTAAACAGAGAGACCATGTTGGGTCTAATGATGAGGAGAGCTCTAGCAGCTCTGATAGTTCAGAAGAAGAGGAAGAACAACCTCAACCTCAGGCCTTGAGGAGATCCACGAGAGAAAGAAAGCAACCAGAAAGGTTTGGTTATTCTATGTTAGATTCCAGTTGTGCCTTTGCTTTGATTACTAACACTGATGAGCCTAGATCTGTGAAAGAGGCTTTGGGCATGGAAGATGCAGGTTCCTGGATTGAGGTTATGGATGATGAGATGGCTTCATTGGAGAAAAACAAAACTTGGGACCTTGTACCTTTGCCTAAAGGGAGAAAATCTGTTGGCTGTAAATGGGTGTTCAAGAAGAAATTATGTGTAGATGGCAGTGTTGAAAGGTATAAAGCTAGATTGGTTGCAAAGGGGTATTCACAGGTAGAGGGAATAGATTATGGTGAAATATTCTCTTCTGTTGCAAAGTTGACATCCATTAGATTTCTGTTATCTCTTGCTGCATCATATGATTTAGAGATAGAACAGATGGATGTGAAGACAACTTTCCTTCATGGTGATTTGAAGGAAGAGATTTATATGTCACAGCCTGAGCACTACATTGTTAAAGGTAAAGAATCCTTAGTTTGTAGATTAAAGAAATCTCTATATGGTTTGAAGCAATCTCCTAGGATGTGGTACCTTAAGTTTGATGCCTTTGAGTTGTCAATTGGATTTGTAAGATCAAAATCAGATCATTGTGTTTATTTCAGAGTTGAAAATGACCGCCTTCTTATTGTTGCATTATATGTTGATGATATGTTGCTGTTTGGGAAGGGTAAGGGTATGATTTCTGATTTTAAATCTCAGTTGTCAGCACAGTTTGAGATGAAAGATCTTGGGGCAGCTAGGTACATCTTGGGTATGGAAATCAATAGAGACAGGTCTAACAGAAAACTTTGGTTGAGTCAGAGTAAGTATGTGAAGTCTGTGTTGGACAGGTTCAGCATGGTAGATTGTAGACCACTATGTGTTCCTATTTCTATGGGAACAAAGTTATCTGTAGATGATTGTCCAAAATCTCCTAGTGAGGTGGAGGACATGAGTAGAGTACCTTATGCTAGTGTAGTTGGCAGTCTTATGTATGCTATGGTCTGTACTAGACCAGACATTGCCCAAGCAGTGGGAGTCCTAAGTCGGTTTATGGCTAATCTTGGATGGGTACATTGGGATGCAGTTAAGCGAGTATTTAGATATTTGAGGAGTACATCAGATTACTCCATATGTTATCATGGTAACTCTTCTGGATCTCCGCATTCAGTTTGTATTCATGGGTTTGTGGATTCAGATTGGGCAGGTGATATTGACAGCAGGAGATCCACCAGTGCTTATGTGTTCACTATGTTTGGTGGTGCCATCAGTTGGATGAATAAGCAACAACCTATGGTTGTTTTGTCCACTACAGAAGCTGAGTACATGGCTGCTACTCATGCTTGTAAAGAAGCCATTTGGCTTAGAAGATTGTGTTCTGATGTTGGTGTTGATGTAGAACAGATTACTATTTGGTGTGACAGTCAGAGCACTATTTGCCTTGCAAACAATCCAACTTTCTATGCCAGAACGAAGCACATTGATGTGCAGTTTCACTTTGTGAGAGATATGGTGGAAGATGGAAAGGTAAATTTGGAGAAGGTAGATACTGTGAAGAATGTTGCAGATGCATTAACAAAACCAGTGGGCACTGAGAAGTTCAGATGGTGTTCAGAGTCTATGGGCCTTTTGGCCTATAGCGGTTAAAGTTCCTGTTATGTTCCTGTTACTCTTACAAGGTGTTCGACAAGTGGGAGAATGTTAGGAATAAGGTGTCTCAACCTTGGATAATTCCTATTCTTATTATTTGTTTTGTAAATGTATTTTTTGTAAATAATGTAATTAAGTGTGAGTGTACATGTCTAGTTGGCATGTTGATGTGTCACTCCACTTGATGTGACGACATCTTGTGCGTAAGGAGATCATGACTGAAACGGTCATGACAGATTTCTATAACGCGTAAGAACTAAATTAAGGAATGTGCTATGACAGGTGTAAGAGCATCTTATGACTTGGGCCTATTTGGGCACCCAAGAAGAAGTGGTTGGTGTGTGTAAGAGAATATGCCAAAAATAGGTTGGTATGACAGATTCTCTTACACTTCTCTTGTGACCGTTATTTTTGATGAATTCTATGACAAGCTGTCATAGTCTATTCTAGGGATGGACGCCTATTCTTGGGATTGCATGTAACAACTGTGTACATGTGGCTTTGTGCATGGGTCTTGGTGGTTGTGCCTATTTTTGGGTCCAGAGGAGTCTATATATATGATGCTGCTCCTATTGGAGAGTAATAACAGAAATTTAAGTCTTGTTGGCTTTGTCTCTCATTTCGTGAAAGAACTTGCATTGCAAGTGTATTGTAATCTTTGTGTTGAAGATAATACATTGTGCAGGTTTTGGAGTGTTGGGGTTTTTTACCGAAAGGTTTTCCCCAGGGTATATCGTTGTGTCATTCTCTATTTTTCTGTATGCATTGTATGTGGTTGCAATATCTTTGTTAAAGTAGTTAACGAATCTGAAATTATAAGGATTTATAAGAATTTGCACAATACTCTCCTATAGAGATTAGCGTAGGAAGCTATTTCCGCACCTGAGTTTCCTTTCACTTCTAAGGTTGGGAACCTTCACAGTGAAATCATAGCTATTGACATAGGAAATGTGGACTAGACTAACTTTCTCAATAGGTGTGCCAACCCAATTGGAAGATTGTCTAACATCACTTCTAGGTATGTGCAGGATCATGGTATGCCAAAAAGTGGCGATGTGAAAAAGAAGTCCTAATTGATAGACTCTTTGAAAAACAACTATAACTTTCAAACAATATAACATTTTTAAAATTTGAAATATACATCACATTCTATGTTTCACCTAATACAGTAATAATAAACAATTCTTTCAATTTAATGAAGTTTAGACTAAGTTAAGGTGGTCAGACACGAGAGTTTTTATATTCAAGAAAATTTGTAGTAGAAAAATCATAATTAATTATTTACTTGGAAAAAAAATACAAAAATATACATCACATCCGACCACGAGTCTACTACTTTTATCTAGAATCTTATAAAAAAGTATTATCATTTGATTTTGTTTAATGTGGTTAGACATAGACCTACTTATTATCTTTCTAGTCATGATTGATAGACTTATTGAAAAATAGCTATAAGTTTCAAACTGTATAACATTTTTGAAATCTAAAACACGTGTCACATTCTATGCTTTTCCTACTACAAGAAAAATAAAAAAAGTTTTCAATTTGATAAAGTTTAGACTAAGTTAATGTGGTCAGACAAAGGGTTTTTGTATTCTGAAAAAATTGTAGAAGAAAAATCACAATTAATTATTTACTTGGAAAAAAATTAAAAAATATGTGTCACATCCGGACACGAGTCTACTACTTATATCTAGAATCTTGTAAAAAAAATTATCATTTTATTTTGTTTAAGGTGGTCAGACATACACCGACTTCTTATTTTTTTCTTGAAATTTTCGTACTAATACATTGAAATTAAAATTTTTTAACATATAGAATTATTGTTTTTCAAAAAAGGCCTAGTATCTTAGAAACTAAATTCAATTTTCTACAGATTATGTTCTTACATATTTTTGATATAATATTTATAACTTATTCAAATTTTTATGTCAACTTGCCTAAACCTAATTTTTTGAATTTTCATTGCCACTTAAGGGCCTAGTTTGGCATACCATGATCCAACACATACCCTTCTCTGGTATTTTTAAGCTTGGTCAATGTTGCAACACATCCAGTGTCAATCTTATCTTCATATATGATTGTAACCCTTACACAACACTATGTTCCTGATGAGAGGGTAGTAAAGAATAAAATAGGAGACATCCTCAACCTCAAGCCAAAAAAACATTGAGAATGTCTTTCACTTACCTAAAGGGGTTGACAAATTCTACACATTCTCCATTAATAAAGGTTTACAATGATTCAAAAATAATACTCAACTGGATTATGAAATTGTCAACAAGGAGTACTTGATGCACCCCCTGCCAAAGAACAAACTAGATAGGATAAACATGAGAAGGGGATATTTGAAAGATGGCATCTAGTCTGCAGTAACCATGATGAGAAGGTTATATGGGCTTCCCCAATCTATCTAACTTGAACCTTGGATATTTTTTCGATTGAAAGGATAAAGGGGCTAGGTTTGATTAGGCCACCATTCTAAGTGATAGCCTGGATGAGCAGCTGATTGCAGTAAAGAACAATCCTCGGTTCTACATGATTTCATACATTGTCTATCTACTTTCCACTAGGGAAGAATACCCTGGTTTAGTGAAAAGGGGAGCTATGAGCCAACCTAATGCATGGTCATTCACTGTATATCCGCAACCCATGAGAAAAGATAAATTGAATGAAGATAGCATAGAGTACATGATTGTTAAAGACACTTGTGTCTTTGCAAGCATCTGTTCAATTGAGGGAGATTATGTGAAAAAAATCTCAGAGGAGGTTGTTGCTAAAGTGAGGGCAATGTGCACCTATTATATACAGTTTAAGACTTTCACCTACATTAGAGGAGTAGGATGCACTCTTACACCAAAGAATCTTCCCAGATACCCATCTGACGGAATAATTCTTTTAAAGATGGTTAGGCAATTTTCTAATGCCTATGAGCATATCAAGCACAACAAGAAACATTGATGGGACTTTCCCATTTCCATCGGCCCTCATCTCTTCAAGACATGAAAGTGTGAAAGTCTTTGGCCTTCCATTAGGATGAATGCCCCTTGCAACCATTCAAGTTAATCAGAACTAGGTTTTACCCCATAGACACTTACAATTGCATCATGGGAAGACATTATGTTCATGAACCTCGTATTGAAGATTATTGGATGAACTGCACAGACGATTATGAGGTCGAGATCTGGGACTATTTCCGAATGTCTCTTGAACTTGCACAAGATGCCCTACTCCTCCGCACTCCACCTACAGTATGGGATGCAGATAGTACTGGAGATGTTTTGGATCCTCTGTACAATCAGGCTAAGATATACACAAGGGTTGTACTAAATACAGATGTAGAGAAGGAAGAAAATGATGATATGGATTTCAAGGCCAGACATGTAGTAAAAACTACTAAGGATTGGATTAGATGGTCATTCAAAATGGATCACATGCCAATGAAGCTGCAACATGACCCACCTTCTAAAGGGGAGAAGAGGAAGGGATAGAAAGTAATAATGCCCAAGTTCAAAAGAGAAACAACAATGCTTCTTTGGACATCTTTATTGGTGGTATCAAAGATCTTACTATTCTATTAATTCAACCTTTAGGACGTAAAATTATGTAGAATAGTTGAATGTAGAGTTTCTCAGTAGGAATAAGGACATGTGATAGGTGCTGCTATATTGGAGGCAAAGAGGAGAATGGAAGTGATCATATTGTAAGCACAATTGTTGATAACATACTTGACCTCTTTGCTTAGTGTACTTTTTTCCTGTAAGGGTTTCTCCATGTAAATCTTATGTTATGTGGAGATCTTATGTCACTGATTTATGTCTTATTGATACTATCTTATGTTAATATTAATCATTATTTATTTATGTTAGAAGTTAACATAAGATAGATTTATTAAAAATATTATACAAACTATTTTTGGCATCATTAAGAAGAAGGGTCTAATCATAGTTTTCTACTTTAAGCAACTTAATTTTCAGATTTGCATATGATTTTCAGATTTTCATGTTGTAGCTAGCCAAGCTTTGTATCCCATCCTTTGTTTAGTTTATTCGATAGAGATTGTTCTTCACAATCTTTGATATTAAACTTGTTTATTCCTCAACATCTCTAAGTGATAAGATAACTTGAAATGAGAATGATACCTACGTTCTCCCCTTTGATTTCTTTAAATATTACCACCTAAATATAAACACTAATATTTGAAATCAATTGAATATGTAATATTGATGGTCCTAAGAGCACATATCAATATATTTTTAGAAACTAATCTTAAAACATTTTTTCTATAAACATAGCCCAATAATATGTTTAGTCACACAATAACATTGTTCACATTGAGAGTAACCAAAACCACATTAAGAATATTACTTTCAGCGCTCCCACTTTGATTATATCAATGGCATGCCCAAAAAATTAGCTTTCAGACTCTTATTTATCCCCTCTTCGTGTAGATGGGACTGAGACAATATTATAAATGCTACTATACACATGTATAGTCACACGATAACATTGTACACATTGAGAGTAACCAAAACCACATTAAGAATATTACTTTGAACGCTCCCACTTTGATTATATCAATGGCATGCCAAAAAAATTAGCTTGCAAATTCTTATTTATCCCCTCTTCGTGTAGATGGGACTAAGACAATAGTATAAATGCTACTATACATGTAACATGGATAATGACAAAGTTATTTTGTAACATTATGATCTTAAGATAAGGTTATTAAGTTTAGAACTTTTACCACAACACAATAAGATAGTAGATCTGTACCTAATGACGAACCCAATTAAAAGCTAAAAGTACGAACATTGATAAAAAGTTATGCCTCATAGTCACCATCGATTCTTTATTACAGGAATTTATCTCTGATGTTATGCTGCAGAAGGAGTTCAGCCTCCTATATTAATACATGTTAGCTTCTTAGGTACAAATTGTTAATGTATAACTTCCATTTCTAAAAGTAGCTGTTTGAAGTGTATCAATTAGCAGCTAAATCTGATGAATAACAGCTCAAATGAAACAAATGAACGATGCTGGACATGTTGTACATGTGGACAATTGTTTTATTCATTTCTGTGCCCAAAAATTTTGGTAAGTTCAGAAGGCATTTAAGCTGCTTGATCAATCGGGAAGAAAAAGGGCTTTTAATAGATTTATCTGAACAAAAAAAGAAAAAGAAAAAACACTGATTTATATATTAACATAAGAAAATTTGGAAAGCATGGTTTCTGGAAAGCTGTAGACATAAAGAATTCTTCTCTCATTCATTCCTTTGTTTACATAGAACTTTTCTTCCTCGGGATTTGTGAGGTAACTTATTAAATAATGTTACACATACAATGAATTTAGATTTTCTACGGTGTTGTTTACTTTGTTCTTGAGGATTACTTGTATTACTGAGCATCAAGACATAAATCATCTGTTAATAGAAAGAGATGGGAATAGTAAATTTACAAATCTGCAAGAGATGCAACCATACAACATGGAGATAAATTTAAGGTTACTAAAGAATGCAACTCGATATTCAGGATACAAGATCAAAAATCTACTTCTCCTTCCTCCTCTTCATCATCTAAATCATCTGCAGCAACTTCTTCATAGTCCCTTTCTAGAGAGGCCAAGTCTTCCCTAGCTTCAGAAAATTCACCTTCTTCCATACCTTCACCAACATACCAGTGGACGAAAGCACGCTTGGCAAACATTAGATCAAATTTATGATCAATGCGGGAGAACACCTCTGCAACTGCTGAATTGTTGCTGATCATGCATACACCCCTTGCAACTTTAGCTAAGTCTCCTCCAGGTACAACTGTAGGTGGTTGGTAGTTTATTCCGCATTTGAAACCTGTTGGACACCTGTCAGAAGAATTCTATACCCCTTAGTAGCTTAATAACAATAACAATAAGAACAGAACCCCCTGAATGGTTAGATACAATTTCAAATTTTCATTGAGGTTTTAGTCAGAAACTCTTTGTATTATTTGTATTTGTAAACAAGAAAATATGAAATACATGGACATCTCCATCCATCTATCAAACCAAGAAAGTCTCCCATTTCATCATCTTCATGTGCAGTACTAAACATTACGAAAACTCAGGTATGTGCCTCTTCAAATGGAGCCAAAATCTTACCAGTCTACAAATTGTACGGTGCGTTTTGCTTTGATTGATGAGACTGCTGCATTAACATCCTTTGGCACCACATCCCCTCTATACATTAAGCAGCAGGCCATGTATTTCCCTTTCCTGGGATCACATTTGGCCATCATGCTATTGGCCTCGAACACAGAATTAGTAATCTCCTTCACTGTCAAAGATTCGTGAAAGGCTTTCTCTTTAGATACTACTGGGGCATATGATGAAAGCATAAAATGAATTCTAGGGAAAGGGACGAGGTTTGTTTGAAATTCAGTTATATCAACATTTAAGGCTCCTTGAAACCGCAAAGAGGTGGTTATGGAAGATATAACTTGTGACACAAGTCTGTTCAAGTTTTGATACGATGGTCTTTCTATGTTTAGACATCGCTTGCATATGTCATAAATGGCTTCATTGTCAAGGAGTACTGCCACATCGGTGTGCTCCAATAGAGAATGAGTTGAAAGTACACTGTTATATGGTTCTACAACAGCAGTTGAAACCTGATATCCATAAAGCATGTATAATTAAAAAATAGTAGTACCCTATGAGTAATTAATGTAAACATCCACATCTGGAATTTCGCCTATGTTTTTATAAATATATACAAAAAAAAGTATAATGCAAGAATTGAAAAAAAAATTCTTGTAGAATTCAATATTAGATTGAGGAAAAAAGATCCAAATTGATCTTAAAAATAAAAGAGTAACTAACATGATACCATAAAGTATAAACCAAGTAATGTTGACTCCCACTTAGTGTCAGTTATTAAAGTTCAGATAATTTAGAAATCTTTGTCATGTCTACCGTTTATTGGAAATGTGGCTGCTGTAGTGTAATTAATTGGGTCAGCCTATTTTAGTATGGGTTGAGTTACTGGGGTTGCTGGGAAAGAAATTTTTGGTCTGGGCTGGAAAAAAACATTGCAAGAGAACTTATGCCACAATTTCATTGAAATGTAAAAGTTTTTATTTTTTGTGGAAATCTGTATATTTTCTGCAGTTTTAGTGTATATTGCTAACTATTTCTGGAGGCAGCTAAGGATTTTCACTTCTGAATAGAGTAATTGTTATCACCTAAATAGTGCACCCCTGCTGAATAAACTCAAGCCTACCGGTGAACATGGGAAAGCTTCCCTAATTGTGGGCTCAGGTAGTGGAAGCTAACTGCCAGAGCAAGCTGGTTCTTATGGTACTCACCTAAAACTACCTTAAACTAAGATTTTGTAGAGGAAAGGGGTAGAAGGATGCATAAAAATGAAATTTAACTCTTAAAGGGTGATGGACCAAATGGTATCTTTGAGACTTCAACAAATAACCAACACATAATAGAACTAGTAACAAGAAGCTTCCCTACACAACTCAATAACACACAATCCCTGCATCAGCAATTTGTAAGAAGGCTAAAATAGCAGTCCCTAAAAGGAGAAAACTTCCTCACAGTTTAGAACTGATTCAACACAAACTTTCAACCTGCAAAGACTATATACTTTTGTAAAAGGCATCAATATGGTATACACAAACACAGAAAAAAGAGAAGGCACAAGCTAAAAATTACAGTCAAAAGGTGTTACAAATTTGTATAATCTCTTTGAAATGGGTTACAAAAACACTTTGCCTCTATCAAGAACTTAGGAAAAGTTACAAAACAGCAAGCCAAAGGGAAGAAGAACTCCTGAACAATGAGTCTTCAACTCATACTTATGCTTTTTACATCTAGCTGCATCATTAATGCCAACAACTCTCTGGTCAGATGCAATCAATCAGGCCTGTTTTGAGCCCTTTCAAACAATCGTAAAAAGGCCTCCTAGTGACCCAAAAGTCATGCCCAAACAATATTACTATAAAGACCCTCCATTAATGCAACCTCATCCCTCAAAAAGACTCATAAAGAACTTTGAATAGCAATAACTTCTTCCGACCTCAACAACTACATTTTACCTAAAATCAATCTATTCATTTCACCTTGTCTTTCTCTTACTGTTGGAGAAGCACTGCCACCATGGATGCGGGTCTGATGGATTAAATCCAAAGAAGCTTTCGGAGCTTTGATGGATGTGCCTCTTGCAGAGCGTTGGATTTTAATAGGTAGCCTTGAAGCTTCTCCTTTCACAAAGCTCTGATTAGAGCATTTACTAGAAATTGTTTGCCTCAGTTAAAAACTTCGAACTAACATGAGAACGACCTCAATCACTTTTTATCGCTATAAGTTATGCCGATAGGCTCATCGAGCATTGGGGAAACTAAAAAACACCATGATGGCACTACTTATAGCGATGACTTTATCGGGATAAATCCATCTGATAGACTGCTTCTCGTTTAGATGCTTATTGGTATAAGTCTTCTCAATCCCACTTCACAATAGTTTCCTGAATCTTATGTCGCCATAGGTTGTGTCGATATGTTCATCGAGAGTCTATGGAACCTGAAAGCACTTACCCCGATAACATTCACCCATGACATTTATTGGTGAAGCTACCGCCGATAAAATTGTCCCTCTTCAATATCCATCGGTGTAAGTCTTACCGATAGCCTCATCAGCTATCGGCAAGACAGATAAATTCCTTCGCCGCAAGTGCATGTCTTGTCGATGGAGCTCAACGGTATAAGTCTTACCGATAGTCTTCTTTCCCTTTTCTTATCTGATGCTATCAGCATGAATTTCGCTGACATGGCATTCATTTAAATGTTTATAATCCGCTCAATCAGCTCATATACATTGAACAAAACTTCCTCTGCAAATAGCAGATTCTGTGTCCTATTAAAAGTTATGCCTCTTGGAACTAGGTGCTCCTACACCACTCTGTCTCTCATTAGCAAGCTGGGTTCAAATCGTTGTGGGAGCCACATTTACGTCCACATGCCATTGAAAGACCTTTGTTTCTCTTTTGGTTTGAAACACAGTTACTCTACCTAATTTAGCCTATATGCAAAATTTGGTAACAGTAATCTTCATCAATTTTGGTGTCAAAGCAGCTTGTAAATTGTCCAAGAGAGGAAACCATTTGAACTGTGAAAGGAAAGCTAGGAGAGAAGCTTATATAGATGGAGTATTGGAGATGTATTGCTCAAGAGATTAAAAGCCAATAAAGCCCAATTCTAGTAGTATGAATCTGAAGATGATCAAGAGAATAAGGGAGCTATGGTTGGAGTGAAAGGAGCACTAGATCACATGGAGAGATTGATTGAAGCTATTTTAAAATAAGGGATAAATGTTAAGGTGCACTTTTAAAATTTCAAAGGTGATCTACATTGTGATTTGTTCATGGATTAGCTACAAGAATTAAAGAATTATTTTGACATTGAAATCATGAATGTAAAAGTTCCAAATAGAGTGAAGTTTATAGAGGCAAAGATGAAGTCTCACACTACTTTATGGTGGAATAACCTCCCAAATAATAGAAAAGGGGGCAAAGACAATTAGATTATGGCTCAAGATGTTCTAACAATTGAGATCCAAGTTCTTACCTGCAAATTATCAATTTGTTCAAAAAGTTTCAAAACTTGACACAAAAGGTGTTGTTTGTATTAAGAACACTCAAAATAGTTCATGAGGCTGCAAATATCTGTAAGAAGATGGTTAGAAGCTTGTTGCTAGACACCTTAATGGGCTATGGTTCAAACTGTAGAATGAGCTGGCCCTAATCAAACTAATAACATTTTTGAAGTGTATCAATATGCTTCAAGTGCTGCAGGGAAACTTAATTAGGGTAAGGGTAAATTGACGAGCAAGAAAGGCAACCATAGTTAATTTAGAGGAAAATGAAGTTCCTTGGAACCTGCCAAGAATAAAGAGCTCGAGGAAGGCAAGGATGTGATATTCAACTTCAAAGGAAGAGAAGGCTTGGATGTTACTTATGTAATGTAGCCCACCTCAAACCCACAAAAGGTCAATGGTTGAACTAGAGGTAGGGGAGAAATTGATGATATAGAGAACTTTAATATCAAGAAACAAAGAGGCCCCTAAAGTTGATTGGAAGAGAAAGGGCATCTTTTGAGCAAGTGGAAGTGTAAGGAAAATATGTGCACGGTGATTGTAGATAGTGGATTTACCAATAATTTGGTAAGTTCAATAATGGTAAAATGATTCCAACTTGCTTGAATTCCAAAATCACTAGTGTAACACGGACACTGGGGAACATCGAGACGTTAGCACGGGTTTTTGGGAAGGGCAAAAAAAGGGCTTTAATTTGGGGACGACGGGGGGATGGTGGGGGGACGATGGCAGGGGGCAGGGGGCTGGGGGCTGGGGGTTTTGTAATATACTATACATATAGTACTTCAAATACTAGTTATGAAATAATGTATCATAGTATAAAAACTAATAAATTATAATACCAAATACTTGAACATAGAAAAATTGCAACATGAATATCAAAAATATCATAAAAATGATTACAATGAGTAGCATAAAATTAAAACAAGTACAAAATCATCTACATACATTCATAAATATGCACATGTAGTGTGTGTGTGTGTGTTTACGATAGCCAGTAAACCCCCTTCCTATCACAAGTGTTGCAGCTGCAACTTTTGCTTGCAAAAACCCCCGGCGGTGAGATGGAGGCGTGGAGGCAGTGGTGGGGGGACTTGGGAACACAAAGTCCTTGACGCGGGGATGTCCCTGACCTAGATGCGTGGGGGTTTTGAGGGGGGACGAGTCCCCGTGTTACACTAAAAATCACACCCTTGTATAAGATTTCCTAGTTGAAAAAGGATCATAATGTACTTGTGGATAAATCTTGCTTGGTTGCTTTCAAAATTGGTTCCTTTGAAGACAAAGTGCTATGTGTAATGGTATCAATGAATGCTCATATGACCAGAAAGTAATCCATCATGGAAGGTAGAACACTTATGAAGTACAAAATGAGGGGAAAAGACATCTCCTAACACCATGGACAGAAGAAGGGGAATGTGAGTGTCAGCTCTAACTCTTCTAGTAGAAGCTAAGCTTGAGCTTGAAGAGAAGAATGGAACTCTAGATAAGCTAACAAGTGAGATGGAGGCATGTTTGGTAGCCAAAAGAAAATTTGATTTGAAGAGTGAGGTATGGCACATAATTGATACGAGAGAAGTAGAGCTGCAATGAAACTCAACAAATGAGATCAGAAGTGCACCTCAAGAGATGGGCGATGAAGATTTAGTTGATAGTGATTTTCATTCAATTGAACTCACTCGAGAAAATCTGGAAGACAGTACTAGAGCCTACAAATGTAGTTATGTAACTTATGAGACATAAGAAGAAACAAAGGGCTGGAGATCAGATCATAGGAAAAGCTTGAATGAGGAATCAAAAGGTCAAATGTCTAACAACGAAAGGATGTACATTGAAGCCCAGATGGGAAGTATTACATCACGTGGCATGGAGGCAGAGTGCAAATATTGGATAGGCTTAAAAGAAATAATTCTTTTGAGAGAGAGAGGGTGACAAAAGCTATCAAGTGGTATTTTAAAAGTAGTTCTCATTGGATCAAGAGGAATATTGATTCATGGGATGATGGGCAAGATCATGGAAAATCCTCAAACAATAAGACACTGTAAGAGAATTTATGCTGTTATTCAGCCATTAAATGTATAAGTTTTCATTTTGTTAATTTTTTGTGAAAATCTGTGTCTTTTCTACTGTTTTAGCATTTATTGCTCCCTAATTTTTGTTATAACAGAAGGTTTCCACTGCAGAATAAAGTAATCTGCATCACACCACATATAGTGTAAATTGTTGTCTGATGATCTTACTAAGTTAATTAGTAAGAACCTAAAAATCAAATAAGAACATACACAAGATTTAATATTTTCTTAAAAATTCAAACAGCTTAGCTTGAATAGGATGTAAGAGGGTATAAGAGGAACCATGCCTGGGGGGAAGGATATACAGTGAATCCTAGCTTTGATTTTCGTCCATATTCAATAGAAAGATGCTCTAGGAGTAATGATCCTAGTCCAGACCCGGTACCTCCTCCAACGGCATTGAAAACTAAAAACCCTTGCAAACTGCTGCAGTTGTCACAGAGCTTCCTTATTTGGTCTAGACAAGTATCTAATGCATCTCTGCCCACTGGCAGTTCAAAAAAAGAAAATCCACTATTAGACTAATAACAAACAAAAGAAGTATGAGAATTTATCCAAACAGCTGAATGCAGAACTCATCTATTATTTCCTCACTTTAGACAATTTTTAAGTTGTTCCATCTCCCAGCAGTTCTTACTACAATTTCTCATCCAAATACACATGATGCATTTATGCAACCAAAAAGGATTTACTATAATGAAGAGCAGCATTGAAGAAAAAATGGATTGGAAGGGTATACACGCTTTGGTATACTGTTTAACAAATTGGCTAGCTCTAGATAGAGTATTCATTACGAAATATTATTGGAAAAAAGGAGGGAAGGGACTCGAGAAGATAAAAAGTAGGCTCCCTTACTAAAAATCTTTTGATATATACAAGCAGAATGAAATGCTAAACTCCAAAATGAATTAAGCTAATTATTATGTACAAGAATTTGTAAATAGGCTAAGCTCTTTCCACAGCTGTGCTGTTAAAACTTAAGAGAGAAGGGGTCCAGAGGATGAGGAAATCTTACCAGTATAATGGCCTCGAGCAAAGTTGTTAGCTGCATCTTCCTTTCCAGAAATAAGATGTTCAGGGTGGAATAGTTGCCTATATGGTCCTGTTCTAATCTCATCGATGACTGTTGGTTCAAGATCAACAAACAGAGCTCTGGGAATATACTTTCCACGTCCAGTTTCACTAAAGAAAGTGCTATGTGCATAGTTTATTCCCCTGGATGTCTCATCACTGCATTCAAAAAACAGATCAGCAAAATACGTTGTTTTAGAGATTGTATCACTCTATATAAACACTGTTCCATAATCGCTATAGGCTACTAAAAATGGACATTACCTAGACGTGAAACCATCAGGCTGAATGTCATGCTCTAAACAAAAGAGTTCCCAGCAAGTGTTTCCCACTTGGATTCCAGCCTGTCCTATATGAATATTTATAATCTCTCTCATCTCCTTACTTACAGTCTATGGCCTTGCACAAGCTTCTTCCTATATTTCTCAGATAGTGTCACTCTCAACAGGTAATTTTCCTGAATTTCACTTGCTGCTGAATTCTTAAGCCAGAGAAACAAGCAATCTGCATTGCAAAATCTAAAAAATAGAGTTAGATACTCTTTCATAAAATTACAGCATGGAGTTTCATGGAAAACCTAGCATAAGAATAACTGAAAGAAAAAAGAATAAACCAAGTCTAGATCAGATTTGAAATAACTAAAAAGGAAATTCTTAATAAAAATTTAGAGTATCTAGTACACTATCCAATTGATTGTTGCAATTCTGTTTACGTGCATCACTTATTAGTATTTTTTACCAATGTTTTACTCCAATGGCACCCTGCCTTGTCTTGATGTAGTAGAATGTAGTTTGCATATGTTGTTCTGTTTTGCTTTTTTGGGATGCCAGTAGCTCAAATGCAAATCCACCCTTATGGTGAATACAGATAAGCACAAAAACCCAAGGATTATTTATGATCTCCTCCACCTACGAACTATAAAAGATCAATGGTCTAACTTCTGCATAATCTGAAATAAAAGATTGCCTTACCCAATTAAACAGCTGCTGTAAGATAGCACATTGGGGGTTTATTTTGATTGGCTAAAAGGAATTATGTCATGCAGTTGATGTATCAAATGGTTAGGGTAACATTCAGCTGAAATCATGCCAGTTGCTGCCAAGATGCTTGTTTCCTTCCCCTTATAGGAGTTCAACATTAGACTGCATGTGTAGAGCATGACATGACACCCTTTTTAGAGTATACCCTCCCCTTAAAGGAGTGCTATTACATGCAATAATCTGTCCATCTTCCTTCCTCTTCTTTCAACCCCATTATGAATGAAGAGGTCCTCTGAAGAGCATTGGGGGCCAGATCTTTTGCATTAATCTTCCTTGTTTCAGTCCTTCCTTGAAACAGAGTATGTGCGTAATGAGAATAAATTGCAGCTTGACTACTAATTTTTGTTTTGCTGAGCTCTGGCAGTGCAGCAACAAAGACCAATCCACACTTCCGGCCAGGTTAAACTGGGCATGGAAAATAAAATAGTATCAGAGCCCAATAGGAGTCTCAGGCAATGAAGTGTGTCTTAAGGACCAGAGGTCACAGAAGAAGCAGGAAGCATATTCAGCTTGCCGCAAGAGAAGCAAGATTTAAAAAATAAAATAAAAAGTCTATAGTCAAGTACGAAGCATCAGCTTCGAAGCATGATAAAATTTAATCTAAAGCTGCTCCAATTGACACACACCTAGGTACAACACGATTCAATATTGTACTCAAACCTTTCGTGAAAGGATTTGCCAAAGGCAAGTGGCAGTAGCAGGGGAGACCTAATAATTCCCGTGTTTCACCTATATTTATCAACTAACTGTACTATCTGAATCCTTGCCAAAAACCGTTGTTTTAAATCATTGAACACAGGCTCGAGGAAAAAATAAAATTAGAAACGAATTGTTGCGTATAGAATATTAGGTAACTGAAACTCCAAAATTAACCTACCAGGCCATGTACTCCATCCATATTCTAAAGAAAAAACAAAACATGAAAAGACTTGAAATGGAAAAAAGCAACTGCTCAGTAATAGATTTTGCCTCGATGCCATGTAGACAGTTACAGAGTGAAATTTGTAGAGAAAAATATTATTGCAGAGAATTCCAGATACTTGAAAATTTAATATAATTTACAATTGAATATTGCTCCTAATCCGAGATAAATACGCAGCAAAAAAAAAAAATAGAAAAGGCGTTTAAAGTTTAGAGATATCAAGGCAAGAACAAATTTGGCAAATTCTAACTAAAAATGAAACACGAGAACCAATTTCTTCTTATTCTTAACAATTTAAGCTGGCGTTAGGGAATTCTGAAAGCCAAGAAATTCCAACAACTACAAATATTTTTAACCAAATGAAACATTTAAAATTAACCGCCCAACGATGCAAATCTACATACAATTCCTCCAAAAGAAATACCTTTCACGCTAGATTTTGGCTCAAACACTCGCAGACATTTCTTTCCAACAATAAAAACTGGCATACGAAAACAAAAACACGTTTCAGGCAATCATAGAACTAAAACATTGCAGAGAGACGTTATTTAACTCAATACTTCTTCCGAAGAAACGTAATTTGAAGTTTGAAGATCGCCGATAAACATTAGCAGACAAAATTGCCAACAGCGATCGAAAAACCAGGAGTAAAACTCTCATTTTTACTCACCTTAACTGGAACTCGAACAAATCGAAGCTGTTTCAAGCGCCACGAAATACCAACAGAGGCAAACGCACATCGATTTGGGGCAAATTTTATGCTTTGATTTCAAGCCAGTACATAAATATGCAGAATTCAGAACAAATTCGCAGGGCCAAAGCTGCAAATGGATTTTGTCAAGGAAAAGCAGAAAAAGGAAAAGTTGCCAGAGACGTGCGTAAAGCAAGCTCTAGACTAATTGTTGTAGTGCCAAATAATTATGATTAAAAATCGTGTATCATTTCTATCAAAAACAATTTACATATAATTAATTAGGAGGAGCAAGAAGTTGGAGACTCAGTCAATACTAGAAATATAATTGATTAGGAGGTGGGTAAAACTTTCTTTGACTTTCGGTGTTGCTAGATCATGAGGGGTTTGCCCAAGTGTTACTTTTAGATACAATTACAAATGATGAACATGTACCTTGTCACAAATTATATCTAAAGCATAGTATTCTCCTTATTGAGGTTGTCACTCTATGTCTATATGTTAGCCTTGTAACATGCAATTCTTTGTATATGTATAAAGTAGATCAAATAACACATGAAGTGTCCAAGGATATGTTTCATGGTGCCCATAATGCTATTATGGACATCTAGATATGGCAATGAGTGAGACTTATTATACCACAAATTGAAAGACATGCTTAGTTTTGATTATTTTAGGCATGTTAAAGTGATGGGAGGTTCAACATATGGAAGATTGGTGCCTATATCTGATTAGGCATTTATTAAATCTAAAAATATCAAATACAAATAATGCAATGTTTGGAATCCACCTACAATACCTTAATGAAGATAATAAAGTATTAGATACTACACAAGTGTTCAAACCCTACACATATGGCTAGGCTTTATGCATGCAAATAAGAAGAATGAATTTGTAAAACATCAAGACATCTTAGTGATCCATGCAAAATTTCATAAACTTATTGTATTGTTTTGAACGATACCTTGCAAAAGCTTTGCAAAAAAATTATAGTTATTTAGCTAGCTAACAAAAAAAAAATCTTAGAAGTGCACATATCACACATGGAGACATTTAGATAATGTTGGATCTACACATTTAATTCATTCTTTTCGATTATACTATTTTATTACATATTTGGAATGAAACCTAGATCTTTACAATGCAAAAAATATCTTCAAACTCTATACTAGACACAAACTCTAGTAGCCTATACCTTTCTTCTCCTTGTTCTTGTTTCATAACCTATTTTGCCCTCAAATAATAAAAATCTAACAATATTTATATATCCAACTCAATCATGCAAAATCTAGAGAAGAAACGTTCTCATTTGGTGCTATAGAGGTTGTAGTCATTTTCCCTTTGATCACAACCTCTTGCACATTAATAGTGTCACTAGGTTTTTGGTGTATAGGATAAGGAGGAGCCTACAAAATACACTAAAATGACAACTTAGAGATAGATTGAGGATCATTGAGGCATGAAACTTCAACCACAATATTAATGGCTATTAATGGTGATTTGTGATGTGTATGAAGGTTGGTGGAAATGAACAATGCAAAACATAGGAGTTTTAGAGTATTAGGGATTGAGGGTATGACATAAGATCCATACTCAAAACAAATAGATAAGGGTATCCCTACATGTCCAACTTTGAAAAAATATGTGAAAGAAGTTATTGGGAGTTAGGGATTAGAGATACTAAGGAATTCATCCCACAAGGCATGGAAATAAAAATAGGCCTAAACTCTTGATCTTGATAAAATAACACACAAAGAAATGTTCAGAGTTAGAATTGGGGATATCTAATAACTCATACTAGGAGTACCACATTAGAGATATTCCCACATCTTTAACTCTGAATCTATATAGAAGGAAATCTTAGATGATCAATGATACCAAAGAATTAATGTCATAAGGTCTATAAGTAAATATATTACTAAAACCATGATTTTGAACGATATATAGTGAATGCAACAAGAATCAAGGATTCAAAAGTGTTATACTTCATGCCACAAGCGATGAGTTGATAAGAGAAAGTGTAAAAGATTAAGGAGTTGAAGTTTCAATGAGATGTATGTTAGCAAGATAAATCCTAAAAAAATGACAAAGTAAAGGCAAAATGTAGCTTGGAGGAAAGGTATAACAAGAAGAAAAACACTAAAATCTTGACAAGAAGCAGGAATGAAGGCAATGAACCAATAAAAGTTTTTTATCATTGGGAATATTTGATATCTTATCAGCTCAACAAAGGAGAAAAGAGAGTCTAGTAGGAAAAGCATATCAAGAAGGGAAAACCTAAAATTCTAACACACAATATAGTTACAAATTTGGACATAAAACCTCTACACTTAGAATTTTTAGGACTTTTGTAACTTCGAACGCATTTGTAGAAACATGGGGAATGAAGTGGGATAACATTTATATGCAAACTTGAGTAAGGGGGTCCCATTAGAAATTATCTTCGATTGATTATCTATGATGGGGAAAACAAGGCCACATTGCATAAGAGGAAATGATTCAAGTAAAATTGAACACAATCAAGTGAAGCACCCACATGTGTATGAAGCTATAACAAGAGAGGTTGATGTGTGGATCAATAGAAAATGCTCCAAGTTATTATAGAGAGAAGGTGTATGAGAAGATAGATGCAGGTGATAGAAAATAATAATGACAACTTCAATTTTAGTGACCTTAAAAAAAATGCTTAGAGATTATTTAATTGTTAGATTTAAAATAGTGTTAGGGTTTTGAGATAAAAATAAGTATTTACGAAGGAAAATGAGTATTTAAATATGTGTAACACTTGAACATTCATTATAGTATTAAAGTCCAAATGCTACCACACTATGATATTGTCACAAATGAAATACATGTATAAACAAGGGTGGAATGGAGTTTCTATAGTGTGAGTCACATGTTCAACTAGACTTGTTCTTAGGGTTATTTGTGCTCCAAAAGGGTTAAAAACAATTCAAGTAATTCTTATTGTTAATTTGGACTAAATTGAGTGCAAAATAAAGTAGAAAATTCATAGGTGTACACTTTTCATCTCTATAATTGGAATCTCTCCTATTTGTTAGAGAAATTAGAAGAAATTAGAAGAATAACAATGGGGATGAAAAAGGTTATGTATTATATGTAAATGAGAAATTTGACCAAAGAGTTTTAATAACAATGAGAAAAGCATCTTAAGCCTACATTGGAATATAGTAACCTTACATTTATTTAGGAGTCTAAATGAAATGATAAATAAATTAATATAATTCAACTTTAGATAATTCAGTTGAGATTCGTTATCAATAATCAAGAAAAAATTAGAGGTGCCAAACTCTATAAATATTGGTTATAATAAATAATGATGGACATTTTGTTGGATTTTATGCTTAATAATTAAATCACATCTTTCAATATTGAAATATTTTTAAATTATAAACTTATTGACATAAAAAATTATCTTATGTCTAGTTGGGGTTGTGCATAGATCAATCTTTAGTGACACAATTATATCTTTTGCTATTGTGGATCTCTTAAACTCTCTCACTTATAAAAATACGTGTTCCTATAAACTAGTTGACCAATAAGAAATCATATTGATTTCCTTGATATCAATCATGCCCTTGTTGCCAATTATATAATTTTGAAGACAAAAGATAACATATGTATAATGCCAAGATGATACCAACCATAGTAACCATGATGCAAGATGCTAACGTAATAACTTTGTAACAATCTCCAAATGACATTATTAGTGATTCATAAGATAATCAAATGACTCAATGATTGAGTAATATCCTAGGGATTCTCTTTAAATATGGCATTCTTGAGGTCATAGTTTCTTAGCCCAACACTCCTAGTCCCCTAGGTCCTAAGCTCCTTGCTACCACTTTGGTGGTAGGAGAGATTCAGCTAGAAACCACTCTACCTCACCTCCTCCTAGCAATGTTGCCTCTACGTGGTGTTTGGGTAATGAGGGTCGTCGATTAGTCATGTTGGTTGTTAGCCAACACTTGAGTCTTGAGAGTTGGCCTTGGCTAATCTCCAATGTGGAACAAAGACAAAGCTCAGAAGGAGGGAGATGATAAAACTGACAAGGGGTGGTCCATTCTTGACGTCACCTTAGACCTCGCTGACATATATGATAAATCAGATATTCAGGATCCCCCATCACCTCCCACTGGTGTTGCTCTCACCACTTAGCAGTTTTTATTATTGTTATTATTAGCTTTCCAAACATTGCTTGTGAATTAGACACTTATTTATCAAAAAAAAATGGTATGCATATATTAATGGGTGATAGTCAAATTCTTCAAAAGAGGCAACTCTTAAAAACAAAAAGGTAATTTGAAGACTATACATGTAACATTGTTTATAGAGAAGGGTTATACCTACAATCAAGTTGAGATAAAATATTGATTATAGACATAAATAAAACTAGACTATTTAAAATGATGATAAGTTAATGATTAGTAAATTTTAAACTTTAATCAACTTATACATAAAATTAACCAAACTAAACATAAAAATAATATATTTCCAAAAATATCCGAACTTTTTTCTTTATTTAAAATTTCATAAAAGTAACATAATGTTTATTAAAAAATACCTATATAAATAAAAAGAATTCAATTAAAAATTGTTCTTATAACTATAAGACAACAAAAGAACACCTTAACACATAGCATAAACAAGACTCCAAAAAGCCTTAAAAACACCGACTTATTTATAAAATATCTTAGAATTCTTCTTCCAGCCTATCCATAGAAAACAACAATATTTTAATTATCAATAAAGCTTACTTGAAAACCTTTTTATAATAAAGTAAAAGAAAAGAAAAAAGATTATACTTGATTTCATTTAGAGAAATGCTTGTGGTGGAATAAAGAATGTAAGAATGTAAAAAGCAAAGTGACATTCACGATGATAAGCTTTATCCATGTGAATGTGAATGGGGAATGGAAAACAAGAAGCAATTAAAAAATAAATTTGAAGACGGTTATTAAAGTTGAATGTTTCCTCTTTCGACTTTTTTTTTTTATCATTGATATTGTATTCTTTCATTCATCTTTTATAAATTCAATTAGCCTCTCATTTTCTTCATTTTCAACTATGCATTTACCATTTCTTTACTTTTTTTATTAAAAACAATTAGTTTCTAAGTTATTTGAATCATGAATCAATATAAGAATATCATTTTTGTAACGTACTAAATATTTATAATTATTCAAAATATTTATAATTTTATTTTATGTTGATCATTTGGATTTTATCAATTCTTATTAATTTTTATGCTAATAATTAATAGATCTTAAATTTTATATAGATAAACTCATTCTTATTAATCATTTTATTAAGGGAGATCGAGACTTTATTCAATTTCAAATAAGTTGAGGTAGGTAAGAGTTGGATGCGAAGTGGTTTGAAATGACGTTCTCTCATTTTTACTATTGATTGACATGAATTGACTTGATGCAACAAGACTAGGTAAAAGACATGAAATTGCACATTAATTAGCACAAACAAAGAGCTACAAATTTGATATAAAACAATATGGAACATAGATTTGGAAAGGAGATTAAGAGAGGAATCAGTCACTAAAATTTGGATTCAAAATGGTAGTACTATTCGCTAGGCATCGTTGTACTAGTGGACCGAAAAATGATATCGTCTACGAATCCATAACCAAAACATCGCTCTAATGTATTGAATTGATTTCTAACAACAAACTATGTATGAAAGTTGAAAACATCCTAGTCCCCTTTTTAGAATCTGAATATTCTTGTCTTAGTCCAACTTTTGTAGATCTGCAACACTTCACTTTTGGATCCACGAACCTTCACACAAGAGGGAGTAAATAGTGTTTAATGTTGTATAGGGGCTTTCCTTAGTCAAGCTTCATGAGGGTTCACCCTTCCCAACAAAAATGATGATAAATAAATGATCTTAATCTGAAGTACAATGTTGAATAGATCACAAGGTTATACCTCAAGCTTGATGATGATGATGATGAATGCTATACTCTGCAAACAAGATCTCCAAGTTTTGATGTAAAAAGGGAAACCTTTCTATTGACAAATACTCCATCCCGGGGCTTCCCAGAGCCCCCCTCCCTTTGAACCTCCATGACATCTCAAGACAAGGTTAAACATAAAAGATCATTGACATGAAAAACATTGGAACTTGTTCTCCTTAATGCTCAAGTCTGGAGAAATTAACCAATAATGCTTGCTCTAAAAGACTTGTGAATGAGTGATTATTCTTGAGGATGATAATAAATGAGGAAATAATTCTCTTATATAAGGTTCACAAGGTATATCACAAATTAGGCTGACCTACAATGGTCATATGCAAATATCAAGATCAAATAACAACTAGTGGTTTAATCGACACATTACCATATTAAGATTTGGGCTCATTTTAGAGGGATTATAACACTTAGAGTCATATTCCACTGGGACCATGGTGCCCAACACCCTAGTTCACTAGGACTATGGTGCCTAGTGCTAGAGTCCACTAAAAAAGGGTTGGATAAATAACACATGATATGATCTCTAAACAAGAAGATGAGAACAATTTGACAGGGGGCCAAAAATAGGCTAGGAAAGAGCAATGAGAGACACACTAAGGAAAGGGAACAAAAGGGAGTGTGAAATTACAAGGGGTTACAATTTACAATACTAAAGAGAAAAAAAAGATCTATAATGTCATGCATCCTCTTCTAACAAGTATTCATAATTTTTATATTCAATATTAAATTTACATGAGAAGAAAAGATACAAAATAAAGAATATTGGAGTTGATGACAAAATCAACCCACAACTCCCAGGAATCACCTACATGCAAACACCTGTCATGGAAAGAGAGAAGCAAAAGCTATGGAGGCCTGAACACAAGGATCCATGAAAGAGGAGACATTCTTGATGTGCAAAAACAAAAGTTGCAATACAATAAAAATGAATGTGTTGTGTTTACAAGAGAGATCAATCCTTATATTAAGCAGATCAAAACCTAAAAGGAAACCTAAGTTTTATAATAATAATTAATAAAAGAATTAATTATTATATGCCTAAAGTTTAGCTTAAGTAAAGCTCGATAATAAGTGACTTAATAATTAAATCAATATGATTTAATTAATAAGAAAAATAACTTATTACTTTAACACCCCGCTTAAGATAAACTTAGGGAGTAGCTAAAAATCTAGAACAACTACTGAAAGAAAATGGGTCCCAACAACAAAGCTCTAATTAGGTACCCAAGTACAAAACCGAGTCTCTATAAAGCGGAGAAATAGAGAAAAATACATGAGAAAAACTCTACTCCAAAAAGAGATGAAGACTAGTGAAGGACTAAAGAAGCCTCCAAAACTAGAGAATGTTTCAGAAAATAGGAACAAAGATTGAACATGCAGAACACCACTGAACCAAGAAGCTGCAAACTCTATCAAAAAGTAATTGTTGATCTAAAGAAACTCCACTAAAATAGAACATGACCAAGTAGAGAAGACTATAATCTGCATTAGTGCCCTCAAATGACACTACTCGAATCAGGAGGTAAACAAAGACAAACAACTGAAATCGAAGATATAGATGGCATACAACACCAAAGCTTGAAGAGTTGATCAATCAAAGATGGAAGATTGCCTCCAAAAAAAAAAGGAATGAAAGAGTGTCCATATGGTAAATGACCCATCTCACTGAAATGCATAGGTACCAAGTCACTGCATCCGCCTAGTACATAGGAACAAATATTGAATACATGGCTCTCTTAATAGAACCAAGGAAGCATAAGAAACAATAGTAGAAACCCCCCCCCCCCCCCCCCCCCTCATAATTCTGACATGGGAGAGGTGATAGGTACACTAAAAAGATTGGCCAATTTAAGAACTGCATCATGAAGAACCAGGAACATCAAAGTTGTGGAGAAAGTATAAACACATATAAAGGCTACATCATGAGGCCAATGAAGGAACACTTAATTGATAAAGGTAGATGGAAAACAAAGGAAAACATCAACCCCCCCATGGCACTTTATAATGGAGTGTGAGTACAAAAGGCACAAAGATGTGCAAGATCCCAAGCATGCAATAGAATGAAACTTTATCTCAGTGCATTTGCATAAAATAATGCTTACAAAAGATTTCTATGATTCTCAAAGAAGAAAGAAGGTTGTAGAAACATGAATAATAGCCTACTATGAGCCATCCCATAGAGGGAGGAGATCCCAAGACCTAAAACATCCAAGATATGCAGTAGAGTGCATAAATGCAAAAAATTGAATAAAATATACCTAGGAAAAAATATAGAGAAAATACTCATAGCACTAGAAAGATCATAGAATACGCTTTCCAATGATATTTGGTTTTCCAAAAAAGGAGTCTGGAAATGCAAGATATGGCTCCCAAAGTGCAAAGAAGAACCTCTGGCTTTGAAAGGAAAAAACCATAAAAAAAGAAAAATCATAAATTCAAACCTCCAGATCTAGATAGAGCTCAGAAATATCTTTCTGATGATCTCTCGTTTGCCCAATTTCAACACCGTATGCTCAAGATATGAGCAAAAAACCAACAGGTGCTCTGGAAGGGCCCAAAGGGTGCATGTAATTTGTTGATGTAATGCTAATGTTAGTAAGTCACAAGCTTAATTTTGATAGTCAAATGGTCTTCACCGCAAAAAAAAAATTAGGCCTAGGGGCCAAAAAATTTGAGCCCCTAGTCGTGTGGTGACCAGGGGGCTGGCGGTAGAGGTGCTTGGCGTAGCTCCTAGTCACCCAGGTGACCGACAGTGGGGGCTGTAGGGACAACAATGACCGTAGTGGTAACTATAGTGAAGACCATGTCAATGGTCACTAGCGGTGTCAGCTAGCAAACAATTATGCCTCAGAGTGCGTGCCCATGGTCTATGACCTTGAGGTAAAAAATTGTTTGCCTCTGGGGTCAACGTTGGCTAAAATGGACATGCTTTATATGGAAATAGGTGTTTTTGGACACTTTGAGCTCAACGGTGAGGTCCCCTTGAGCCCAAAGTGACAAGAAACAAAGATCTCCCCAGATCCAACAAAAAACCTCTCAAAATCACAGATCTAACAAACACGACCAAATCTCTCATGAAGAGAATAGGGGCATGAAGATACAAAGCTCTAATACCATATTGGATTTGATGAGAAAATCAACCCATAGCTCCCAAGAATCACCTTCATGCAAACACTTGTCACATAAAGAGAGAAGCAAAAGCTATGGAGGCCTGAATGCAAGGATCCATGAAAGAGGAGACATTCTTGATGTGCAAAACAAAATTGCAATACAATAAAAATGAATGTGTTGTGTTTACAAGAGAGATCAATCCTTATAAAAGGGGATCAAAAACCTAAAAGGAAACCTAGGTTGCATATTAATAATTAATTATTATATTCCTAAAGTTTAGCTTAAGTAAAGAAAGAGATAATAAGTGACTTAATAATTAAATCAATATGATTTAATTAATAATAAAAAAAAATTATTACTCTAACAAAGAATACATCTAATAACCAAGTGAGTAAAACCTCTCAAATCATTTACTTGCCAAGTTGACCAAGTGTGGGAAACAAGGTTGTCATGAGAATAAACACCAAGAAATTAAAGCTTCTAATGAATGGCAATCTTCTCTTCAAGTCCACAATGGATTCACATCCATAACTAGGTACTGGGTTCTCAATATTTTTGTTGAAATCCTCATCAAAAGATAATAATGAGATCTCATAGTGTCACCCAAGTCTCTCTAGTCTCCATGAGTGTCCACATATCAATACATGCCAACTTCAAATACAACCATGCAAAATTATGAATCTCCATCAAAATGATCAATACTCAAAACCAAAGAGAACCAATCATCCACCATATCCAATGTTCCAATAGCAAGCTCAGTAACATGTCATGCATCATGATCTAACATCTTCTCAAATGAAGAATACTTCTCCAAAGAACATATCATACATTGACATCTCACCAAAAACTCATGTGAGTCCTCCATGGAAAACTAAGATATCATCATCTTCAAACCACATGAAGATAGCCATCTATCATCAAATAATGAATCCACATACTTGTCAAATCTCACACTGAACTATGTAATTAATCTCTTCAAGCATCATGATAACATTCTCCTAACTAAAGATCCTATTTGGTCCCCAAAAAACCAAAGAAATCAACAACAAGGGCTCTCAAAGAGAAGAATAAAATGGTGACCTCCAAACAAAGAAGATACAATTGCACATCCTTTTTTAATAGAGCCAAAGATGTCAAACTCTAGTTGGAATTTAAACACCTCCAAAGGACACAAACACCCATTACAAAAATATTGAAGATAGAACACATTATGTAACTACATAAAACTATCACTGAAAGTGTACTATATTATACATTGCATCATGAAAAATGTTATTACCAAAACTTCAATGAAAGTGAATAGAGCTTCTCTAACACCATAATTTACTACTAAGATTCAAATGAAGAACGGTATTAGGTACTCCCAAAAAATTATTAGCATAACATGTGGATTTCAAAGACTCAAATGACAAAATCAATGATAGACTTGATTTTCCAAAAAAATTCCACATAGGAGTAAGTATAGATCAACATTAATCCTTCCAAGTATCCAAGCATCTATGAAAACTTGTAATTTTCTTCATCCATAATATCTTGTATACAAACTATAATGAAATAAAATATGTATGTGAGTGTTCACTAGGATGGATGGACAAACTAGGAAGCTCACACCTATATTATCCCATAAATTATAAGGAAGATGGTCCAATAGGATCAATGAGGATCAAACACTAGGTGGATATAGTGATCCTTCACTTTTATGGAAGATGACTGGGTGAACCCACAATAGTGGGTTACACTTTTTTTCCTAAATGGACACTGAACTCTACATTTTGAAAAAAAAATTCAAATTTGGATGCACATTGTTGTTAAACCATTTGAAATCAGAAGATGAAGTAAATTAGAGTCTTTTAGGATTTTTTTGTCTAGATTATAAATATATTTTTTATTTTTATTTTTAAATTGATTTGAATCATTTTTTATTTCTCCCACGAAAACTGGTATGTTGCTGAAAATGTCATTTTCAAAGAGTTACATTATTTTCATAGAGCATAATTTTTTTTCTAAAATAGATATCAATGCGATTCTTTCGAATTTAGTTTTGTAAAATCCATACAGAGGGCATACAATTGTTTTGACAACATTATAATGAGTATTGCTTATTTTATTAGTGTTTGAAGTTGACTAAACTGTAATTTTGACATAGCTTGACTACATAGTTTATAACTTGTCGTGTATTTGTCCAATTTCATTTTTACTTTTTTTTATAGAAAGAAAACTTCAATACCTAGGGCATAGATATTTTTTGGAAATTTTTTTCTCTCATTTACTATTTTTCCATAAGCATCAAATATAGAGGTAGACATACGGTGAAATATCGATGTTTAGTAAAACTAAAATTACAAAGTCATAATAAACTTAATATATATTAACATTATAATCATTGGAAAGATTTTTCTCAGTATTACCTTACTACATAGATAGGTTTGTCAAATGGATTCATTTGATTTTCCAAAAGATAAAGTCAAAGTGATTTGTTATCAACATTTTAATAGGTTTGAAGGAGACCCATTCTAGGTATGAATGAGAAGTATAGATGTTATATCAATGTTTTTTTATATAAGAGACTTTGAGATAACCATTTGTAATTAATTCCTTCAAATGGAACCTCTCAAGGCTTAAATTATCACATTTTATTAAAAATGTATTATTTCAGCAAAAATCGACATGTCTAAAAAAGTGTTACCCACTATTGTGGGGTCACCTGACTATGTGAATGAAAGTATAAAATGCAATGTTCTAGACAACCTAGAGAGAGAGAGAGAGAGAATTTTATACATGATAAACTGATTGTGGACTAAGAAATAGATTCTACGACCAGATCTAGGAACCAAAAATAGAAACTAACTTGTGATCAAAATTTTAGCCCAAAATAGGAGGTCGAGAGAGACTAGGATGGTGATGAGTGAGTCCAGTCACCTTTGAGCTTGCACTATTGAATGAAATAATTGTTAATCTATATCTCTTGATCAAACCTTTTTTAGATCCTTCTATAGGAGTTTTGCCTATCTCTTACACTTAGAAAAATAGGGAAAAAAAATTGTTAGGAATGGGAACACTGAGAGGGGGGGGGGGTGAATCAGTGTTTAATCTTTTTACTTTACTTCTTAAACTTAACTTGAATGCTTAAGTACTGAAATAAACATCAACATAAATAGGAAACATGAACTCAACACATAACACCAATGTGGTTACGGGGAAACCCAAATAGGTAAAAACCCCAGTGGAAATTGACACCCACTAATAATTTGTACTAGTGTTTTATGATCCTTGTTAGAAGATCCTTAACCCTGTTAGGAGTTTCTTTACAATGTATCTAGTATAATGACCTAGTCAAGGGTCAAACCCTGTTAGGAGTCTTTTACAATAACCTTATTACGGGGTGTGGACACACTATCCTAGAGCTCACTGCTCAAGTGGTGAAGGCTACAACCTTCTGACCTCAGATACACACTATATCTGCTGGATGAACTAGCACTGCGACACTTCTTGTCTAATCAGTTCCTTTTATGCGCTGATGCTTTGACCTCTTGCAAAGCTCTAATACATCTTAAAAACTCTTCACATACTTTTTCTTTGTGTATTTCAACTCTATATCAACTTTCATAACTAATTACAAGGGCACATCTAATATTTATATGTGCATACAAAATAATTAACTAGGTCGACCCTTTAACCAATTACATATAACGCTTCCAATTGAATTGGCTCAAGCATGTTTACAAAAAAACATAATTATATGTCTACAACCTAATTACAATAGGTGCATAGCCCTTACACAATAATAGTATAGTCACTAATCAATTTACCATTAGTCAGATGCATACACTGTTCTATTCTGGCATTCATTGGTTGTGTAACTTCAACTGTCTGTAACTTTGTCATACTTGCATATCTGATTATGCGCTCATAGACTAAGAATGAATACACTCTTACCATCTTATCTTCTTGGGTGCATACCATAAGTCAGTCATACACATGTGCGCTGATGCTCTAAACTACTGGTGCTCTGCTAACTGTCCATTCTTCTACACTTAGTCAATTTCTGATCTTCTCATCAAGTGCGCTGACTCCAAAACACTATATGACTTTGTTGCCATAATGAAAACACTATATTAAGTCATATATACCAGTATAGTCAACTTGCCAACAATCTCCCCCTTTTTCATTGATGGCAACAAAGGAATATGGCAAAGTTACTAACTATCCCTTAATACAAAAAATACTTAGTCATACTCTATCTTATATCTCCCTTATTTTATTTACATAGCTATAGCTCCATAATATATACATACTCCCCCTTTGACATTAATGACAAAGGTGTTACAAAACTAAATCTGTACAAGTACTTACATTGAAAGTACATTCGGGTATGCAATTTGTCAATTTTGGATCTCTTGCTTCCAAAATGCAATCAATGCATTGATTGTTTGGAGATGGGTGCATAAGGCATATTGTAGTTTCTCCATCTTCTCCAAATCTGAACTAGGACCTTGATCATATGTCACCATGGTGGCATCGATCTCCTTGATATTTTGATTCAACACATCTAGGGAGGGCACAAGAGCATTTCTAAGCTAAGTCTACCTAGCCCTTATTTTTGACATCTCCTTTTCTGCCTTCTCAATTTTGTCAATCTCTCCCTAATATACATTGTTACACATGTTTACATTAGTAGAGGGATCTTCTACTGACTTCCTTACTTTTTCAATCATGGCCTCTTCTTCTTGAATCTTCTTGTAGTGATCGGTTGTCAACTTATCTTGATTCATATAGTCAACAATAATTTTCCTTCCTTTTGTTGCAAACTCTTTCAAAGTTGCTTGTCCAACTTTGAGTGAACTAAGGTCTAGTGAGAAGTTACTGACTAACTCATTTAGTCTTTTCTTCATATACTTCTCCTCTACAACTAATGATGCTGATTCTTGGACAAGTTAGAGAAATTACTCTTGAACTGTGAAAGAATTTCACTTAAATCATCAATAGAGTGTACCTTGGACACTTTCTTATCTACTGGTAACAAGATGTTTAGAATATTTACTAATTCTACAAGGAGGGGATTACTCATTACCTGTTTCTCCTTGGCCTTCTCCATAGCTAAGACACTGAACTTGATCAGGTCTTCTTCTCCCCATGAGTCCAAACTAGTGGTGTCAAGTGTCAAGCTTGACAACAATGATGCTTAGGGAGTGATAGGAGTGCTATCCATCACTTCTTGCTTTAATTTTCTTAGCATTTTAATAGATGGCTTATCTATTGTTTCATTTCCTTTTTCCTCTTCTTTTTCTTTCTCCTCTTCCATCTTTTCTTTCTCTTTTTCTTGCTCTTCTTTTTCTATTTCCTTCTCTTCTTCTTTTTCATTTTTTATGTCTTCAATGTGTACTTCTTCTTGTGGCTTAGGTGAATTGTTACCGCAAAGGATTTTAGCTTCTTGTGTGCTCACAAAAGCTTCTTCAAACTTATCCAGGTCTCTATCTATGGCTGCCATGGCTATTTCTACATTGTCAATGATGATAGTGTTATCTTTTAATGACTCTGTCATGGGCACAAACTTTTCTGCCTCTGTATGTGTTTCTATTGCAGGTACTGAATCCTAAGGACCTATCATTGATACCGTTGTGGTCTCTGACTCCTTGGCTTCCTTAGGAGGCATTTCATTTGTGTGCGTAGTAGATGGATACATGTGTCTGTTCAAGAATACCTTCTCAAAGGCTTTCTTTGTCTCTTTAGCTACTAACTCATAATTTTTATCCATGATATGAAATGTTCTTGTCTTAGTCCGGAGGTGTGGTTTCACCAAATCTAACAACAGGGATTTCTCTTCAAGAGAACATACCAGGAGACTTTCATCTAGAATTTTCTCTCTTATTCTCAGATCTTCCTCATTTGCCTATCTCTTCAAGAATTCCAAAATGTTTCATACATTGTCTAGAATCACTATTTTTAGTTCTAGGATTGTCTTTTTAAACTTTAGCATATGTTTGACAATCATTCCATGAATCTCTGATTTGTCAATCTCACTGTATTTCTCATAGAACTTTCCTATTTGATCAATTCTTCCTTCATCAACAATCCTTGTACTTAACACACTAAGACTAGGTTTGAAACTTACTTCTGGAGGTGCTTGAGTATTTTTCCTGCTTCTTGTTTCTCACGAGGATGGATGACTAGTGCTGATCTCTTTCTTCCTCTTAGGCATTTCCTTATACTCAGGAGGAGCAGTAAGGTCAATTGTTTCTGTGGATGCAGGAGGGGAAACAACTATTTTACCCTTTTGATCATCTAATTTCTCAATTTTCACCTTCTTCATCTTTGGATCATCATATTCTATCTTTGCTGTAGCTGCGCTCTCTATTTACAAAGAAATCTTCTCTTGCCTTGCTTTGTCTAGGTCTGCTTGAGATACTCCATGAATTTTCAAAATCTTTGAGGTAACCTTGGCAACTTTTCTTTTTGTTGTTATGCTTTTCAATACAACATCTACTTCTCTTGTTATCTCTTCATAAGTCCCCCATCTAGGTTCATTGAGGTCCTTAGGTGTTGACAACAGAACTTGAGCATAAGCCTCTAGAATAAGCTCTTCAACTTCATATCCCAATGGATGAATCCACTTTGTCCTTGGTTCAACAGCCTCCATGCATGTTGTATCAGTCTCTACCATGAAACAAATACTATTCTTGTATTTTTTAACTATATTTTCAAGTATCGTATACCTCATTTGCATTCTCACTCTGAATGTTTTCAACTCCAATTCCATGTAATCCTTAAGGGCACTTTCTGTGGATGCCTTAAAGGATATATGTGGCATAGTGGGAATAGACTTGTCTAGATACAAATCAGACACCTTTCCAAGAATATGGAAGTACATTTAGATTATTAAATACCTAAACTTGAATATCTTGTTCTTGTCATGCTTGATGGCTCTTATGTTGTCTATTAGCTGTGCGTGCAAGATCCCACATAGATTAAACTCTCCATTCTCTCTTACCAATCTTATTGCTACTAGAATGGTGGCTGCTGACACACTGCTTACTCTGCTAATGTGCTGGAACCTGTATCCCAATATCATGGACATCAATTTGATGTCTTTCTCCTTTATAGGCTCTATTGTCATTCCACATCTATCACTTCTTGATTTGCATGCCTATTCTACAAGTTTTCTGATATCCTTGCCCGTTGGAAGAATGCTACCTGACCTTGAGAGTCATGTCATCTCATGAATTAGATCTCTTGTTATCCTAACCGGTACTTCACCTATCCAAAATAGGTCATCATGGATCCTGATGAGTAGGATCTTGATCCATTCTAACACATAGAATTCATATGCTGTAGCATATTCCACTATAGGATGATTTTCCAACTGCGCATACTTATCCATGAAGGTTTTATTAGGTTTCATCATTATTTCCATGTGTGCTCTTATTCTATCAGAACCTACTGGTTCCTTCTTGCAATATATGTATGCCCTGATATCTTCTACATGCATAACACCCATGGGAGTGTGAGAGAATGCACCTTCTAGGTTGTCAAGTGTGGATTTGAACAAATGCCTCTTAAACACATATCTCTTCTTTTCTGCCACATCAAATACAATGGGAGTAGCCATTACTTACATGTATATCACTTTCCAAATGATCTCAAAGACTTTTGAATCAATGCAATGGATTAGGGCTTCCGCAACCGATCAAATGCACTTGCTAAACATTGGTGAATCAATTTTCAATCCTTCACAATCAAATGCTAGGGTCCTCTACTCTCCAATCACTCTGAATTTGAATGTAATGAGAGATCTAAAATCTTCTGTGTACTTTAAAGTAAGAATTCTATCATTAATGCTTGCCGTGTAAACCAGGCTGTCATTGATAATTTCCAACTTTCATTGTGTAATCAATCATCTAGTGCACTCTTACACATAGGTTATTTTAGTCTCCAAAAGGTTAAGTTCAAAGTAGCATACTCTGATGGTGAGTATACCAACAGTGCAGAGGTTTAGAGCTAAATTAGCTCCCCCTATGACCCCAAGGGCCATTCATCTAGATGTAGAGGGTGCGTCCATTGTGGATGCATCCAATACATTCTCATCAACCTTATCCTTCTTTTCCTCTGACCAAATCATGCTCACATCTTCTGAAGCTTTCACAAACTTGACTTCTCCTTCGGTATCTAGTATTGATTCTTCTATGTTTTTAGGGCTTTCCTGACTTTGCATTCTTGATCTACAGAACTTTAAGATGTGTCCAGCCTTGTTACATGAGTGACAAATAACTGGAGGCCTTATATTCCTTAACGCATTGACATGGGTTACCATTTTATACTGTCTAGCTGAGTGACCATTATAGTTACATATCTAACATGTAACATTATGAGAACTTCTTACATTTGGCTGATTCTAATTTCTTTAATTATGCCAAGTCTTGTTTTTTGACTTGTCTTACAATTCATAGCTCTATGACCAAATTTATTGCATGAATAACAGTAACCATTGAAAGGTCTTACCTTTATTACAATTCCTTGCTATATGTCCATGCTTGTTACATGCATAACAAGTTTGATCTACTGGCTTGCACTCATTCTTGGATGGTTCAATATGATCTTTATTCTGACTTCCAGTCTCCTTAGCATTTGTGGTGTCTTTTGGTGCTTTCATTCTTGCTTGCATGTTGTCAATCCAATTTTGTGCTTCAGTGAATCCAATGCCGCTAGTATCTCCTTTAAGCTTCTGAGCATACAGTTGAGATTCAATCAGATCCTTTCTTGTGTGTAATTTATCAATGTGATTCTTAGCCTCTTTCAATTCAGATTCCAAGCTTTCTTTGTTGTTTCTTAGCTCCAAGATTTCCATGTTTTCTTGCCTCAATTCTTCATTCAGTTGAAGGTTCTCTTTAATCTGTTCATCATAGACTTCTTGATTGTTGGTTAGCTTATCATCCTTGTTCTTTCAGGGATGAATTTTCTTCATTCAAATTTTTGATCATTATCCCTAAATCACTGGTAGAGAATTCTTTCAAATCTTTTCTTAACCTTTTGATGTCTTCTTGAGCATCACTGATTTTTTCTTTTAGTTCTTCAATTTCTTTTTCAGATCTATCCAGGTCTTCAAGAGCAGTTTCAAGATTTCTTTTCAGATGTTTCATTTCTACTTTGTCCATGATCTCCTCAAGTGGTTAAACTTCTTTGCTGAGGACCAGAGCTCTGATACCAGTTGTTAGGAATGAGAACACTTAGAGGGGAGAGGGGGGGGGGGGTGAATCGGTGTTTAATATTTTTTCTTTACTTCTTAAACTTAAATTGAATGCTTAAGTATTGAAATGAACATCAACATAAATAAAAAACATGAACTCAACATATAACACCAATGTGGTTATAGGGAAACCCAAATAGGTAAAAACCCCAGTGGGTATTGACACCCACTAATAATCTGTACTAGTGTTTTATGATCCTTGTTAGAAGATCCTTAACCTTGTTAGGAGTTACTTTATAATGTATTTAGTACAGTGACCTGGTCAAGGGTTGAACCCTATTAGGAGTCTTTTAAAATAACATTGTTAGGGGTGTGGACACACTGTCCTTGAGCTCACTACTCAAGTGGTGAAGGCTACAACCTTCTGATCTCAGATACACACTATATCTGCTGGATGAACTGGCATTGTGACACTGCTTGTCTAATCAGTTCCTTTTATGCGCTGATGCTTTGACCTCTTGCAAAGCTCTAATACATCTTAACACCTCTTCGCATACTTTTTCTCTACTTATTTCAACTCTATATCAACTTTCATAACTAATTACAAGGGCACATCTAATATTTATATGCACATACAAAACAATTAACTAGGTCAGCCCTTTAACCGATTACATACAATGCTTCCAATTGAATTGGCTCAAGCGTGTTTACAAAAAGACATAATTATATGTCTAAAACCTAATTAAAATAGGTGCATAGCCCTTACAAAACAATATTATAGTCGCTAATCAATTTACCATCAGTTGGCTGCATACACTGTTCTGTTTTGGCATTCACTAGCTATGTAACTTCAATTGTCTGTAACTTCATCAAACTTGCATATCTGATTATGCGCTCATAGAATAATCATGCATATACACTCATACCATCTTATCTTCTAGGGCACAACCATAACTTGTTCATACACACATGCACTGATGCTCTAAACTACTAGTGCTCTGCTAACTGTCCAATCTTCTACACTTAGCCAATTTCTGATCTTCTCATCAAGTGTGCTGACTCCAAAAAACTATATGACTTTGTTGCCATAATGAAAATTATATATTAAGTCATATATACTATTATAGTCAACTTGCCAATAGTTTTTTAGAAAGCGATTTTTCCTCAGTCAAACCCTGGTTGAGAAATCAACCTTGAAATTAAAATGAAAATTCTTGAAAAATAAGAATGATGATATGTAGCAAAGGCTTGATAGATTCTTATACCTCAAAACCTTCATTATGTCAAAATTATCATGGATACAATTGAATTTGTCTTGAATTTGGATCTAGGATAGGAAGAACATGAATGCCTTCACCAATTCTTAGATGTAGACATTACTCCTTATCTTCCATTCTTGATGCTTGATTGAATAAAATGCATTGGTTTCTCCTTGAATTTCCTTAGCTTTCTTGTGATCTTGAATGCATATGAATGGATATCTTACTAAAATGAGGGAATTAACTTTGTTTTGTATGCCTCACCTAGCCATTTTAGGGTGAAAAACTTGAAGTATTCTGACATGGATTCAAAGATCTTGCTAAAATCAAAAGGCCATTCTCCAATTCAAATTCAATGCCATTTCCTAGGGTTGAGGGTGTTTATTACACTAGGGGCAACCCAATATGCCCCAGACCCAATTTCCCTAGATGACCAATAGAATTAAACTTAAGTAGGAATTCATCCACAGTTTTGAAATCAATATACCTAAGATCCTTCAATTGATCTTGGAGTTTAATCTTTCTAGATTCATTTGCACTATCGAAGGTATTTTTTAGAATTGTTTAGGCTGCATGTGAGTGAGTACAATGAGCAATTAAAATATATAATTCTAGACTTAATGAATTGTTGATTAGGCCTAAAGCCTCATCATTTTTAGTATTCCAATCATTAATATCGGTTTGAGGAGTAGTAGAGAGGGGAGCAGAAGTTGTACTAGTAGCAATATCAAGAATATGTTTGAAACAAAATAAATGTAATATGTGTCTTCCAATCATGGTAATTAAAACTAGTCATTTTGATTTCTAGAATTAATGTCGACATAGTGATTCAAAATAAAGTAGAATACAATAAAGAATATGAAAAAATGAATCTAAAAGTGGAATTTAATGCAAATGCCACCGGTTAATATGCAAGAAAATTAAAAATTAAAACATTATTTGATTTTTTGTTTAAATGAGGAAACAAATTTTTAGTGCAACTAATTAGAAAAATGGTAATTGCAAAAAGTTTATATGTTGAGAATGAATAACAGGTTAAAATGATATTAAAAATTATGAAATGGAAAAAATTGTTTTAACATTTGAACTTTTTTTATGATAAACAATTTTTGAAAAGTTTGTGTTAAAAAATCAAAAGAATCTAATGATTAAAACTGCAAGAAACCCGCATACACCATAAAAATGTTATAATAACCCGCAACATTAGAAAAATAAGAGACTAAGAATAAGAAAAAAAAAAACATTATATTATGAATGAAATAATGATCACGAACTACGCGAGGGAGGAGAGACTGACAAAGTCATCCAAACAAGAAAAAGATAAGAATATGTTAGATGTTGGCTATGTAAGGAAAGAGAAGCATGTTGGATGTGTGAACAAGAGAGGGTTGGCTACGTAGGAGAGTGAAAGAAAAGATGCAATGTAGGGGAACAAGACAAAGGCCTATGAGATAAGAAGGTTTCTCATAGGAATGGAGAGTTGGAATGCACCAAAAAAAATGCAACCAAGAGTAGAAACAATAGGTTAAAAGAACAAAGATAAGACCTCACGTAAGGATGAAGGACGGTCAAACAAGCCAAAAGGTTGATGATGCACAAGGTAGGGGAAAAAAGAGATAGATCAAGAAGCTTAAGGAGGTCTAAACAAAACGCAAGGCATAATCCAAACAAGGGGAGGGACCCAAACGTGAATGGCCACACAAGTCACAAAAAAGAGGGTCAGGTTTTTTAAAAAAAAACTCAAAGCCATGCAAGGCTTATACAAAGAAAAAAAGAGAGGGATGGAGATAATGACTGTGAGATCTATAATAGAGGTAAAGCATTGGAGAAACAACAAGTTAAACATTCTGATGAAGATATAAAATAGATCCTGCAACAACATAGTTAGAAAAATGCAAATAAAAGATATATAAAACCTGCAAAGAGAAAAGGGATGAATATAACATCAACGAAGATTATTTAATAGAAAAAGAGAGTTAAACATCAACCGATCTTGGATGCATAGAGATATCAAAAAATTATGAGATTATTATTATTTGAATCCTCCAAGAATCAAACTAGCAGAGGGCTAATAAAAAAGAATGATTAGATTAACACCTGTAAGAATGTTAGAATAGAACAAATGAACAAAAAGAAAACCCTTGTGGTCTCTCGATAGAGGGTGTTGTTAGATCTAGATTAAAAAAAAATTGGGTTTTGCGGTGAACCGTCTAATCCCAATTGTTTTTTTCAAAAACTTCAAAAGAGAGATAGAAAATAATGTCAGATCTATAAAAAATGAGAAACTTGCAAAAAAAGATAATCAAATGAGATATCTTTTGAATGGTACCTACATACAACACTTAAAAAAAAGGATTAGCTAGCTCTGATACCATGTAAGAAAAATACAAAAAATGAAGAGAGATAAAGGAAAGAATCAAGAGAGTGTAGCAAAAGGAAGTATTTTACCATAAACTCAAAGAATGAGAGATTGTTTCAAGATCAATCACCAAAACCATCAAGATGATCCAAGATCAACACAATGAGACAAATATTTTGAAAGGGGGAAACAAAGAAAACCCTTGTGAATATAATATGAATGAGACAAAAAGCCTAGAGAAGGAGAGAGAATGTGAGCAAGAAGCTCATTATGACAATGTGAGAAGAAGTGAGAAAAGTCCTTATGAAGTGTGTGTAGAAGCATCTCTTAAATAGGGATGAGTGATGGAATTAGAATTTAACTCCCATGTTCTATGAATGCCACATTCACATTAAGTGTGTGCCAAGTGTGAGAATCCTCATAAGGAGGAAAAAGCTAATTTTCTTAATAAAGAAAATAAAAGATTTGAGTTGTCCTCCCACTTGGACTAGAGGAAAATGATACCTTGGCTTATCCAAATTTAAATAATACACCAAGGAAAGATTATAAATTCTTACATGCATCTTAGTCTTTGTGTTTCTCTCTTATGTCAGAGAAATTTTATTTGAATTCTTGTGATGGGTGTAGTTTTTGGGTGGTATTGATGATGATACCTCATTACACCACTTCTTCTATCACTTGTACATGATTGACATTATTTCTTTTTAGGAGAGAGGTTTTGAACCATAGGGTTTTATCCTTTCCTGCATTTGTGAGAGATAGTTTCATGATTAATTTTTCATAGATACCTAACATGGTTTAGTTTTCAAGACTCATAATGCTTTTTCATCTAGTCTTGCATCATTTACATAATAATATCACTCGATGAGTTGCACTTAATGGGGCTACTAGTGTTAATGAGGTTATTTCCTATCTATTTTTTATTGGGAACCTATTCAAATGCTATGTTTACTTAGGATTTAAGTTACTTATCCTTATATCCTTATTGGCATTATAGAAGTTTCCTTATAATGGGGCCATGTCTCATTATTTAATTTTAGTCACATATGTTATTTAACATATGTATCATATGTTTACTATTTGTATCAAGGGTATTTGTCTCATTGCATAGAATTAAGACACATGTCCACATCTTATGTACTCCTACCTTGGACCTTGCCTATATAATAAAGGCCTTGTCTACTTTTGTATTCATATTAAACTATTATTAATCTATGTATTATTGATGCAAGTTATCTCATATTTCTCTCTTGTGGAAGCTATTTTGTCTAGAAGAGATATTTTGGGGTGTTGATGAGTCACCTATCTACTCCTAAAAAGGTAACTTAATTTTATTATTTGTATAAAAGTATCATATTTTTATGTTGGAGTTGTTCAAGCCTTGTATATCATGATTTGATCAGTTTAAGCCTTGTATCTCATGATTTGATCATTTTAAGCCTTGTATCTCATTCTTTGATCATTTTATTGGATAGATATTGATCTTCATAGTCTTTTCTATTGAATCTATGTATTCCCCAACATTGGGTATTAGATTTTAAAGTTTAAGTAGTTCTAAGAATACCTTTACTTTTGGTTTCTTAGCTTGGAAATCTTGTGGGAATCTATTAGAAGGAATCAATTCTTTTTGAAAGGCTTATGGGTCTACAATGAGCATACTATAATTTTTTTTTGTTTTTTAGATATGTGAGATTGAAATCCATGAATTTTATCAATGGGAAAGCTTATGATTATGGATCTTCGATGAGTTGTTTACGGTTTGGTAAACTAGAGCTTTTATTTGATAATATGTGTGTATCCTCTTTCTTATTGTATTTCTTCCTTTACCTTGTGGTCATGTGCAACAAGAAGGTGTTCATGTTGGATGGGTACTCACATCCTAGTTACATGGAAAAACAATTGTTATTTGAACTATCAAAAGGAATTCTTATGTTAGATTTAGGTTTTTAGCCCATGGTCACATGAAATCACTAGAAAATAAGTCATTAACCTCTTCAAGTTTTGTGAAGCTATTACATTTCATATGTTTCGTTCTCCTAGACAACTTGATTTTCCTATTGGGTTGTAATTTGTCTTATTTTTTATCCATTGGGTTTTTAGATCTATGCTTATTTTACCGTTCAAATGACATGTTTAAAGTGAATGTCTAGATGTTTAAATGAATTTCATATTTATGAAGATGGTTAACATGTTAACAAAAAAATTTGGTGTGTACATATGAGGAAAAATTAAAAATTAGGATACCTTGGCTTATCCAAATTTAAATAATACACCAAGGAAAGATTATAAATTCTAACATCCGCCTTTAATCTTTACTTGGGGAAATTAGAGAAATAGGTATCAAACCCAAATGTTTACAATGATTTTGATATTTCTTTTGAGAAAGAGTCTTTGTTAAGATATCGACGGATGGATCATTTCTCTTGCAATAGGTGAGGGACTCTTGCATCTCTTCAAATTTTTCTTGGTACATAGGACTCTTTGCTAACAAAGTAGCACTTTGATTATTACAATACAAAGGTGTAGGTTATTTTTGAGGAGGGCCCAAATATTCAAGTAATCTTTGATTTTTGAGAGCTTCTTTAGATACATGTGTACATTCTTCATATAGAGACCTATCCAAGTGGGAGGACAACTCATTTATTTTATTTCCTTTATTAAGGAAATTAGATTTTTCCTCCTTATGAGGATTTTCACGCTTGGCACACACTTAATGTGAATGTTGCATTCATATAACATGGGAGTTACATTCTAACTCCATCACTCATCTCTATTCAAGAGATGCTTCTACACTCACTTCATAAGGAGTTTTCTCACTTCTTCTCACATTGTTGTAATGCGCTTCTTTCTCACATTCTCTCTCCTTCTCTAGGCCTTTTTCCTCATTCATATTATATTCACAAGGGGTTGTCTTTGTTTTCCCCTTTCAAAATATTTATCTCATTGTGTTCATCTTGGAGAATATTGATGGTTTTGGTGATTGATCTTGAATCAATCCCTCATTCTTTGAGTTATGGTAAAATACTTCCTTTTTCTACACTCTCTTGGATTATTTCCTTTAGCTCTTTTTTTTTTTTTGTATTTTTCTTACAATGCACCCCATAAGGAATATTCTCCTACAACAATAGCAAGTGTTTGAAGGAAAAAATATTGATACAACTTGTCTGAGCTTTGGAAGAAAAAAAAACCAATGTATGATTGCTTTCCATTGAGGAGATGATGATGATGATGTTTTTGAATAATGCACATGTGTCTCCTTGTCCAATTAAGATGATGTCATAAGATAATCAGGTATGAGTGGAACAATAAAATGATGCACAAACTAATGTAGAACAAACTCCAAAGAAATATATGATAGCTAAATATGTCATCAAAGAAGAGAGATAACCCCTCAAATGTGTATGTTCTCAAACAAATCTAAAAAATAATAAGAATAAATCTATCACACCTTTAATATATCTCCCCTTATATAAAGGATGAATACAAGATACATTGCCTCTCATAATGAGATAGCCTACTAGAAAGAATACTAGGAGAACAATGTGGAGTAAACTCTAGAACCATCAATCTCAACTATCAAAGGACTAGATACACATATGAAAAAATGTTGGAAATTCTTGATCAAGGAGTCTCATTGGAATCTTATTAATAAAACACACTAACTCATTTGAGTTCAAAATTTGATGAAATTGTCTGAAAAAAGTGAATTAATTTATTGTTTCGTTGGGTACCCTTCAATTTATTATTTTGTTGGGTACCTTTCTGATGAAAAATTACGTTCCTCTCAATTTTGATGATGTTATGAAAAAAAATTACAATCAACCTGGTTCTAATGGGTATGTGGTCGACACCACCTTAATTTTTAGCTTGTCGATGGGTATATGGTTTAATACCGATAGGTACAAGTAATTAATATGTTCAATTACAGATGTATTTGATGATTCCAATTGTCACTTTAGATTGACTCCAATTGTGAATAATCCAAACATTCCTTTACAGTCAGTTGAGAAGGAATTTTTATGTTCTTTTAGTCCTTGATTTGAAGAGTTTTCAATTGTGAGTAATCTAACTTGAAGCTGATTTGAAATTGATTCCAACTTGAGTTTGATTCCAATTGTGAGTAATCCAAACATTCATTTATAGTCACTTGACAAGGAATTTTTGGCCACTGTCAAACTATCCCAAAAAAAATGATAATTATAGTTTGGAAGTTTTCTTTTGTTAAGTTCAGTTGTCTCTCACTTTGTATTCATTTTAAAGAAGCATGATTGTTATAAAAAATGTACCTTTACTTACTGTTTGGAGTTTTCTGATAATGATGAACAAATAATGACTATTTAGGTCTGTCCCCATAGTAAACTTAAAAAGTCTGACTTCTTCCAAATTTTGGAGTCTTCCATTGTTTATAGACCTTAATGACATTTTTAACATTTCCTCAAATGCATGTAGACATCCATGAAATTATTTTGAGTCTCCTTGTGATCCATGTGGAAGGTGAACAATTGTAATGAGCATAAAAAAGTTTGTAAGTCTGATCCTTGACAGTAAGTTCACAAACTTGATGGGGTGTTGCTAAAAAATAAAAGGATAGTGGAAAAGACTGCATTATATAGTTTAATATCTCTATTTATAGAGTCTAATCCATGTGGAAAAAGTATAAATCCAAAGTTCATAGTCCTTTTCAAGCTACATTGACATCATAAATGGATATATAAAGAAACATGTTTCAAGCATGGTTTCATTGTTCCCTACTTTCCTATTGATCAAGAGTATTGTTAATTTGAAGAACATGTTGTTCCTTTGTTCAAGACTTGTATCCACGCAGTTGGCCTTATTATGTGTTAAATTTTGATGAGACATTGTGCCAAGAAGGCCTTATGGGTGAGTTTTATGATTGGATCCTTGTAAAGAAAAATCATGTCAAATAATATTAGTGTAAAAAAAAATGAAGAAACACTTGCTAGATTGTGGGAAAGATTGAAAAGGAAGGGTGATGAAAAATGCTATTGTCCTTGCAATAATTGCAAGGGATTAAAGACGAGAAGACTTGTAATCACAATAGGTGAGAAACATTGTAGGTAGCATGGTCATGTTGAAGGGGGGCATGATTATCATCCATTGGTAAGTTGTTCATTATATGTCTTTATATTGATTAAATTTGTAAATGTTTATATCATTTTAATATTATATATATATATCACTTGATCATGATCATGGTTTATTCATATCGATCATTATTATAAAGGTGGGGTGCCCTAGGGCACATTATATGGATTATAATGGCTCAGAGAATGTGGATTTGCAAGTGAAGGAACATGGTGTTAGTATTGTAAGGAACTGAGAGGGCTAGGGGAGCGAATCAATCCATCCACAAGTCTAAAACCTTTAACAATAATCTTCCACAAGATCCAACATGAAAATGATAATATAACATAGAAGCATAGAAAATAAAACATTCACACACAATGAACTCAAGATAAGATTTTCCTGTGGAAACCCTTATTAGAGGGAGAAAACTATGTGTGGAGAGTATGCCCATAAATTTCACTAGTGAACCACTGAAATCTTTCTTGTCAGGAGAAATTAAAAAGCCCTTCTGAGGTTAATACCTGATTAAGAGTATTAATATTCTTCTTAGAAGCTACAAAAGTCTTGTTAAAGAATACTCAGTTAACAGATTTCAAGCTACTTCTAAGATTCACTTTGTTAGAGGATTTATACTTCAAATCCCATTAGAGATCCTTCTCAGTCTATTAGGAGTGACCTTGTTAAATGATTTTACCTACCAACCTGTTAGGGCTTGTCTTGAGATAGACCCAAGAATGAATGATCTGATTATGACACTTCATGTCTGATAGATCCACTTCAACTCTAATCACAATGCCACCTAAAAATCCAAATCTCCTTTCTTCATCTTTACATTATCATAACCACTAATCACATCAACCCTAAAACTCTATTTCAACCTTCTTTTGTAAATTTTTTTTCCCAAGTCGGCCTTTTGCCAAAAATTTGTTTTACCCACTAACATAAAAATTAAATTTGATCATGCTAGAGTGCATTGGTCAACTCAATAACTACACAAAATTAACTCACTTTTCCTATATCTTTTTCTTACTGCCAGTGTCACTTCAATCCTTAATAACTCACTGTATTCTTCAATCTAATTGACACGGTCAAAGATGTAGTTAAGTATGCCTCTGTAGATGATATCTTCCCAACTAATCATCTTAACTCGATGTCCAAATCCAAATCTAATTGCTTGTACCTTGCATACTGTATTCTTTCTAGTTGACTAAACACTTATTTGATTCTTCAATTTAATCTCTCAACACCATCGGTAAAACTAATCACATGCCTTCAATAGATCATGTTTCCAACAATTAAAACACCGCAATACAATCATATGATCAAAACTTAGATCACCTTCATCGAATTCCAACACATGGAGCTTTGAATATCGAAGATGAAGTTAATGATCCTATGGAAGAAGATGATCATGTGATAGAAAATACAGTTGAAGATGATGACACAAATACATTGATCTATGACACATTTAGTGGTGCAACTAATCATGATGATGATTGAGATGAATTTGATGATATTCATGATTTACCTATACTTGAGAAGGCATATGAGCCCCTTTATGAAGGCTCCCAAACAACTCTTCTCTTTGTTTTATTTTTTTTGGTGAACTTGAAGGTTATGAATGGTTTATCCAACATAGAAATCTCATGGATGTTAAGGTATGTATATATGTCATCTTTTTTCATCTATTTTTGTTGTTAGTTCATCACTAGTAAATAAAGGATGAAATATGTACCATTAATATTTTTTTTAACAAATTATTGTTTTTTGGTAGATTGATAGGTGAATGTTTGTTACCACCATCAACTATTTTACCTCGCTCCTATCGAGTTTTATCTGTCATTATGAAAGATATTTGAATGGAGTATCAAGCAATAGATTCACATCCCAATGATCATATTATATATCATATACAGCATGAATTTTCAACATAATTATAAAAATGTCATATTAGTAGATACAAAATAGATTAACTAACAAAAGGTTCCTCATAAGGTTCTTTATTACATTCACATTATTCCACGGATGCAACAACTATTTAGGTGCAAAATCTTAGCGCAATTTATGGATTACCATGCATGGAATAGAAGTGGAGATAAAATTATTCAAATGACTATAGATGGTTCTACATTTAGGGACATGGAGAAAAAAATGGCCACACTTTAAAGAAGATTCTCATAATCTCAGGCTTTCATTGCTAGTGGACGGTTTCAACCCATTTTGAGAGATGAAATCTATTTACTTGGTGTGGCATATTTTTGTTATCAACAATAACATTCCTCCATGAATGTCAATAAAGAGGAATCACATAATGTTGGAAATGATTGTTCCAGGTATTTGTTTACATCATTTTTAGTTAACATAGTATCATCTCATTTGCCTTATTTTTTGCATAATGAAATATATTTTCATTTAATAGTCATGTACATTAATTTTTATATATTCATATAAAATGGTTATAATAATTATGTAATGTTTATGTTCATTCAACTAGGTAAGTGCCAAGTTAAAGATATGACTATATATATTGAGCCTCTTATCGACGAGTTACTAAAGTTATGGAAAGACATCACTATGTATGTCTCTAGACCAATAGGACAAAGAGAATTTTAGTTCCATGCAATGCTTGTATGGATAATTCATGATGCCCTCGAGCTAACACATTTTTGTTGTATGTTATAACATTTGACTATAGTTTAACAATATTTAATTTTATGAAGCAAATATCATATATATAAATTAACATTTTTAATCAAATTATATACGATCTTCCAGGTCTTCAAACAAAGGGAAAAATCGCATGTCATGTTTGTGGTCCAAAGATGTAATCTTGTAGCTTAACAAGTATAGGAAAGTAGGTGTTTGATGAGTATAGGAACTTCCTCCACAAAAATCATAAGTATCGAACTACTAAAAAACATCTTTTCACTAGTAAATTTTAGCTTGTTTTTCGACGAGGTTTAGTCGATTACTAGATGCCCATTGGTTGGCTAATCGACTATAACGGTCATCAGAGTGTTTTAATCGGTAATACGACACATCAAGTTTTAGTCAAAATTGCAATGTCAAGAGTGGTTGAATTCTTGACGGAGATGACGTCGAAATCATTGCTTCAACCTAGAAGAATTTCTTGTTATATTGTTTACCTCTGTGACCAATGTTAGTCAAAAGTACGACGTACAATCATCATAATAAACGTCGACTGTATAGCTTTCTCGTCGATATGTCTATTCTTTGTTGGTAAAAAAAGCATCCGAAAAGTTAATTTAAAATATATATATATATATATATATATATATATGTATGTATGTATGTATGTATAATATATTTATATATATATATATATATATGTATATGTATATGTATGTATGTATATATATATATATATGTATATATATATATATATATATATATATATACATATATATATATACATACATACATATACATACATACATACATATATATATATATATATACATACATATATATATATATATATACATATACATACATACATACATACATATATATATATATATATATATATATATATATATATATATATATATATGTATATATATATATGTATATATATATATATATGTATATATATATATATTGATAATCAAATTAAGCATAGCAATATTATGTCGCTATTGTTTACTGTTTGGGAGAGGCTTTCTCAGACTGCCACTCTCCACCACCTGCCATTTCCACCTTAGCATTCCCATTTCTTGGGGATACTTCTCACCACGTATGACAAGGTAGAGCTCCATTTCCAGCTGTACATCTTTTTTCCTCAATCCTACATGCAATACATATGAGACTATGAAGAATGATAAGAGAGAATAGATGCACCACTAATGTCCAACCCACTCATTTTTTCAATACTAATATAGAAACTAAGATAACTTGATATTTGTGAAGGTTTTATAGATGCAGGTTACTGAATCATTATCTCTGCACTAGTACTCAATCTAGAAACCCTTCTATGTATCTAGCCACTCTAGCAAATCTCCACATCTAGAAAATCTCCACAAAAATCCCTTCTGGCATCCATTGCATATACATCTTCTCAGAATCTAAAAACTTCGGCCCATCATTGATTCTCATTAATGTACCAATTTGGATAGTAATTCTAATTTAATTTGTTCATGGAATGAGACCTTAAATTATTGAGCTTCTCTTTGTTTTGAGAAGAGTATAACATTCTCTACTTAATAGGGCCAACCACATGAAGGTGGAAGCTCATTTGGCCCCTCCTAGGAGCCTCTTACGACCCTTTATGATATTTTAAGACCTCTAAGATGTATTCTTAGGGATCATAAATGGTTGTAAAGGGTCATAAGGGGTCCAGGGACACAACAGCTGAGAAACATAATTGTAGGCATCATGGTCACAATTGTTTGTAGACAACGTAATTGAGTTGTATACCCAGACGATGGAGTGCAACTCCTGCACCTCCGATTCCTGACTACATTTGTTGCTCATGAATACAAGGTCCTCCAACAGATGTATTCAACTTAGAATCGGGGGTGCAGAAATTGCTCTCCATCGCTTGTGTACACAACTCAATTACGTTGTCTCCAAAAGATTGTGACTATGATGCCTACAATTATGTTTCTCAGCTATTGTGAAATCTACATTTATGTTTCTCAATTGTCGTGTTTATGTGCATGTTTTTTATGTGTTTTGGATAGTAAGTTTAATTTAATTTGTCCGTAGACTAAGACCTTAAATCATGTAATGAGGAGGCTTAGAACACTAGTATATGCAAATTTCATTATTTAATAATAAAAATCTATTAAAATGTTTATACCTTCTTCTCTCATTTGTTGGTGTAATTCCTCTTTGAGTATCCCCTTTCTCCTTTGCATCCAAAATGAACTCATTCCAATCCCTCACTGGAATAAAGGGAGGATGCTCAAACTTCAGTGAGACTTCATACCACGCAATGTTCGTAGATTACGTTCAATGCGTTATTTATGTTCGTAAATCAGCATTGTGTACAAATCTACAGATGGTGTGTGGTACGAAGCCTCGCTCAAGCTTGAAAATGATAGTCAATCCATAGTCAAGGTCAAGGAAGAAATGGAATAACCAAGAAAACACTATATGTTAAATCATGTGACTGATAGTAGATTGGGGCTCACCTGAGCCATAAACATGAATAATTATTCTAAAAAAATATGTAAACCATATATATGTGCACTTGAGGCAAAGAGAAGTTACGTCATATCCATATTAAAATATTAGTTACAATATGAAAATACTAAACTAACTAATTCCTAAGTTCATCTCTGCATATGGCCGTAACAAAGATATGCGATTACAACACAGAGAAGGAATCGTAAAACTATAATTTCAAAATTTGCCCTAGCCTGACATGTTTTGCACTCAAATCCTTCATTGTGGATAAGTCAAGATGGGCGGATGTAGATGAGTTGTCATCGACCCAACTAAAGTATCTGCAGCCATTATTTCCCTATGATGCCCAGTCTACATTAGTTCAAGTATATTATAATGAATAGTATTTACATTACAAACATTAAATATATACACATTAGCAACCTTTTTTCTATTTGGGCAGCACCAAAATTGTCATCCAAGATTGTTCGGTGTCCGTGAAGTCTTCAGCACACACTACCCACCACCACATTGATAGTTTGACACATTGACAAGAGTCATCGAGCCTATATATCAATAATACACCACACCATCATTACTACATTTATTATTTTTATATGAAATACACCAAAGAGTACCATTAGAAATATTAACCCTTTACAACAATGAAAATTAAACCAAAATCAAATAGCTCATTTTTTTATCAGCATGTGTAGTCTCTGTGTATATGCAAAATGAAAGAAATATGAAGCTGAAATAAAATAGTGAACAAAATAGTATTCCACATAGATTGAATGAAATATACCATCAAAAGAAGGTGACAAAATCCTATCACGAAGCACCTACACAGGAAATAAAAAAGGGACAAAAGACAAGAAATAAGAAAAATCATTACGACTATAGAAAAATCATTTATACTATAATAAAAAAGAAACACTCTTTGTCAACAATTTTTAAAATCATTAGGACTATAGAAAAATAATTAAGACTATACAAATCAAATTTTAGAAATTGATGGTTCTGATGCTTTGCCATTACAAAAATTGAGCATTCATCATTTGGTATTGTGTATTCCATTTAAGTATGTCAACAATGTTCAAAATCCTGTCACCAAGCATAGACAAGAAATAAGAAAAATCATTAGGACTATAGAAAAATCAAGTTCTAGAAATGGATGGTTTTGATATTGCTTTGCCACTACAAAAATTGAGCATTCATCATTTGGTACTTCTTAGTGTATTCCATTTAAGTTTACTAATAGAGACTTAGTAGTAAATGCATTATATTCCATTACAAACAAAGACTTAGTAGTAAAAGTATGTCCTTTGGTTTACTAGTTTAATCTGGTTTAAGATGGTTTGTTTCATGTTTGAATGTACCATTGAATGAAGCTTGGCTATATTAAGTACAATCTTAAGACTCGTGACTCTTCAAATTCTCTTGTTTCCTTCAGACCTCCAAACATGTGTACTATGAGTAGCCCTCCAACAAATGGACTTGTGATGATTTTCACAATAGTACATGTGTTGGAGGAAAGCTCACAGTATTGCTTAGGAAAATTTGAATGCTTAGGCATTTGCACCCATAGAAAATTGTGCCCCCATGTCCCATAGGATGCCATGCCTCCTCCAATGTTTATGTCATACACCCTACGGTAGTCAAACCGTGTGTCGTGCCTGTACAAAGAGTATTTATTACATAATTTTCAAAGATGATATAAAGATATTATATTTTATACTTAGCAAGATTTTAATATTAATATGCTTAGCAAGATCTTGCTAAGTATAAAATATAATCTTGATTATACATAATCTTGCTAAGTAAAAATAAAAGGTGAATTTCATTTCTCATTCATTATTTCATTTGCAAAAAAAAGAAGTCTAGTTCTCCAATGGCCACAACTGATTTCATGTTGGTTAGATCAGTTGGAAGAATTTTTGGAAGTGGTTTTTAAACCTTGTCCAATCACAGGATTGGTACAAGGAGATGATCTTCCAAGCAACATTGAATAAAAGAAACCCAAAAAACATTCTGAGTACATTTTTGTTATCATACTCTGTCTGTTGCAAATAGGTAGATGGATTGATCATTTTGCAAGTTCATTGTATGCATTGTTTATTCGAATCCATCTTAGTTTTGACTGTCATTTGATTTCAAGTTTTAGTTACATTTACATAGTCGGTTATGAACTGAACACATGGCTTGAATGTCATAGAAAACCCGATCATGTAATGGTAAGAGAGTTTTAATGTCACTACAGGTTCATTTGTGCATCCATAGTTCTTGTTAGAGTTCATTAAACTAGACTTTGCAAACATTGTATTTTAAATTTAGTGTTGATCTACGCAAGAACCCAACCTCACTGACAGACCAGCTTGGAAAAATCTATAGTCAGCTTTGTAACGTAGGAACATTTCCAGGCATTATTTTTACCATGGCAATGTATGAGAAGGACAATTCATGATGGCTACTCTAATACATATATTGTTCACAAAGGCAAAGAGAAATTTTAGTTAATACCACTGACTTGTAGGGACAAAGACAAGATAATAATGTGTTTTGGTTATACTATTCCTCTTCATAAGAAAGGAAACATTGCAGGTGATACAGGTTGGTATGGCAGAAAGCATACAAACATGGATTGACTAGGACAATGCTGAACAGTCCTAGAAATGCAGACTTTTTGGGATTTTAACTATGTTCAAATAGGTACAGTCAAGTGTCCTATTGAAGGGAAGCCAATAAAAACCATGTTCAGATGTAGACGGATAGTGCCCTAGATAAGAATCACTTTACCTGAAGATTGTGCCATGTTCATAATTTTTGAGCTGTGTCCATTTGATTAATTCTCCAAATTTTGGTTGCACTCCTGGCATTGGTTGACATTTTCCTAATTATAGGGTTTGAATTTCACAACTGAAGGAAATCAATACTAAGATGAAATTTTGGTATGTAGGATCTGCATTTCCTATATACATTTATGACTAAAGATATGGACTAATCTATAGTGCCTCCAAAGCTTCTACTCAAAAGAATCTTCTTACCACTCAAAGACCATGCCCATTTTGATTCTCCCTGTAGCTTTAAATTCTTTACCCTCTACTTAAATGCTGAAGATAGCACAAATGTTGAAGGATGTCAAGCATGACTAGGAATACAACAACAATATTACTCTCTTACATGTAGCAAATACATACAAAAGAATATTCTCTCCACTCAAAGACCATGCAAGATTTTATTCTCCCAGTAGCTTTAAAATTTTGTATCTTCCACTTAATTAATGAAGATGGCACAATGTTGAAGAATCTATATTGTGAGTTTAGAAAACAACAACACTACTGCAATGCATGTAGCATAGGCATTCTATTAGTTTGGCCAGAGGCATAAGCTGAAATATTATTCAATTTGAATAGAATCTTTGAATAACTTCCATAGCTACAAAATGAATGGAGTGACTGCATTAAACTTATTCCATATTAGGTTTTCCATGTAATGAGAATAGAATTCAAGATTAGAAGTATTAATTTAACAAGGTTCTAGAATGTGACTCTTAAGTGCTTCTAAAATCTACTGCAATTTGTAACAGACCCACAACAGATATTTCATATCCTCTCTCAATGTGTTCCATAAGGATTCTAATGCATTTGATCACAATCTCATCATGACTCATAATCCACAATGATCTAATATGCTAAAATTTCACTCCAATCACCATTCCCATCCCTGTACTCTTTGCTACATCCCATACCTATGGTTCATGAAGCAATATATATGCCGCTAAACTAAGAACTTGGTGGGAATCGAACCAGTGACCACTGGATGGGAAATAAGCATTTTGGACCCATAAACACAGTTCAAATATATAGCCGAATACAATAAAAGTGCAGGAACTGACTTACCTGTTGAACACATGTAGTGGGAAAGTAGACCTCCATGGCCAAAATTCCAACATTCTTTGGATGTGAATCCATTTTCTTCTAGTAGGGATAAAGACAAGATAATAATGTGTTTTGGTGATACTATTCCTCTTCATAAGCAAGGAAACATTGCAAGTGATACAGGTTGGTATGGACAACAAGCATACAAACATGGATTGACTAGGACAATGCTGAATAGTCCTAGAAATGCAAACTTTTGGGATTTGAACTATGTTCAAATAGGTATAGTCAAGTGTCCTATTGAAGGGCAGCCAGTAAACAACCATCTTCAGGTAAAGTGATACCTATGCTAAAACTAAGAAGTTCACCTCTTACCCCTCACTTATAGTTGTTCCTTTAAGGGAATATTGTAGGGCCCAAATGATAGCCTTCAATTATATGTACTAAGTCTTACAATGGAAATGTAGGTCTATAGGAGATTCTCAACATTGCGTAGGGGTTTAATGAGTGGAAAAAGAAGATAGAGATCTTCAAGGAAAGTGTATTAGACATGAAACAAGGACAAAGAGAAGATAGAAAACACCGTAACCATCATAGTCTTCTAGAGTCAACAACATCAATGATAAAGGGAAAATAAGAGGACACTTTTTGCATGAACAAAGGCCCTAAATCATCAGATTTAAATGACAGTTGTGATGTTAAAGGACAACTAAGAGAAATTGATATGACAATCCAAGTGCATATTGTGTGCTAGAAAGTAGTCACACTTTTGTGAATCATTACATTCAAGAACACTCAACAGTGAGGTCTCAAATATCGATTCAAGAACACTTCTCTGAATCATGCGTTGAAAAAGAGCATGATTGAGAGGTTCAGTGTCACGAGCCCTAATCAGTATATAGAATACAAATATATTGTTAAATACATACTAATTAATATAGTAACTAATTAATACATACGATATTAATCATTGATGTTAATCAGTATTATTATATTAATATTAAAAGTATGTAAATAATATGTCAATATAATATTCTTAATCAATATATATTTTTGATCAATATGAAATAAATAAATAATATAATATAATATAATATTTAATTATAATATAAATACTATATATATTTAATATATTATTATATATTAGAATAATATTTAATCTTATATCACAATAAATATATTATATATATTATAACACATTTGAAATATATTATTATAACATAGATATTATAAATAACAAAATACTAATAATAGGAAAACGTCTATTAATATGTGTTTGTTATAATAGTTGTTATCTATACACAAACCTGAAAGTATCGAAATGAAAATGCTAACAAGGAGCAGTGACCGACAGGTTCTTAATGGCCACACATACAACGGCATATAATGACACTAAGACACCAAATCGATGAGATGGCTTCGTTCAATATAGAAGACCCATTATCGATAATACACGCATATTCAATATTGTTCTATCGACGATGATAATGACTATATCATTCCAAGCATTGCCGACTATGCTATGACAGGGAATGAACTATATTATTGCAAGTATTTTATTATATAACTAAATCATGATTACCGTAATAACCAGTCCAATTGCCACGATGATACAGCGTGACTCTTCGTTATTATTATTTTTCTATGAGGAGCGATCATTCCCTCACACCTCTTCACTTAGTAGATCATGTATATTTATGGATATTTTATCATTGCAAGAGGATAGAGAGGAAGAGAGAATGGATTTTTAGATCATACGAACAGACAAAGTACGCTCAGTAGGGAGACAATATAGAATACGTTCTGTATAATATCAAAAGTACAAATTGGCATCTCAAGAGAGAAAGAGAGGCATCGATAATAAAAGATTTTGAAATAAATATAATTTATATCCCAAGCAACGGTTAACGTCACACAAAATATTCAGTTATAGAAGAAAGACTTGGTCACGCAAAATAAAGAGACAACAGTCATCATAGCATCATCGGTTATTATTGAAGAATATATCAGCCGCAACATCTTCAGCATTGTATGTAATTGAGTCTCTTACTAAGAGATCGCAGAGATTATACATTATTATTAATTTGAGAGACCACAAGGATTACCTATACGCATAGCCATCATAATTTGCGTAATAATATTGTTATATCAGAAATAGCAAAAGACGGTGTTCATTCTTACTACATTACAGTAAGCATCATAATTAGACATTGTGTATAATACAAATTTTTATAAATAAATCAAATCACATACTTATATTCTATCGGATATAGTAAGTGGGAGATATTGAGAAGAAAAACATTACAAGATGGATAAGATTTCATGGTTATCATCCATTACTTTCTTAATAAACATCTAATTGACATAGTAAGTGAAGGATAGTGGAATAATATTCTCACTATTTTAGAATAGAGAAAAAGGGATCATTACATTCAGCTCTAGCATCTAATCTATGATTGGGAGGGCCATGTCTAGGATAGACCATTTGTTTGACCATCGTATATCCTCTCCCATAAGCCTTAGGAGAAGGAGAGAAGTTCTCATTGTGCATATACTTCTCCTCTTTGTAGATCCAATCTTTAATAGCTACTTCTTCTTTCTCATCCTGGATAGAGAATGCATCTATCAACCTCTCTAGAGAGAGAATGCATCAATCAAAAAGTCAAAGACTACAAATCTAGTAGAGCGCAAAGACAGTTCTAGTAACCTCCCTACCTACAAGGGTTCTCTCGTTGAGAAGAGTTTTGCTAGAAACCCACTCTCTCAAGAACCACGAATAGTGTTTAATAGGGCCTACCTATCTATCTGAAACACATATGCAGGAAATGAATCTATATTCTTTTTAAAGTCCAAAATTGAAATGCGGTTATGAAAGCAATAAATCACTCAAGCCAAACACACAAGAGATTAATTTTATGCCCAAAACCAAGTGTTATAGAGATTTTAGTAACTCACCTTAGGTCCAAAGATCTACAATCTAGAATTTAGCACACATCCAAAAGTACAAAATCAAGACAAATCAATAGCAAACCGTAAGCATTAGAAATCAATAATCTAAAATTACAAATCTGCAAATTCTTTGTCTCTGCTGTCATGGAATTCAATAGAAAAATCAAATAATCTACAAGTAAAATAGCTAAGCAAATGGCAAAATTTGAAAATGAAACTGACATGGTTGGATTAGGCTTGAAAGAGCTTTCCAATGATATATCACACTTAAATTTTCAATACCATATGTGAAAATTTCTCAAAAATGGGTGCCAGTTTTCCAGAGTGGCACGAATTTTGAAAGCGCCAAAATTTTCAAAAAAAGCAAATCAAAAAACAAAAATTAGGTGTGAACAAATAATTGCTAGGCAACATCAAAATGTTCATAGGTGTAATCAAAATACTCATAGGCGTAACCAGAACACTCGTAGGCATGATCAAATGTGCATAGGTGTGAACAGAATGTGCATAGGCATGAACAGAATGTGCATAGGCATAAACAGAATGCTCACAGGCATGAATAGAATGCTCAGAAGCGTGAACAAAATGCTCACAGGCGTAAAAAAAATGCTCACATGTGTGAATAGAATGTTCACAGGCATGAACATATTGCTCACAGGCATGAATAGATTTCTCGTAAGTGACGTTTCTTCTATTTGCGCAAAATTGATGAAAAAGTGACGCTGAAAATATCCAAAACTTGATAAAAATGTAGAGAATGAGGCTCAATGCCCCACGGTGGGTGCCAAAAATGTGTGCTAGAAAGTAGTCACACTTCTGTGAATCATTACATTCAAGAACACTCAAGAGTGAGGTCTCAAATATCAATTCATGACTCTCTATTTGTGGAGTGCAAAGGTTGTGTATGAGGCCCTTAGATTGACCTTGTTAACTCACGCAAGTACACCAAGAAATGAGAGATTCAAGGATGAGAAGAAAGAATGCTAATCTCCATTGATCTTCAAGTTATTGCATGTAAATGAAACTAATCTAGATGATAGCAATGCAAAGAAGCAAACTATTCTATTGAAATGGAAGTTTTACTCTCCTTTGCTAATTAAACTATATGAAGATTAAGCTAAAACAATGAAGAGACTAAGCTAAGATGCTATGAAGATTAAACTAATATGTAAATGTGAAAGCTAAAATGAAATGATCTTCAAAGCTCCAATGTCGCCAAGGAAACCTGCAGCATAACAATATTATGAAAATTCTCGATCCGAAATGAGAAGGAGAGGGTTCCTTATATAAGAAACTGTGGAAGAGAATGCATCTCCAAGAGCAATGTGGGATAAATTGAAAAAGAGGAAACAAAGCTTATTTTTAGAAAGTGTGGAGAGAAAAGGAATTTTCTTTATTTTATTTATTTGTTTCCCTTTTTCAACACAAAAGAGCTTTAAGAGGATTTTTTATTCATTTATTATTTAAAAGAATGATTCTCTATTAATTAAATAAGATAACATTATTTAATTAAAAGAGAGATATTATTCTAAATAAGATAAATCATTTAATTAAAAGAGATTTTAATTAAATAAATTTATTTCATTTAAAAGATATTTCTTTCAATTAAATAAGGTTATTTTATTTATTTAAGAGGGAATATTTCTTTTAATTAAATAAAATTATTGATGAAATGATCAAACCTTAGGGAAAATTGAAATGATTGAATTATTTAGGATTGATCAAAGAAATTGATTTGAATTTTGCAAAGTATTGATTTGGGAATTTGATAATTTAATAAATGAGGCCCAAAGTCTAGGCGACCATTTTAGGGTGCATACACATATGGTATAGACCTTTTATATAAAGACAAATCAAGTCTAACCGAAGAGATTATAGGGTGACAGTTTTTATTAATGATAGAGATATAGAAATAAAGCAATCCTTTTGGAATGATGACTGTGAGGATGAATAATAGTGGGTGTAAGTCATGAAAATATGACAGTGGTGATAGAGATTACTAGAAAGGTTGAATTTTGAATCACAATAAGGAAAGAATGATAGACACACAGACAATGAAAGGAAGAGTTCTTAGACACAGTTGAGTCAAAGACTATAAAATGGTTATTATGATGATCTCAATTGAAAAGACAAAGAAAAATGACAAAGCAATGTAAAGGGACCTACAAGATAGTCATACAACACATGAAAACTACTGCAGACAAGGTGAAAGGAACATGAATGTGACATTCCTCTCAAGGGTGTATCATGAAAGACATAACCTTTTATACTTCTTAATGTGACAGTTTCAAAAAGGATAGTTCTATTCAGTCACAAGATCGAGTGTTTCATTACAGTCTTCTATAGGTAGTGTGATGTCCCCATCTTTAACCTAGTAACATAAAAGCAACAAAACACATGTGGTCAAGGGGTGGCATGCCTTGAGCACCTCAACATAATTAGGAGATAGTGGAAAATAGTACATAGCAAGTAAGAGTTCAAGTAGATAGTTTTCATATTCTTTCCACAAATAGTCAATAAGCATCAAATGTATCAAGGAAAATTGTGAATTCTTTCAATAAGATAATTTTCCTATTTAGCATCAAGGAGCACATCAAAGAAATGCAATATGAGAATGTGTTATGATCGAGGATGACAGATATCGAGTATCTCCATCAATCACTACCAAGCTCACATGTTATCAAGAATGACAATCTTGTGGACAACCACCTTATCAACAAGGCATTTGATGATCACCTTGAAAACATGCCGAAGAATCTTCAAGACATAGTTGTAGAAGAGTAGGGTACTCTCACAAGGAAAGGCATAGGGTAATGGCAGAGAGTTTTATTTTTGATGTTTAGAAGTGCATTTACCTATGAGTTAGTTGCCTCATACTTCTGAATATCAGTAAGTATTAGCAGTAAGGAAGACTATTGTAAAAGTGGATAGAGGTGCAGGTCACTCCCAAGTTATTTGATGCAGCAAAGGAGATCTAGTTAAGATATTGGGACAAAGAGAAGGAAAAATTTTGACGGCACACATGAGAGACCCATGATCAATCTCATGAACTTGGATGATGTTGTAGTTAGTTCTTGTCTCATCACAAAAGCACTTCGATAAGGATGCATATGGTTCTATTTATAATCCTTTATTCTTGTGTTTTTTCACAACACAATGGCAAATCACCTGGGCATAACATGTTGATGTAGCAAAGTGGAAGCATTGTAGGAAACACCGGAGGAGAAAATACAAAGGATTTTTAGCAAGGTGAATGAGAAGGAGCATGTGACTATGGTATCAATCTTGGGGGTGACTTCTAGTCTGGTGGCCATGTCCATGATGGCATTTTGGTGGCAGAGTTGTTCCATGTGATCACATAGATTTTCAGGGACCCTCTTCATGGTATGAGACTGGCCCATAGAATCGTGGTAGATGAAATATACCTAGAGGTGGTGGAGGCAATGGACAACATCGATACCCAACTAACAAGCAATGGTTTGCTGGGTTTCTTTGCATTGGAAGCTGAAGGAAAGAAGACATTGATGAAGAAGGCGTGGTCAGCCTTCAAAGAAGGTGTTAAGGAATACGATTAGGTGAAGTTTGGAGCCTTTCTCCAAGAAAATGAGAAGCTTTTTTCAGAGGAGATAGGAGCGAGATTGGTAGAAATTGGTCAGGGAATAATGTATTTATTCCACTAATCACTTTTGGTTGTAATCTGGAGGTTCTTCCTCATATGTAATCTTTATTTTCAATGAATACAAAAAGGGTATTGCCCTAGGCAAAAATTATTTTAAAAAAATAACAATCAAAACTTACCAAATAGAATAAAAAAGTCCCATGATCACTGGGCAAGTAGTTCAAACCCTATTCTGGCCTGAGAAATTTTCAAAATTCAAACCCTATTTTGCCCAGTTTTATAAATATTACCTTGCAATAGGTATGGGCATGCAGGTAGAAATTTTTATGGCATGCAACAGGTATGGCCCTAGGATACATGTATGCAAAATGTGGAACCATGGCCAAGGCCCACATAAAGCTTTCAAACAAATGTAGTTGGCAGGTGTAAATCCAAATGCCACAATCCTATGCATAAACCCACAGAACATTTAAGGAAGCCCTTGTTCAATACACAACAAAGCAAAGAAGAATGCATGAATTAATAATCCTCTACCACATACCTTATGTAAGATTTGCGCACAAAGAAGGAAGCCCTTGTTCAAAACACAACAAAGCTCAAGCTCCTGCTGCTACCCCATGATGTCAAGTAGATTTGTGCATGCGCGCTTCTCTTCTTTTTTTCGCAAATGAAATAATGAAATGAGAAATGAAATTCCCTTTTTTTTTTATAAGTTATGCCCGTGTTTGTCAAAATTTTGACCACCATAGAATTTGTCCCTATTTTGACAAACACGGGCATAAATTAAAAAAAAAACAAAGTTTTCCTTCTATAATCTGACCAAGAAAAACTTTCTTATTTTTGGTCAAAAATTTGGTAGAAAAACTAGGCCAAATGTACTAGTGTTTCAATGGGAAAGAAGAGACTACATCAAAACCATGAAGAATGACACCTCACCTATGAAAGTTGAAATATAATAGAATTAATTGTTAAGGTTATACGTCAGATCAAATTATTTATCTATCATATATGATATGTTTGAAATTTTTTTTATATTGTATTTTATTTACTCATGTTGTAATTGACAATGATTGTCATTGTTAATTTGTTTAACTTATATGCTTCATGAAGGTCATCAAGGCATTAATGGTTAGCTTCCACGAGGCCTAAAATTTATCCCAAACAATTTAGCAGGTTGCCCTACTATGAGTAGCTACAAATTGTGCATTTGTTTGATACAATGCATATCAGAAAGAATACAAGATAAATGTTATGGAAAATATTAGATGGAAGGCATGACAAAGAAAACATTATCAAAATTTGTAATGACATTCAGGAAGCCAATAATCCAATGAAAAATGTCATTCAATTAAATATCAATGTAGACCAAATTAATATTAGTGCCCTTCATCAGTTATTAATGGAGCAGAACATTAATGCCATAAAAGAAGTCATATGAAAAATTTAATTTTCCACATGATTTACTTTGAACATAAACAATATCATAGAAAAGAAAGGTGAATTGGGTCAGGGATGAAAACACATGATTGGCATACCTTCATTAAGTTAATTATTATGGTATATGGTATTATATATATATATGTGTGTGTGTGTGTGTGTGTCTATATATATATATATACACATATATATATATATACATATATATATATCTATATATACAAATAGA